>CM034233.1:42982749-43412749 GCA_019916065.1 Vitellaria paradoxa | reverse complement strand
GGACTACTTGAGCTGCTCCCATAGCGAGAGCGGGTCATCGCGTGCTAACTAGGGACGGAGTAGGAACGGCTCCTCACGGGGCCTTTCCCGGGCGTCAAATAGTCAACTCGCAACTAGTACGAATAAGGGGAATCCGACTGTTTAATTAAAACAAAGCATTGCGATGGTCCCTGCAAATGCTCACACAATGTGATTTCTGCCCAATGCTCTAAAAGTCAAAGTGAAGAAATTCAATCAAGCACGGGTAAACGACGGGAGTAACTATCACTCTCTTAAGGTAGCCAAATGCCGCGTCATCTAATTAGTGACACGCATGAGTGGATTAACGAGATTCCCATTGTCCCTGTCTACTATCCAATGAAACCACAGCTAAGGGAACGGGCTTGGCAGAATCAACGAGGAAATAAGACCCTATTAAGCTTGACTCTAGTCTGACTTTGTGAAATGACTTGAGAGGTGTAAGATAAGTAGGAGCTGGAAATGGCGAAAGTGAAATACCACTACTTTTAATGCTATTTTACTTATTCTATGAATCGGAGGTGGGGCACTGCCCCTCTTTTTGATCCGAAGGCCTACCTTAGTAGGCCGATTCGGGCAAAAGACATTGTTAGGTGGGGAGTTTGGTTGGGGCAGCACATTTGTTAAAAGATAACGCAGGTGTCCTAAGATGAGCTCAACAAGAATAGAAATCTCGTGTGGAACAGAAGGGTAAAAGTTCGTTTGATTCTAATTTCCAGTACGAATACGAACCGTGAAAGCGTGGCCTAACGATCCTTTAGACCTTCAGAATTTGAAGCTAGAGGTGTCAGAAAAGTTACCACAGGGATAACTGGCTTGTGGTAGCTAAGCTTTCCTAGCAATGTTGCTTTTTGATCCTTCGATGTCGGCTCTTCCTATCATTGTGAAGCAGAATTCAGTAAGTGTTGGATTATTCACCCACCAATAGGAACATGAGTTGGGTTTAGACCGTCATGAGACAAGTTAGTTTTACCCTACTGATGACAGTGTCGCAATAGTAATTCAACCTAGTACGAGAGGAACCGTTGATTCGCACAATTAGTCATCGCGCTTGGTTAAAAAGCCAGTGGCACGAAGCTATTGTACGCTGGATTATGATTGAATGTCTTTAAGTAAGAATCTGGGCTAGAAGTGACTTATACACCTGTCATCCGTTTGCTGACCAGCAGTAGGGGCCACTCGGCCCCCAAAGGCAAGTGTTGTGGGTGAAGCTCACATGACGGACGAGCTGTGCGGGCTGCCTTGAAGTATAATTCCTATCGAGCAGCGGGTAGAACCCTTTGTAGACAACTTAAATATGTGATAGGGTATTGTAAGTGGCAGAGTGGCCTTGCTGCCACGATCCATTGAGATTCAGCCCTGCGTCACTTCGATTCGTCCCTCTCCTCCAACACTTATCTGTCTTCTTCCTGAACCCCCCATAGGTTCTAGTTTTGCGTGACCCTGTGGAAGTGCAACTTATCTGCCATTTGAAAGCTAAAGCCTTGTGCTATCTATGCCAAAGCAGTTGAGAGCCAGTTGGCTCATCCACGGGACACACCACAGCACCAAGTCATGTGGTCCTTTTTTGCTAAGTTTGGAAAAAAAATATTCTGTTCTGTTCTGCTCTATGAGGGTGTGGTTACGTGGGCTTGTCATATGGCCCTTTGTTAAAAACAAAGTAGAAATCAGAAAGAAACATATTATGAGGCCACATGCCGGGGGCATTGCTATGGGGCACCGGCAAGTCGTGGGGCTTATCAAGCACAATGCTAAGGGCCATGCCTAGGCCCGTCGGTGGCCAAGAGCAATATGAAGGTGTCTAAGAGCAATGTAATGAGGCTTGTCAAGTACAATGGCAAGGAAAATGGCTTAATCAAGTCAGTTGCCAAGAGCAATGCAATGAGGCACGTGAAGCAAAAAGTCAAGGGGCATGCCCAACTCCATTGGTGTCTAAGAGCATTGCAAAGAAGCAAGCACAATGCTACGGGACATAGCCAACCCCATCGGTGGATAAGAGCAATGCAACAAGGCCTGTCAAGCACAATGCTAAGAGGCATGGCCAAGTCCCATCAGTGTCTAAGATCAATGCAAAGAGGCACGCTAGCAAGCATCGTGTGTTTGCCCTAAGGGTCGTGGTGCAGGGGCGTCAGCTTGAAACCCTGGCACTCGACGTGGGTAGGTGATGGCAAAGAGCATTGCCAAGAGGTATTAGCAACCCCCTCAGGCCGCATTAGCAAGGCCATGGGGCTTGCCAAGCAAAAAGCCAAGGGGCATGCCCGGCCACAAATCAGTGTCCGAGAGCAAGGCAAAGGTGTCCATAAGCAATGCCAAGGGAAATCGAATATGCCACGAGGCATGGCCAACCCCAAGGGCAGCCAGGTGCAAAGTAATAGGGCATGTCACGCCCATTGCCAAGGGTATTGGCCATGCCCAATCGGTGTCAAAGAGGAAGCCAAAGAGGCATGGCAAGCCCTTGGGTTTGTCCATCACGGTGCCAAGGGGGTGGTGTGTTTGCTCAAAGGGACGCGGGGAGGGGTCGTTACGCCCCAATGCCCATTATGACTCCTCGGCCATGGGCAGTGTCCCCTCCTGGCATCCCAAAAAAGGCTCAAAATGTATACATAAGGGGATAGGTGCACTCAGCAAGGCTAGCACCACATGTCACACCCCTCGGCACTCACTGAGTGTCCTTGGCATGCTCATCGAGGTGATAGAGCATATTTTGGGCTTCCCTCGACGTGGATAGGGGACAACAAAGGGGCATGGGAATCCCTGTGGGTTGGCACGAGCAACGCCACAGGGTGCTGGCAAGCCGCAGGGGCTTGCCAAGCACAAAGCCAAGGGGCGTGCCCGGCCCCAAATCGATGTCTGAGAACAAGGCAAAGGTGTCCACAAGCAATGCCAAGGGAAATTGAATATGTCATGGGGCATGGCCAACCCCCGTGGGTGACCGGGAGCAAAGCAATGCGGCATGCCAAGCCCCATTGCCAGGGGGCATTGGCTAAGCCCCATTGGTGTCAAAGAGGAAAGTAAAGAGGCATGGCAAGCCCTTGGGCTTGTCCATCACGGTGCCAAGGGGGTGGTGTGTTTGCCCGAAGGGCCGCAGGGAGGGGCCATTACGCCTTAATGCCCATTATGACTCCTCAGCTATGGGCAGTGTCCCCTCCTGGCACCCCAAAGAAGGCTCAAAATGCATATATAAAGGGGTGGGTGTCCTCAGCAAGGCTGGCACCGTATGCTGCACCGCCCCGGTACTCACCGAGTGTCCTTGGCATGCTCTCCTGAGGTGATGGGGCACACCTTGGGCTTCCCTTGATGTGGGTGGGGGATGACAAAGGGGCATGGCAAGAGGCATAGCAAGTCGCGTGGGTTGGAATGAGCAACACCACGGGGCGTTGGCACGCCGCAGGGGCTTGCCAAGCACAAAGCGAAGGGGCATGCCTGGCCCCAAATGGGTGCCCGAGAACAAGGCAAAGGTGTTCACGAGCAATGCCAAGGGAAATCGAATATGCTATAGGGCGTGGCCAACCCCGTGGGCGACCGAGAGCAAAGTAATGAGGCATGTCACGTCCATTGCCAAGGGGCATTGGCCAAGCCCAATTGGTGTCAAAGGGAAAGGCAAAGAGGCATGGTAAGCTAATTACACTTGAAAATTGTAATTACAAGAACCCTATTTTAACATAAAATCATGCATTTTCTTAATCTAATCATACATTTTGTTACTTTTTACACTAATACGGTTTATTTTCTTAATTGTACTGAAAACGGATCAATTGAAGCAATTAGGAATGCCAAAGACGAAGAAAACAATGAAGGATAGCTTGTGGTACACTTGGATGGCATAAGTGTCCAGACACCTTCAGGACCGCAGAAGGCTGAGCAAGAAAATTGGGAGTTTGGAGCACACTGCCGTCCGGACACCCCATTTGGGTATCCAGACACCTGGGATATGGGGGAGCCTTTTCTTTGTTCCGTTTTTAGGGTTTCGTGCATGGGTTATAAAAACCCCATGAGCAGCTGTCTAGATCATCTTCTTTTCATCTTGTTCCATCTTTTTTCCATCTTATTCCAGACTTTTAGAGAGTATTTTAGGGTTTAGAAGGAGAGTTTTCAATTTCTTTTTGAAGATGTTTAACAAGATTTGCGCAACAATATGTGGATTTGCTGCAGCTTTCATGCTTATTCGTTATTATTTTCATTCTTCAAGGTACGGTACTGTTTTTGCTTAGTTTAATAATATCTTTATTCGTAGTTCAGTTTATATTCATTCTTTCTTCTCATTCTTTGATTCTTGTTCTAATGATTGGATTAAATTGCATGGATTTCATTATGAACGTAGCGTAAAACCCTAGTTCTTGATTCAACGAATCAAGGAAGGGTAGTTTATGAAAAACGAAGGGATGTGCGTAGATCCTTCGTATGGTTTGTAAAAACCTTTGCGGAGTGATCTACGATTGTAGGAACCATTTTATTTTGTTTCAAACACCTTCAAAAATGAAAACCTTTGACTACATTCTCTATAATCACTAGTTAAGGGTTTTCGAGTAAAAATTCATTTAATAATTTTGGGCAAATTCAAATTGATTTCTAAAACAAATCTGGTTTTGGTTGTTTGAAAAACCTTTGAAAATAAGAGTTTCTAACTACATTCTCTATAATCACTGGTAAAAACTCTTGAATATAATTTTGCTTAATAATTTTTGAACAAACCCTAATTCAGGTTTGAAACCGAATGTTTTCCTAGAAAATCTTTCTAGTTTTATTTTCCATAATGAAACGTGATTTTAAAACTGAGTATCAGGCATTTTCGAATCTTTAATGAGAGTATTTTTCCCAACCTATAGCTCCTTTGACGTGAACTATAGATTGTAGTTTTAACACATCCCGTAGTGAAGTAGTAAACTACTCGAACTTGTTAAATTGGATCAAGAACCTCTTAATCTTGAATTCTTTAATCTATCTTGAATTTGATTTTAAATTAATTGCTTGTTTTCTTGAAATCTTGATTAGGTTAGATAACTTTCTTTAAAGTCTTGAATTTATATCAAAGTTAAGTCTTATTTTCCTTTAAAATTAAAAATAAAAAATTTTATTTGGTGAATCTCTTTCTTTAAGTTTTGTTAGGTTTAGTTTAGTTTTAAATTTGAAAAATTCCCAACTTTAGTTTTCTTGGCAATCTTTGAAATTTCTTAGCATTTGAATCTTGAACTTTCTTGCTAACTTAGAAACTAAAACTTTAGGTTCCCTGCGGATTCGACCTCGGACTCACCAAGTTAAAACTACACTGCACACCCTTGCACCTGGGGGCTAGTTTAGACGCACTATTTAGAAGCGGTCAAGTTTTTGGCATCGTTGCCGAGGACCCAATCTTAGTTTTTAGGTTATTAGAATTTTAGGATGAAATTTAATAAAAAAAAAAAAAAAAACTAAAACTTAAAATTGTCCAAAAATTTCCTAAGTCCCATAACCTTGCTCTGTGGTCTGGTCACCTAGGTCTCTCATCTGGACCATAGTTCATCCATTCAATATATCTTTCCTAGCTTATGAGCTTTTAGACTCGTGGTGAAGACAGTCGATTAGAACATTCTGAGTTCCTAAATCCTATCTTTAAACCTGAAAATTCTTTAGGAGAATCTCTAATTCCTAGAGTTCCTAATCCAATCTTAGAAATGGCTGAAGAACAAGCTGTTGCTACTAGGCAATCCATGAGGGATATCCTACAGCAAAATAGGCATACTCCTGAATCTTGCATAGTTTGGGTTGAAAACCAAGCTTTCCACTTTAAACCAGGAATGATACAGTTGTTACCTACATTCCATGGTATGGATTCTGAAAATCCATACGATCACTTAACACGTTTTAGGAACATTTATGTCACTATTAAGGATCAGGGATGCCCAATAGAACTAGTTTTTCTTAAGCTTTTCCCTTTTTCTTTGCAAGATAAGGTTGCCAGATGGTTTGAATTTTTACCATCTAATTCCATTTGCACTTGGGATGAAATGCAAGCTAAGTTTTTAAAGAAATTCTTCCCATGTAACAGAACTGATGCAATACAGCATCAAATTCTAAACTTTGCTCTACAACATGGTGAGACGTTCTATCAAAGCTGGGAGAGATTGAAAACTCTCTTACATTCCTGTCCTCACCATGGATTTGAGGTTTGGCATCTAGCTAGTATTTTCTATGGATCACTGACACCACAACTAAAATAATTTGTGGAAACAACATGCAATGGACAAATCTATGATAAAATTCTTGAGGAAGGTTACGAATATTTCGAGTTTCTCGCTGAGAATGCACAAACATGCGATACCACGGGATCTCATAACACTCAGGCTGCTAGTGGTTCTTCAATTAGGGGTATGCACCAGTTAAGTGAAACTGATGATCTTAAGGCAAAATTAGCAACCCTCTCTAGAGAGATAGAAACTTTGAAGATCAAAAAAACCCCACAACCCATAAAAGAACCAGTGGTAGATGTCTATTGCATACTTTGTGATAGCCAATCCCATGGGACAAACAATTGCCCTAACCTCTCTATTTGTAGAGAGGTTGTGCAGGGTCAGCTATCTAGTGAACTTCCTATCCATGCCGTAAACCAATACCGGCCTTCATATTGTGGACAAAATTTAGGAGGAAATCCCTATTCTAAAACATATAATCCAACTGTGAGGAACCATCCGAACTTTAGTTGGAGAAATGATGGAGCTCAAATACCATAACCTTATCATGTTCCATCACATCCAATTCCTCAAGTTCCAGTCACTAGCTCAGGATTGCCTCAGAATATGGGACCATCACATACTCCATATATTCCTCCAAATACAAGATCCACAGAAGAAACACTTCAACAATTCATGAACACTCGATCCACACTTTGGGCTCAAAATAACCGAACTTTGGATGATATTAAGGGACAATTGACACTTCTAACTCAAACTTTGACTACATAACCTAAAGGTCAATTCCCTGCTCAACCACGTCCAAACCCAACTGCTCAGGTGAAACATGTTAAAGGGTCTTCCAGTATACCTGGCAATATTGAACAGGTGCAAAACATCACAACGCTTAGGAATGGTAAAGCAATAGATAAAACCATTCACCCTAAGATGGTTGAGGCTAGGGAAGATTTGGAACCTAAGCGGATGTTGGAAGATAATAAAAAGGCTGGAAAACAACCTATAGTCGTGGAAGAGGTAGAATTTGAAAAAGAGGATGGTAAGGTAGACAAAGGGGAGAAAGGAAAGGAGAAAGAAGGGGAACCTATGATAGTGCCTAGAGAATATGTTCCTAAGGCACCATTTCTCCAAAGGTTTTTGAAAGCTAGGAAAGAAGCCCAAGCAGCTGAATTGCTAGAGGTATTTAAACAAGTGAAAATTAACATACCTCTCTTGGATGCAATTAAGCAAATTCCTGTATATGAAAAATTCTTAAAAAAAGTTGTGCACTGTAAAGAGGGGACTGAATGTAAAGGAAAAAACATTCCTAACTGAACAAGCAAGTGCTATCCTTCAATGACGTACACCCTCGAAATATAAGGACCCTGGATGTCCTACTATTTCTTGTTACATAGGGGAGTTCTTTATTAGTCGAGCACTTCTTAATTTAGGAGCTAGTGTGAATCTACTTCCCTATTCAGTGTACGAACAACTAGGATTAGGAGAGATAAAACCTACCCGTGTGACTTTGCAGCTTACTGATAGATCAATTAAAGTCCCACGAGGTATAGTGGAAGATGTACTAGTGCAAGTGGAAAATTTTTATTTTCCAGTTGATTTTATAATCCTTGATACACAACCACTCACCAGTTTGTCAACACCAGATCACACCTGTGATTCTGGGACGGCCATTCTTAGCAACTTCAAATGCATTGATCAATTATAGGAATGGGTCTATGAAGATGTCCTTTGGTAACATAAAATTTGAGATCAATATTTTTCATGTTACTAAACAACCAAAGGAGGTGTCTGAGGTACAAGAAGTAGACATAGTGGAGACCATAGTGCAAGATTATATCGATTGTGAATTCTTTGAAGATCCCTTAGAAAGGGCACTATGTTGTAATGTGGGGAACGGAGATCCTATGATCCAGTGTGAAAAGAGTGAATTGATATATAACTGGTTAAAAGTCTGCCCCTTAATGTCTATAGGTAATTGGGTACCAATGTTTGAAAATTTGGGGCCACTACTAAATAAAGCTCAATCATCAAATGCAAAAGCTCTAAGCCCTGATAGGAAGCCTTTACCTTCTAATTTGAAATATGCTTTTCTAGGCGAAGAAGAAACATACCCTGTAGTTATCTCCTCTGAATTAACCACTGATCAGGAGTGTACATTTGTAGAACTCTTAAAAACCCATAGGAAGGCATTAGGGTTGTCAGTGGCAGATTTAACGGGTATCAGTCCACTCCTTTGCACACGTCGTATATATCTAGAAGAGGGTGCCAAGCCAGTCCGACAAATGCAAAAAAGACTCAATCCAAATATGAAAGTAGTAAAGGCAGAAGTACTCAAATTTCTTGATGTGGGGATAATCTATACCATTTCTGACTCTCAATGGGTAAGTCCCACACAAGTAGTACCTAAGAAGTCAAGTATCACTGTAGTTCGGAATGATCACAACAAGCAAGTCCCAACGAGAGTACAAACTGGCTAGCGAGTATACATTGATTATAGAAAACTCAATGCTATTACGAGAAAAGATCACTTCCCTCTTCTGTTTTTAGATCAGGTCTTAGAAAGAGTGGCTGGGCATGCATACTATTGCTTCTTAGATGGTTATTCAGGTTATAACCAAATAGAGGTAGCTTTAGAGGATCAATCCAAAACCACCTTTACTTGTCCCTTTGGCACCTTTGTGTATAAACGAATGCCCTTTGGCCTGTGTAACGCCCCTACTACTTTTCAACCCTGCATGATAGGCATATTTAGTGAAATGGTAGAAGAAATCGTCGAGGTATTTATGGATGACTTCTCCGTCTATGGCGATTCCTTTGAGCAATGCTTGCAAAACCTTGATCTTGCACTAACACGATGTGAGGAAAAGAACCTAGTCCTTAATTGGGAAAAATGTCATTTCATGGTGACATAAGGCATAATATTAGGCCATATAGTATCAAAGAAAGGTATCCAAGTAGATCAAGCTAAGGTGGACTTGATACAAAAACTTCCCACACCTCACTCAGTAAAGGATATCAGATCGTTCCTATGGCACGCTAGTTTTTACCAAAGATTTATTTAGTCATTCAGTGAAATTTCTAGATCCTTGTGTCAGTTACTAACACAAGATACCCCATTTGAATAGACTGATCAACGCCAGTTAGCTTTCAATAAACTCAAGGGATGTCTAACTACAGCTCCTATATTACAGTCCCATGATTGGTCACTACCATTTGAACTTATGTGCGACGCTAGTGACCATGCTATTAGAGCTGTGTTAGGACAGAGAAGGATAAAAAGGCTTATGTCATTTATTATGCTAGTAAAACTCTTAATGACGCGCAAAAAAACTACACAACAACTGAAAATGAACTGCTAGCAGTTGTCTTCGCCCTAGAGAAATTTCAGTCTTATCTCATTAGTTCAACAGTTATCGTTTTTACTGATCATTCAGCACTTAAATATCTGTTAACTAGACTAGAGGCCAAACCTCGCTTGATTCGTTGGACATTACTACTATAGGAGTTTGACATCGAAATAAGAGATAAAAAGGGTGTAGAAAATGTGGTAGCGGATCATCTGTCACGATTACTGACAGAAGTTTACCCTAGAGATGATACCCAAATCAATGATAGCTTCCCGAATGAACAGTTGTTGCACATACAGGCAATAACAGCCTCCAACCCACCTTGGTATGCTGATATTGCTAACTACTTAGTGACAGGCAAAATCCCAAGTGAATGGAGTCCTAAAGATAGGAAGAAATTCCTTAGCAATGTATGAGTTTTCTTTTGGGATGATCCATATTTATTTAAATATTGCCCGGATCAAGTAATACGCCGATATATTCCTGAGTGGGAAGTTCCAGGAATTATAGAGTTCTATCACTCTCAAGCTTGTGGTGGCCATTTTTCCATGAACAAAACAGCTGCCAAAATCTTACAATGTGGATTTTATTGGCCTACATTATTCAAGGACGTACATCATTTCTGCACCACTTGCGATAGGTGTCAACGTTTAGGTAGTTTGACTCGAAGAAATATGATGCCTCTATCCCCTATTATCATGTCAAAAGTATTCGACTGTTGGGGAATAGACTTCATGGGCCCTTTTCCAAAATCTTTTGGGTATGAATTCATCCTAGTAGGGGTTGATTATGTGTCTAAGTAGGTAGAAGCAGTAGCCACTAGGACTAATGATCACAAAGTTGTGCTTAAATTCCTTCACGAAAACATATTTTCACGCTTTGGGGTGCCTCGAGCAATAATCAGTGATGGAGGAAAGCATTTCTGTAATCAGCTAGTAGGAACTCTACTACTTAAATACAGGGTACTGCATAGAGTGGGCACTCCCTATCACCCCTAGACAAGTGGCCAAGTATAGATTGCTAACAGAAAGATCAAGCGAATTTTAGAAAAGACGGTTAACCCAAATCGCAAGGATTGGTCACTAAGGATGATAGATTCCTTATGGGCATATCGTACTGCATATAAAACCACACTAGGAATGTCACCTTATCAGTTAGTTTATGGTAAGCCATGCCACCTACCCGTGGAATTAGAGCATAAAGCTTATTGGGCAATTAAGCAATTTAATGTCAATATTGATAAAGTAGGGCTGCACCATAAACTACAAATTGTAGAAATGGATGAGTTACGAAACGATGCCTATGAAAATGCATTAATTTCGAAAGAAAAGATGAAGAAAGTACATGATCTACATATTGCACGACGTTCATTCCATGAAGGTCAAAAGGTACTTCTTTATCGCTCACGACTACACCTATTCCCGGGTAAATTACAATCTAAGTGGTCGGGACCGTTCATTGTAACACATGTATCGGACCATGGAGCCATCGAAATTGAAAACCCAAAGAATAGGCATCGATTTAAAGTGAATGGACGTCGATTAAAACCATATTTGGAGAATTTCATGGGTTTAATTGAAATGTGGGATCTCTTGGATCCCCCACCTTACAAATAGTTCACAATCGAAAGGATCGTTGTTGTATATTAATTAGTATAGGAATTAAATTTAGGAAAAGTGTAGCTTATTTACTAGGAATATTAGGTAATTTATTTAAAAAAAAAAGAAAAAAACTTGAAATTTCCCCACAATGGTCCACCGGTCCAGACACCCGTCCAGCTGGTCTGGATCGCAGTAGGGTTCAAGGGGAAGATTGGCTCGGCCGGTCCGGACACCCTAGCGGCCGTTCGGACACCTGGAACTTTTTAATACCCCGAAAACTCCTCCTTTGGCCAATGCACTCTCTCCCAACTTACTCCATCACCAATTCCTTCAAACCCAATCACTTTCTCTCTCAATCCAAGCCTCTCTAGGCCACAAGTTGCAGAATTTTTGAAGATTTTGCTGCAAATTCTTGGATTTCTTCAAGTTTTTGGGGTTCTTCAAGTGAGATAAGTCTTCTTCTTCCTCCATAGGAGCCCTAACTTCAAGATTGGAGTATCTAGGGTTCTTCCTCTCATTTTGTTCCTTAATTTCGTTTCCAACCAACTTTCAAAGGTGACTTTCTTAACCCATGGGACCTAGTTCTCTTAAACCTTGCATTTCTTGGTCAAAAATTGAACCTACCCGTAGGCCCTCATGCTTCCTCACAGGTGGGAGTGTGGCTGACCAAATGGGGCTCTTTTTGGCTTCTCTTTCATGCTTAATTTGCATTTTGCTTAAGGATTCTTAAAGGTAGACCCCAATTTTGGGAAGACACCACACTCACCATCATTGGAGAGCATGAGCTAAGTGGTGGTCCCATGAAAAACTCAATTTCCTTTGATTTAATTCTCATGCTTTATTAGAAGTGGGCCACTGAATTTGTGTGGATATAGGGATAGCTCTAATCTTGATTATCAATTGTTGCCCTTTGTTAGTTCAATGGCACCAAGGACTAAGAAGAGAGCTAATAGGCACTTAGGACCCACACCCTTTGATAGTGATCGTTTTTGGAGAATGGATACTGAAACCCAATATGATGAGGTGTAGTGTCATAAGCCAGTGGTAGTGGAGAGGGTTTGGAGAATTGATCAATTTAAAGGTGAGGAATTCCTGCTATTCCAAAACTTTGAGGGTCAGCAATGGTTGTCAATTACTCAGTTTCAGGCCTAGTGCATCTATGAGGTAGTAAGGGAATTCTTTGCTAACATAAAAGAAAATTCAATAAACCGGAGGCATGGGAGATAGAAACTTATATGGTGTGTCCGAGGAATTGAGATTCAAGTGACACCAGATGATTTTGCAAAGGTATTCCAACTACCTCGAGTGCAGAACCCTGAATTCACCTACCCAATAGAAGAAGGTCCACCCTTGACCATAGTTGCAAGAGAAGTTTTGACAGATAACCAAGAGTGGATTGGTGAATATAGGAAACCACTCTCTTCCCTCAAGGCTAAATATTGGGCTCTTCATATGTTCTTGTGCACCAATCTCCTACCCCAAAATAGGAATTCCGGTTGTAGTCCTGCACGTGCTCGATTGATCTATGCTATAGGGACCGGGATGACAATTGATTTGCCCTCCTTTATCTGGCACCAGATTGTTTATACATTTGACCATCAAGAAGGTCAGTCAGGTATTCCATTCGAGGGAACTCTCACAGAAATATTCCAGTAAAAGGCTGCACCTATCATGGTAGACTTACCTATAGCTCCTTGCCTCCAACCCCTCACTATCATCTCCTATGTTAAGTCTTGGGCTAACTTGGCAAAAGGCAAGAAGAAGAGACCATCTGGTGCAAACATGGCAGAGGGGAGTGGATCTTAGCGGCCATTGGATGAGGATGATGAACCCGATGATCCCATTGCAGATTTGGTGGTGCAAATGAACCGTCTAGAGCACAATCAGAAGGTAGATCATGGCTTGCTTCTGAGGATGCAGCAGACACAACATGAGATGCAGCAGGAACAATAGATGTAAACTCATCTTCTGCAATGTATTCTAGATCACCTTCGTGATTCTCATCACCCTCCACCACATGTTTAGAGGAGATCTTTCTCTTTATTTTCTTTCTTATTTTGTTTAAGTGTAAATTGACAACCGTTTTGCAAGTTAGGTGTGAATTGCTAGTTTAAATTTGTACCCCTAAACTCAGTTATCTCTTTTATTAGAATGATAATTTTATTTTATTTGATCTTATTTTGTTTTTCTATTTATTATGGTTATGTTATGATTGTGTGGGTAAATTACCTCTTGCTTGCTGCTATCTTTTGTATCATAATTTAAAAGCTTTACTTGTTTGATTTATGAAAGTACAGGTACACTTTGACTACATTGAATAAGGATGTCAATCAAGATGCTAATGTGGATTGTATCAGGGATCACAAGCGTAAGTGGGATGTTTTGTCATCTAGTAGTAGGGATGAGAGTGACTCTGAGAGTTCTTCTGTGAGTTCTAAGAGTAGTTTGAGTTCTTGGCTTGACAATTTATTTATAGAAGGTAATACATTGCCTTTAACTGAATATGTTCCCCCATTTTTTGCCTTAGCACCTCATCAATTTTTTTGAGGCTGCCTGGTGGGATGAAGTAAACTTAGAGATAAATGTTAGAATGGAATGGGCAGAAATTGTTATAGCTCAAGTGTGGCCTGATGCCCCACCCACTGACTGTGACCACCTGTCCATTACGTCATCTGAGGATTTACCTACTTGGGAAAATATGCCAGCCCTAGAAGATGTACCTGATGAAATTGGTAAGTACGATGATAGTGAGCTAATTGCGAAGACTATTATGTCACCTTCATCGTGGGACTTCTCACACGTGGTTTCTCCTATTCTTCATGATGCACTTATTTCATTTGATGATGATGACATGAGGTAATATCCACGCTTTTCTTTATTTTTATATTTGTTTTTTTACTATTTTTCTTTTCTTTATAGTCATTATCCACTTCATGTCATCAGTCACTTATCATTCTGTTTATATATGCATTAATAGTCACCTTCTTTTGTCAGTTAAGATTCCATAACACACATTGGGGATAATATGTGATTTTAGTTGGGGGGAGCATGTTGCATGGTAAAACATGATTGCATTGCATAAACGATATTTTTGACATATAGTGGCTAATGTGGAGGTGTATAACTAGTTTGAGGATGGTAATAATCATGGAAATACGGAATGTTTTGATTTTCATTTGTGAGTAGGTAACTAAAGTGGGAAATTGAGTATAAATTTTTCAAATGTTTAGTAGACTTTTTACTTGAGATCAAAGGAATGACAGTGCATTAGGAAGTCGAGTTCATGAGACATAGTCAATTAGGTATGCCAAGACACAAGTGGAGACTTAAGAACCTCTCTTTTGTGAGACTTTGAGCCTAAAACCGTTCTTCTTGAGAGGATTGAATATAATGCTCTTTATCACATTTTCTTTCATCTCACATATTTCTTTTATAACTTCATTACGTTATTTTGCTTTGATGTTGAATGCAATAAGTTACTGCTTTTCAATTGCATGAATGGATCATTGATTTTGAAAAAATGGTGATAACCTAGGGAATGATGTTAGGCTATCATTGGATTATTTAAAAGACTGTATCCCTTTCTTTTAAAACTATTACCCTCGGAACCAAGTTGAAGCCTTTAAGAATAAAATAGTCTATTGAAATTTTCTTGGACCCACAAGTTTAACCCTTTTACCGTAGATATTTAGAAGCCAACCCTTGCATGCTTTGGGATGTCATGGCAATGTTTGGAGAGGTAGTTAAAGGGAAGATTGGGGGCGAAAAAAAAAACAAAAAACAAAAGAAAACAAAAAAGAAAAAATAATAATAATTTATTATATAGATATGCAAGCGAGGACATAGCTACATGTGAAAAAAAAAATCTTTTGGCCCTCTATTAAAAAAAAATCAACATTGGTATTCAAGGAGTAGAAAGGAGAAAGTTGGGGGGAGGATTGTACTACCACTTTAATCCTAGGGCATGCACTTTGATTTTTCATATCCATTATTGTTTAGCCATCACCCCTAGGCCCCGCTACAACCTAATAAAGACCTAACGGACTTTGGGTGAAAATCATTTTTAAGAACATTGATCCATTTCATGTGAAAGATTGTGGTTTTCTTGTGTTTGCATTAATACATTCCATCCATGAAGCTATGTATCACTCAGCACTTCATTTGGTTATGTCATTCTTTGATTGGGGTTCATCGCGATTATTCGATTTGCACTCTTACATGAACCATGAGAGTAACCCTTATTGAGTGAATTTTTGTTTGAAGAGTGAACACCCAGGTGAGATTTGAAGTCAATGCTAAGATCATTGGATATACAGGATAGGCTTGTTGATTGGATAATATGAACTTACATTCTGGACATTACATGATCAATATAGGAAGAGAGTCTCATCACATTAGGGGAATTTATGCCAAAATTTTGAGCTTAAGCCACTTATTTCACATTGAAGTTAAAGCATGAACTGTTGAAGTGATTATTTACCGTCCCTTAAACTAGTTTAGGAATTTTGTGGGTAGATTCACTGCAAACCCTCACGAGACTTCACTCGTCCACTAGGGGAAACCTAAGGGTTTAAAAGGCTTGTTGCACATTGCTAAGTGCAACCGTGTTTCCAACGAAAAGATAAATAGGATAATAGATTATTTTGATTTGAATAAAGTCATTGCTAGAGACTAGCCATGCTCTAATTGGGGGGTGTGATTACACTTGAAAAGTGTAATTACAAGAACCCTATTTTAACATAAAATCATGCATTTTCTTAATTTAATCATGCATTTTGTTACTTGTTACACTAATACGGTTTATTTTCTTAATTGTAGTGAAAACGGCTCAATTGAAGCAATTGGGAGTGCCAAAGACGAAGAAAACGATAAAGGATAGCTTGTGGTACACATAGATGGCATGGGTGTCTGGACACCTTCAGGACTGCAGAAGGCTAAGCAGGAAAATTAGGAGTCTAGAGCACACTACCGTCCGTGTCCGGACACCCCATTTGGGTGTCCGGACACCTGGGACATGCGGGAGCCTTTTCTTTGTTCCGTTTTTAGGGTTTCGTGCATGGGTTATAAAAATCCCATGAGCAGCCATCTAGATCATCTTCTTTTCATCTTGTTCCATCTTTTTCCTTCTTGTTCCAGACTTTTAGAGAGTATTTTAGGGTTTAGAAGGAGAGTTTTCAATTTCTTTTTGAAGATGTTTAACAAGATTTGCGCAACAATATGTGGATTTGCTTCAACTTTCATGCTTATTCATTATTATTTTCGTTCTTCGAAGTACGGTACTATTTTTGCTTAGTTTAATAATATCTTTATTCGTAGTTTAGTTTATATTCATTCTTTCTTCTCATTCTTTGATTCTTGTTTTAATGATTGGATTAAATTGCATGGATTTCATTATGAACGTAGCGTAAAACCCTAGTTCTTGATTCAACGAATCAAGGAAGGTTAGTTTATGAAAAATGAAGGGATGTGCATAGATCCTTCGCATGGTTTGTAAAAACCTTTGCAGAGTGATCTACGATTGTAGGAATCATTTTATTTTGTTTCAAACACCTTCAAAAATGAAAACCTTTGACTATATTCTCTGTAATCACTAGTAAGGGTTTTCGGGTAAAAATTGATTTAATAATTTTAGGTAAATTAAAATTGATTTCTAAAACAAATCTGGTTTTGGTTGTTTGAAAAGCCTTTGAAAACAAGAGTTTCTGACTATATTCTCTGTAATCACTAGTAAAAACTCTTGAATATAATTTTCTTAATAATTTTTGAACAAACCCTAATTCAGGTTTGAAATCGTATGTTTTCTCAGAAAGTCTTTCCAATTTTATTTTTCATAATGAAAAGTGATTTTAAAACTGAGGATCAGGCATTTTCGGAACTTTAATAAGAGTATTTTTCCCAACCTATAGCTCCTTTGACGTGAACTATAGATTGTAGTTTTAACACATCCCGTAGTGAAGTACTAAACTACCCGAACTTGTGAAATTGGATCAAGAACCTCTTAATCTTGAATTCTTTAATCTATCTTGAATTTGATTTTAAATTAATTGCTTGTTTTCTTGAAATTTTGATTAGGTTAGATAACTTTCTTTAAAGTCTTGAATTTATATCAAAGTTAAGTCTTCTTTTCCTTTAAAATTAAAAATAAAAATTTTGTTTGGTGAATCTCTTTCTTTAAGTTTTGTTAGGTTTAGTTTAGTTTTAAATTTGAAAAATTCCCAACTTTAGTTTTCTTGGCAATCTTTGAAATTTCTTAGCATTTGAATCTTGAACTTTCTTGATAACTTAGAAACTAAAACTTTAGTTTCCCTGTTGATTCGACCTTGGACTCACCGAGTTAAAACTAAACTGCACACCCTTACACATGGGGACTAGTTTAGACACACTATTTAGAAGCGGTCACAAGCCCTTGGGCTTGTCTATCATGGTGCCAAGGGGGTGGTGTGTTTGCCCGAAGGGCCGCGGAGAGAGCCATTGTGCCTTAATGCCCATTATGACTCCTTGGCCATGGGCAATGTCCCCTCCTAGTTCCCCGAAGAATGCCCAAAATGCATATATAAGGGAGTGGGTATCCTCAACAAGGTTAGCACCACATGCCGCGCCCCCCGGCACTCACCGAGTGTCCTTGGCATGCTCCCCGGAGATGACGGGGCACACCTTGGGCTTCCCTCGACGTAGGCGGAGGACGACAAAGGAGCATGGTAAGAGACATGGTAAGCCCCCGTGGGTTGGCACGAACAACGCCATGGGGCGCTGGCAAGCTTCGAGGGCTTGCCAAGCACAAAGCTAAGGCCCGTCCCCAAATTGGTGTTCAAGAACAAGGCAAAGGTGTCCACGACCAATGCCAAGGGAAATCAAATATGCCACAGGGTGTGGCCAACCCCTTGTACGACCGAGAGCAAAGCAATGGGGCATGTCATGCCCATTGCCAAGGGGCATTGGCCAAGCCCCATCGGTGTTAAGGAGGAAGGCAAAGAGGCATGGCAAGCCCTTGGGCTTGTCCATCACGGTGCCAACGGGGTGGTGTGTTTGCCCAAAGGGCCGTGGGGAGGGCCGTTGCACCCCAATGCCCATTATGACTCCTCGGCCATGGGTAGTGTCCCCTATTGGCACCCTGAAGTAAGCTCAAAATGCATATATAAGGGGGTGGGTGTCCTCAACAAGGTTGGCACCCCATGCCGTGCCCCCTGACACTCACCGAGTGTCCTTGGTATGCTCCCCCGAGGTGATAGGGCACACCTCGGGCTTCCTTCGACGTTGGCAGGGGATGACAAAGGGGCATGGCTAGAGGCATGGCAAGCCCCGTGGGTTGGCACGAGCAATGCGACGGGGCACTAGCAAGCCGCGGGGGCTTGTCAAGCACAAAGATTGCCCACGCACCCTATGTGCATGGGGCCTTCCTCCTTTAGGCCCATTTTTGTATTTTGTTCATTTTAAGCCCACTTTCCTCCAACCTAAAAATCATTTAGTGAATAAACCAAGCCCAATAGTCTTAAATTCACCCCAAATAAATTCCATTTATCCTCTATTTCATTAGTTTTATACCCAAAATTTTAAAATTACAAAAATTAAAATTTTTGGGTCATTACAGTTTCTTATGAGTTATGAGAATTTGATAAAAAGGAAATATATGAACTGAGTTCATATGAGAAAAGGTTGAAAATAAAAGGGTAAGAGGGAGAAAAGGTGAGAGAGTTGTGTTAGATTGAGGAAGCATAAGGGTTATACATCCAGGACACTTAATTGTTTATCCCATCTTTTCTTTGGTCCAATAACTAAACTTAGTGCCTATTATAGCCTAAATGAAGACATAACAGATCTAAGGTGATAGATGAGTGAAAATTGAAGGTTAAATGCGAATAGTTTAATGTTCTTTTGCTATTAAATACTCCTTTCATAGAGCTATGCCAAGTCATATATTCATTGAGTTATTCTGCTTTTTAATTAAGGAAGATTCTTACTAGAACTTGAATTATATTTACTCATTTATAAAGAATGTTCCAAGAGTGTGAACCCAATTCCTTTTCTTTAAAGAGTGTATATCTTGTGAAAATTAAAGTCAAGGCTTGAAAGAACTTGCATGCAGTGATTGAGTTGAATCTATATTTTAATGAATTAAGGATTATGAACATAAGGAATTGACTTTGTATTTCAATTTCTTGTAACAAATAGAGTTTTGCATCTACGGATATTCACGTTAACTTTTGATTGTTTCGAGGATATGAATGAGGAATTTAAGAGAATTTACATTAATATATCATGTACTACATTGAACTAGGTTGTCTATTGACCAACCCTAAAAAGTGTTTCAGGTTCTACCTCTTAAGTGCAAGAGGGCAGTCGTAGTTTTAAAACTCAGTGAGTCTGAGGTCGAATTCACAGGGAGCCTAATGTTATTTAGTTTCTAGGATGTGAAAGAAATTCTAAAACTAAAGGGAAACAAGTTTGGAAGTTTATGTTTACTAAGTTCTAAGGTTCAATAAAATTAAAGACAAGTTCAATTTCAACTAATGAAAATTAAATAAAAAAAGGCATTCAGAATTTTTAAAGGAATTAAGCTAGAAGGTGAAGAATTAAAATAAAATTCAACAAAACAATTTCAACTTCGAATTAATTGACTATAACTAAAACTAGGTTGGATTGAAATTCAATAAAAATAAAGATCTTGATTCAACGTCAAGTCCGGGTAGTTCACTACTTTGCCTCAGGGTGTGTTTGTTTGAAATTAGGGTTTAATTTGAAAATTATTAAGAATATTGTAATCAAAGGTCAGTACCAGTGATCTCAAGCGGATATGGTTAAAGACCTTTGTTTCCGAGGGTTTTTCAATTAAACAACGAAAAGTTAATTAAAATCTGATTTTTAGTTCTATTCGAAAGTATTTAACGATTAGTTACGAAAATCCATACCAGTGATCTCAAATGGATATGGGTTTTTGTATTTGAGCGTTCTCGAAATAGGAAAAAAACAAGATTTGTGAAAGTAGATCCTTTCACAAAAGGTTTCGCAACCTACGCGAAGGGACTACAAACACCCCAAGGCATTTTCGTAAACTACCTTTCTTGATTCGTTGAATCCAGATTAGGGTTTTACGCTATAACTAGTTTAAACATCACAAAAGCTATCAAAGAACACTTAATCATGCTATTTAGTAATTGAAATAAACGAAACATCATATTAAAGAACGAAATGAAATACAACTTACATTGTAACTTGTGCGTAAAAGAAGAGATGAACTAATAACGCAAAGATGAAGAACAAAACTCCAAAAGCATCCATCAACAAAGCTTTAAAACGTACAAATCACTCTCAAACTTAATCTAAATCTAATCTAATTCTCAATGTAGTTGTGGAATCTTTAAATGAGGCATCTCCCCTCATGGCCGTGCAATGGGTCCTTATAAAGATATAAGGAAACCCTAAAAGAGGTGCTTCAACTCGCGGCTTCTGGATACACGGTGGTCCCGACCGTCTAGTCTGGGGGTCGGGACCACAGAATACTTTCTTCTCAATTTATGTACACTGTGGTCCCGACCGTTTGATGTGGTGGTCGGGACCCCCAAGTGTCTCTTGATTTGCTTTTCTTCCTCCTTTAGGTTGGGTCTTTGGGCTAGTCTTGGCCATCCAAGGTGAGGTTTGAACCATGACTTTTTCTTCGTTTTCTCGGCTATTTCCACAGCTATAAACTTCGATCTCCTCGCCATTTTCCCTGCAATTAGAAAAATAAAAGTATAAGCAATAAAATAACACTAAAACTTCAACTTTACTTATTCAAATGCATTAATACGTGTTGAATTAGGGAGTTTGTAATTACACTTTTCAAGTGTAATCATACCCCCCAACTTGAACATTGCTAGTCCCTAGCAATGCTTTTTATTAAAATGAAATGCATGATGTTCTTTATTAAAATGAGATGCAACTACTATCCTATTTCTATTTTCGTTGGAAACACGGCTACACTTAGCTACGTGTAGCATGCCCTTTAAACCCCTAGGTTCCCCCTAGTGGACGAGTAAGGTCTTGTGAGGGTTTGCAGTGAATCTACCCACAAAATTCTATGGCATGGTCTCAAAGTGTCAAAAAGTGATCAGAATCAAAGATGAATTAAGTTCAAGCTCAATAATTTACAAAACCCAAATATCATGTGTAATTTCCATGTGCTAAACATAAATGTATGGACTATCAAAGTAGAAAAAGCATGTTTGCAAAATTGTTTCATTTATTCAACAAGGTCTAAAGAGCATAAACAGAACTAAGTTTTGACTTCAAAAGCTCACGGGATTCCACTCATAGAAAGAAATTCACTCATCAAGGGTTCACACATTCCTTTTAGCATAAAATGCTATCCTAGTTGCACATAACCCCATAATATGTGAATGAACTCAAATGGCACTCAAAGTGGATAGCTCCTAACCATGTTTCAATGCATGTGTAAGAATCACATCACACAACCTACACAAGATCACTATATGTACAATACAAGAGTTGCTTGCTAAGAATCTACCAGGTCTTTATTTTGGTTGTAACTTGGCTAGGGGTAGTGGTTAACAATGGAGAATGGAAATCAAAACACATGTCTTGGGAGAAAAGATGTTCAAGTGCACACAACTCCCAAACTACCCACTTCCTTTCCAATCCCAAGAAGATTATAACATGAAGCCTATTAGAAAGAAGTTTTTTTTTTCCTAAGCGAATTTGCTAAGGCCCAGCA
This sequence comes from Vitellaria paradoxa, assembly GCA_019916065.1. Classification (NCBI taxonomy): domain Eukaryota; kingdom Viridiplantae; phylum Streptophyta; class Magnoliopsida; order Ericales; family Sapotaceae; genus Vitellaria; species Vitellaria paradoxa. The sequence continues at coordinate 43,390,911 of CM034233.1, read as the reverse complement.
AAACTCGAGTTGGGGGGGTGATTGAGCTTTAAAAAGTATAATCATAAGCTTCTAATTGAGAGTTGTTATGTGATTCTATACTAAGAAATGAATGGAATTATGTATCATTTTGATTAAGAAGTTTTTAATTTGTTTTGTAAGAAATAGCATAAAAATAGACAAAGAGAAGTTAAGACAGTGAGGCCATTCAGACACCTATCCAGACAGACTTTTGCTCGCACACTAATTCTAATAGCAAAAGGTGTATGGGGACATAGAGAAAAAAATTATTAAGTACCAACACTGGTTCAAACGTCTATTCGGACAAAGTTTTATGCCAACATATGCTCGAACAAAAGAAATATAGAGGGAAATAGAGGAAAAAATATCAAGTGTGGGACATGATTCAGACTCCTATCTAGACAAGCATCTATTCGCACCTTGGTTAACACGACCAAAAGAAGTTGAAGATTAAAGAGTAAAAATTAAGGTGTAAAAAGACCATATTTGAACACTGGTCTAGACTAACATGTGTTTGATCGTGTATTGACTCAACAATGAAGCAGATGAGGGCTAAGTTGAAGGAAGAGTCTAAGTGTTAGAATTAGGTTTGAATGCCTATTCAGACCATGTTCTGTTCAGATAGCCATGCAAATCACAGAAAGTTATGAAACTTTGAAGTGAAGAAATTTTCTAATTCTTAGAAGGTTGTTCGAACCCCTATCCAGACCAACCTATGATCTAGAATTTTGTAATTCAGTTATTGGTTAGAGGGGCAGTTTGTTACTTACAAAAATACATTACAAATACTGAGAGAGAAATTGTTGGTGGTAGCTATTCATTACGTACATTCAGTTTTGTTTAGTTTTGATTTTAGAGAGAGAATTATAAAGAGAGAAAATAGATCGAGAATTACTTTTACTTGAATTGTATGGATTTCAAGATACCTATGCTTCACGTTTCAACTCTTGTTTCAAGGTTCAATTGATGTTTTGAATTGATTTCTTTGTTAATTAAGAGTTGATATCTAAATTAATTCTAAGTTTATATGACTCATGATTGATATATATGCATCTCTAATTAGAATTTTCATGCATATCTTTGTATGTAGATCGCTAAGTTTAGAATTCTTATGTAGGAATTATGAATAATGCACATTAGATGTTTGATTTAAGTTCTTAACGAAGGATTTATACCAAATTTCATATTCGATTCAATCACCATTTGTTCCAAAGTGAGCTTTATACAAAAAAATTCTCTGATCTATAATTTTCTAAGTATAAATTGAGTTATTTTAAATCCTTGTAAATCTTTATAATTTATTATAGACTTGTTTTGAATTTAAGACTTTTATTACTTCGTTTTAATCAAAAATCAAAAGACATCACCATTTCAATTCAAAGGAAACTTTTTATAATTCATTGTGAGGATGATTTCCACTTGAGATTTTCTAGAAGAATTGGTTTATCATTTTTCTTTCAAGGCTCTCAGTGGACACGATCTAATACTTACTGGTTATTATGCTTCAACTGACACCCTGCACTTGGGGTTTTGAGCCAATATTAAATGCACATTGGATTTAAGAGCAAACACTTACTAAAAATAACATTGTTTATCTCTTACTCTTAACCTCGACATAACTTGTTCTCTTCACTTGTTGTCCTACTCTTAGTTACAAAGTGCTCGGTGTCCACTGCTCCCTTAGTAAAAATCTGAATTCGCCCCTGGTTAGGTCTAGCATGAGACTTGTTGGTACAAAATTTGGACAATGGTCAAGATTGGATTAGGGACATATATTATTGCATATATTCTAGGTATATTTGTTAATGTATGATAAGTAATGTAGATTAGGATTATGAATTGTGAGTTGTGAATTGCGAATTGCATGTGAAATGTAAGGATTTTTGTAAATAAAAAGTGAAATTGAAGTTTTTAATAGTTTGCTAAGTATTTAATTTTGATTTTATGCTTGTTATATGTTATTTAGTTAGATTATTGAATGATCATAGAATATTTTATATATTATTTGATGAATTACATAGGATTTAGTTGGAATTGTATGAGTTTGTGAATTTTGCATTCATGGATTTGTGAACAAAATGTTTATATTTAAAGTTAATGCATGTTTGTTATGTTTGAATTTAAACAAATTTGTTTGAATTTTATATTAATTTGTAAACAATTTCTATGTTTGAAGTTTATTGTATGAATTTGTTAGGAATTTGTCATTATAAATTTAATTAAGTTAATATGAAACAATAAAAGACTAGAAATTTAATTAATACACATTCATATTAAACTCTTTAGAGAGTTAAGGTAAACTTTGAAAAGTAGGTAAATTTTAAATTTAATATAAAATTTTAAAATTTTCAATATTTAGAGTAATATAATTTAAGATTTTAAATTTATTAGTTAAAATGTAGGAAATTTGAATCTATATAATTTTTAAGATTTATATTACTTAAGTTAAAGTAAACAATTATCATTAAAATATAATTTTTATACATGCATACATTGAAAATAAACTTAGACTCGTTCAAGAATCCCAGTATAATATCCATTTTGTCATCTTGATGTAGCAGATTAGTTTTTTTTTTTTTTTTTTTTTGAATTATGTTTTGTTATTAAGAACTAATTCATTGTTCTTATGTAAAGGGAACAAAAATTGATATACATAATACTTTTATTGTGCAATTTGAATAGGGAATGCGATGCTCCAACTCGTGCAATTCCGTATTAGGTGAAGTTTTGGTTGATCTCTGTTTGCTCTCTAGATGCATGCATAGATGCTAATAAGGTCATTTCTTTGTCATATTGTTGGAAAACTGCATGTAAATGATGCTGAAATTTAGACAAAAAATTTGTCTAACAATGAGATAAAGTGTTGGAGTTATTGAATATAAGTTGGACCATGTATTTACAAATGGAGTAGAACCAGTCACCCTGTAGTGAATAGTATAGAGGTTTTGCTTAATAAGCATATATGCATGATATATGCACTAATTAATTACTAAACATGTTAAACCTAATTAGTATGCTAGAAGAATTAGGCTTGAAAGTGTGGACAAGATTTGAATTGATTTGTTGATGATGTAGTAAATTCGTCTCCTCCAACAAATCCAATCTAAGCCTGGAAATGATAAGAACACCGGTGTGGTACCTGCTAAATAACCTTCGACGTTTAAGTTAGCTATGGAGTTGAGGAAAATATTTTTGGCAAAATATTTGTGTAAGGAAAAAAGTGTCATACCTCCTAGGTCATCTAAGTATGTGTCTATCTGATGATGCTATATAAAACATTATATGCTTGAGACTCATGGAATCACATCCAATGCTAGTGTATCCATTTGCCAGCTATGGTGTATTGTGGATAGCAGTGATTTTATGGACGAAGATCTCAGAATGTGTCACAAGGTCATTATACGCATGGTTCATGATGTAAGCTATTTTATGATCGAGATAACTGGCCACGAGTAAGTCGAGTTGACCTAACTCCCATTTGGGCATCTCGAAAATGGTCCTTTGGTTAGTAATTTCCTCACTCGAATTAGGGAGTTCTTGATCAGGTTTATACGGAGTAAGGTATATTCCTTCTTATAGATGCCTTGCTTGGGTAATTGCACTGGTGGGCACATTGATGGGATGCGCCTTCTGCTATTCCTTCCATGTGTCAATCTCAAGCTAATCTAGAAGCTTCCAATATTTATAGAGAGATTCGGTCCACTGGATTGGTTTAGCTTGATTAAACTATGGCCCTCTGTTTCCAAAGTACGAAATCTAATTCCAACGCTAGAGTTCTCAGAGTTTCACCTTACATTTTGGAATTTCTTTTAGTGTCATCCATTTCGTGCAAATCTCTTCTAGTTCTTTGGTTCTTCAATTTCAAGGTAAATTTTGTACATTTCTTTGGTAAGAATCATTCATTTGAGTTCTTCTTCTCCATTTTTTCTTTAGTTTATCCCTAGTTCACATATTGGGGTCTTTGGTACTATAGCAAACAAAGTATAATTCGTTCCCTTAAAGGATTTGTAGGAGACCATGAGCCTATTATTGCTGTTTTTGTTATTTTTTTATGCTTTTATGGAGAGGTTGAGAGAGTTAGATAGTAGGGGCATGATAAGCAAACCAAAATTAATACCCTCATTTGATTCAAAGAAATCTATAAAGTCAGGAGGACTATGTCAGAAACTACCTCAGTGGTGAGGTCCGAAGGCAAGGCTGAAAGCACTGGGCCTATTATCGATGCTTTTGGTCCCAATTTCAATGAATTAAATAGCTCGGGGGGTAAGGAGTACCGATTTTAGGCCAAAAGGGTGAAATTGACGATGGATGAGGCTAAAGTTTGTAGCTTATAGTCTGCATACCAGTTTCCTTCATCCTTCTCGTTCTAGATCCCTGAGGTGGGTGATAGGGCCTGCTCACCGAAGAATAGGGGGTTGCTATATATGAAGGGGCTCTAATGGGTGGCCTTTGCTTTCCTCTAGCAAAGCCCACTTGGGAGGCCCTAAACAGGCTAAATCTGGCACCCAGTCAAATATTGCCAAATAGCTGGAGGATACTAGTGGGCTACTTGATTTTGTGGAAAGTAGCAATAGGCCATGACCTATTAACCAATGAATTTCTATATTGTTATAAAGTGATCGAAGGGGCCATGGGTTGGTGGTTCTTCTCAACTTGTGAGAAGAAATTCAATATAGTGACTAACATGCCAACTTCCAACAAGGGCTGGAAAGACAAATTCTTTTTCATCTATGGTGATGGGTGAAAATTCCCGTCTTGAGAGGTTGTCAGCTAGATAGCTATTAGGGCCCCTTAGTAATGGGGCTGTCAATCAAAGAAGGGTACGCCAATCCTTATTCCTTAAATTTTTTTCTTTCTTCTTGTTCCTTATGGAGATCTAACCATCCTTTCCTAATGACCAGCCCGAGCTCAACCCATACTATCTAAAATGCAGCGGTCAAGGGTTAAGTGTGTTTACTGATTAATGTTGAGTCTCTGGGGACCCACTTGCTTTAGCCTGAGCTGATTAGGGAGGCTCTAGCTGCCGAGCATGAGAGGAGTGAGTTATTGATTTATTTCACTCTTTTTTTCTTCCTTTTTTTTGGTAGATAATGAAGTTCTTCTAGACTCTTCTACTCAAAAACCAATGGCCTTCAACTTAGAATGGCTGAAGAAGAGAAATAAGAAAATAGTTGCTGAGGAGGCCTCTAAAAGGCCCAAGCGCATGATTGTTAGGAGCTCAAGTGACAAAGTTCCTTCCTTAGATTCCCTAGCCAATATTGGCAATCCAGTGATCCTGCCCTCTTCTCCATCGAAGAACGCTTCAGGAGGCTCAACTTTTTGCTCAAATCCTCCGATTCCTACTCCTTGATTTTCCAGCCTAATTGACAATCCCAATCTTGCATAGGATAAGGCTATCCAGATGCTCACAGATGACGAGGTGACACCATTAAAAGGTCTAATTTTAAACTTGCCAAAGATCTGAACCATGATGTCATGATGATGAGAATTTATTTGTCTAGCTTGTCATTTCCTTTTCATTATTTAGTCATTAATGTTCTTTTATTATCTTGTTCAGACTATCACTTGGTCTGTAGTTATCGTGTCTTGGCTTGTTAAAGCCGAGGCTCAATCTTTGGAAGACATGAAATTATCGATCAGATGCAGATTGAGATTGATACCCTGAAGGTAAAGATTAAGACCATCACAACGAACAATGAAGTAGCTTTAGTCGAGAAAGAAGCTCTTGAGACTGAAAGAGACTCTCTTGTCTTGAAGATTAATGAACTAAGGAAAAACTATTCTTGCGAGCTTGCTTTGAGGGCTGAGGCTTCAAAAAAGGTGACCGAGCTCACTTACCAGCTAAGGGGAGCAAAAGAGAAGGCTTGCAGTGCTATTGAAGAATTCAAAGCCAACAATGAGTATCAGGCCTTACTCAAATTGGTCTTCTTTCAGGCCTTTGAAGTTGCTTGAGCCAGAGCCTTTTTGTTGTTCCCTAATTTGGACTCTACCTTTTTAAAGCCAATCGATGATGAGGTGACCAAGCTAGACGAAGATGGTCAGGGGAAAGAGGAAACTGAAAAAGTCCAATCTAAACATCCTCCCTCTTAGTCTTGTTTTTCCAATTTCTCTCCCCTTTTTTGATGAATGTTTTTGGTTAAGTTGGATGAACTTTAAATTTTCTTATGCATTATATCCCTTTTTGAACTTTTGGTATATATATATATATGGAAGTGATCTTTTTTTTTTTTTTTTTTTGGCTTCTTTTTTGATGTTGAATGGCCATTCAAATGTTCTCCTTTTCTTTTAAGCATGATATTTATTTGGTGCTATCTGATCTTATAAGCTGAGCTGAGAAACTTTTGACATTTTGCTCTTTCTTAATACTTTGATCTATTCAATCTCGTGATCCAAGAAAGACTATCTTTGCCCTGCTCGATCTCAAGAACTGAGCAGCATAACTTTCGCCCTTTTTCTAAGTGTGGCCACGTGAGCCATCGTTTGCTGCTCGGTCTTATGAACCAAGCAGGTTTATCTTTGCTTTATTTGGTCTCCTGAACAAAGCAAGTTTATTTTTCCATTGTTTAGTTTTGTGAACCAAATAGGATAATATCTGACTTTTTTAGGCATGGCCTTGTGAGCCATCTTTTGTTACTCAGTCTCATGAACTAAGCAAGTGTGTCTTTGCTCTACTTGGTTTCCTGAACTGAGCAGAATAACTTTTACCTTTTTTAGGCATGGCCACGTGGGCCATCTTTTTCTACTTAGTCTCATGAATTGAGTAAGTTTGTCCTTGTTTTACTTGATATCATGAACATAGCAAGATAACTTCTTTCTTTTTTAGGTATGGCTACATAAGCCATTTTTTGCTACGTGGTCTCATGAACAGAGCAGTTTTTTTTTTTTTTTTTTTGCTCTACTCGATCTCGTAAATTGAGTAGGATAACTTCCACCTTTTTTAGGCATGGCGAGTGAGCCATCTTTTACTGCTTGGTCTCATAAACTGAGCAAGTTTGTCATTTCTTTGTTCGGTCTTGTGAACTGAGTAGGATAACTTATACCCTTTTTCAAGCATGGTCATGTGAACCATCTTTTGCTGCTCGATCTTATGAACTAAGCAGCTTTATTTTTATTCTACTCGATCTCATGAACCAAGTAGGATAACTTCTGTCTTTTTTAAGCATAACGATGTGACCCATATTTTGTTCATTGGTCTCATGAACCGAGTAGGTTTCTCTTTGCTCTACTCAGTCTTATGAACTAAGCAGAATAATTTCTATCTTTTTTAGGCATAGACATGTGAGCCACTTTTTGCTACTTAGTCTCATGAACTGAGCAAGATTGTATTTGCTCTGCTCGGACTCATGAACCGAGCAGGATAACTTTTGCCTTTTTAGGCTTGGCCATATGAGCCATCTTTTTCTATTTGGTCTAGTGAACTGAGTAGGTTTGTCTTTGCTTTGCTCTGTCTCACAAACTGAGCAGAATAACTTATACTTTTTTTAGCCATGGCCATGTGAGCCATCTTTTGCTACTCAGTCTCACAAACCAAGCTGGTTTTTCTTTGCTTTACTCGATCTCATGGGTCGAGTAGGATAACTTTTGTACTTTTTAGGCATGGCCACTTAAGCCATCTTTTGTAGATCGGTCTCGTAAACCAAGCAGGTTTGTCTTTACTCTACTCAGTCTCATGAACCGAGCAGAATAACTTCTGCCTTTTTTACTACTCGATCTCATGAACCGAGCAAGTTAACTCATCGTACACAAACCATTCATCATGAAGATTTGTTGAAAGATTAGATTTTATTTATAGTCTTGGAAAAGATAACAACTGATTTCCTTCTCATATATAATATCTCCACAATTGTTCTGCATGCCATGGATGGGGTAACTCCTTGCCCTTGGGGGTCTTCAACTTGTAAGGCCCTTTCTTGGTGAAGCCAATCACCTCATATGGTCCTTTCCTATTTGGCCCTAGCTTTTCTTCTTAAGCATTTCTCGTTGGCTGGTTTACCAGCTAGCCCTAGATTTATGATACTAGCATATTTTCTGTTGATAGAATACCATCCTCATCATAGCTAGCATTCTTCTTTCCTCCAATAGGTTGATCTCTATGTTCGTGCTCTCTTCATTTTCTTCTGGGTTGAAATTTTACACTCTTAGAATAGGGAGGTGGATTTTAACCTAGATTTCTACTTCCATTTTGAATGCAAGAGAGAATGAGTTGTGCCCAGTTGCAACCTTTTCGGTCATCTTGTATGCCTAAAGGATATTTAGAAGTTCCTTTGCCCACAAGCCCTTTACCTTATCCAGTTTGGTCTTAATGATATTTAGAAAGGGTCTATTCGTAACTTCCACTTGGCTGTTAGTTCGGGGTTATCTGGTGATAAGCAGTGGTGGCTAATGCCCAATTCTTCATAAAACTCATTGAAGTGTTTTCCTTCAAACTCTTTGTTATTTTCTGTGATTATCACTCTCGAAAGTCCAAATCAGTACACTATGCTTTGCCATAAGATTTTCTTATGTTTTGCTCAGTTTTAGTTAGCAATGACTTTGCATCCACCCATTTGGTAAAATAGTCAATCGCCACTACACAAATTTTCTCTATCTTTTTCCCAATGGGAATGGGCCCACTATATCTATCCCTACTAAGCAAAAGGTAAGGACTCTGGACTGACATCAGTTCCTGAGTAGGTTGCCTTGGGATGTTAGCAAAACTCTAGCACTTATCATATTTTGTCACAATTCTCGAGCATCATTTTCCATGGTGGGCCAGTAATAACCAACCCCTCAAAACTTTCATAGCCAAAGCTCTTGCTTTGGAATGATTTCCATAAATAGCTTCATAGATCTCCCTCATGATGTAGTTTACCTCCTCATCAGTACCGCATCTGAGTGGGGTTGTAGTATGTCCTCTCCTATAAAGGATTCCATTCAACAATAGATATCTGGATACTCGATACTATATTCTTGTCTCTTTATTTTTGTCATCTAGTAAGCTCATTTTTCCTAAGTACTCTCTAATTACCCAAGTAGCCTCATTCTTTATCTGGTTTATTTTTGGTGTTCGAAAGCTTGGGGAATCTAGTATCTCCATCAACACATCTAGGTCTGTCTCTCCTGAAGATGCAGTTCTGGCTAGTTTGCCTGCCTCCTCATTCTGCAACCATGGTATCCTATGCAATTACATTTTAGAAAACTTTCTGGCTAACTCTCTTGTCATCTGACAATATTCGACCATATTTTCTTCTCCAACTTCGTATTCTCCCTGTACTTGTTTGACCACCAATTGTGAGTTGCTTCACACCATTATCATCTATGTTCCTATTCATCAAGCAATCTGAAGACCAACAATTAATGCTTCGTATTTAACTTCATTGTTTGAGGCAGGAAACATAAAATAAAGAGCATACTCTATCTTATGTCCATTAGGGGAGACATGAACTATACCTGCGTCGCTTAATTCCTGGGTAGAAGATCCGTCAACATTTAGTAACCATAGTTATTCTACTTTGACTTCTTCAGGTTAGGTATTTGGGTGTACAGTAAATTCTGCGATGAAGTCTGCAGTGACTTAACCTTCTATTATGGTTCGTGGTCGGTACTAGATGTCAAACTGGCTCAACTTAACTAACCATTTCACCATTCTATCTGAGGCCTTTGGTTTGTGCAGTATATTCTTCAATGGTTGATTGGTAAGAACTATGATTGTATGCGCTTGCAAATAGGGGATTATGCTTGAAAAGAGTAATCATATAACCTAAAAGTCATTGTTAGCTATAGTAATTTTCATAGCATTTTTGTATGTTTTTAGTTTAATTTCACTTTCTTATAGTGAATTATTCTCAAATGCAGGAATCAATAAGGATAAATCATAAAAAACTGTTGAACTAGAGCAAATATGGAAAAGAAAAGAGTTCTGGACCAAAGAATATTTTCAAGATGATATCTCTCTGACTTTATTTATCCTAAAGGTGATTTTAGAACTGTGCTTTGGATATTTATTTTCACGATGAAATCTTTTTAGTTTACTTTTTCTAAACATGAACTATAAACTGAAACAAAATTTCACATCTAACATGAGAATATTGTATCCACCTAGATTTGTCGGTTGGAATAAGTCCTTTTTTATTTTAATTACTTGCAATTTTAGTATATTTGTTTATTAGTTAGATAATCAACCTTTCCAAAACCATTTACTTTATTGTTTTTAGAAAAGAGAATAGTAGGTTAAAAGAACTTAGAAACCCTAGGCTTCAATCAAGTTCTCTGTGGATACAATCCTAGTCTTACTAGGTAAAACTATACCGTACCCTCTTGCACTTCGGAGGTATTTTAGTCACATTATTTAGAAGTGGTCAAGTTTTTGGTGCTATTGCCTAGGAACTTAGTTTTGATTCATTAGGATAACTCTAGGTTACTATTCTACTATTTTCCGACAAAAAAAAAAAAAAAGAAATTCATGAACAGGGATTGTTTTCCTTGTAATTCTAGTTCACCAAACACGATCCACCAACGCATTGGTTATTTAGGCGGTATTTATGAAATTGATTTTTGCCTAGAAACCTTTTTTGTGCTACCTAAATTTCATAGACTTGAACATGAGGACCCTTGGGCCTATTTAAAAAATTTTGAGTCAATTTGTTTCTATTGCACAAATGGTTACATGGAAGACACTTTTAAGTATAATTTTCTCTTGTTATCGTTATGCGAAGTGGCCGATGATTGGTGTTGTGCTGCTACTTGCTCTGTTAATATTTGGGAAGAGTTACAAAATGATTTTATTGTAACTTTTCTCCCCAATTTTCAAAGCTTCACCCTCCAGTTTCAACTTGGAAAATTTACTCAAAATTATGGTTCTCACATTGAAGACAATGTGAATTTTAAGTTAGGGGGTAGGGTTCGCATGATGAATTAATTTGACATGCGTTAAATGGACAAATTTTCTTTTCTAAATCGTGGGCAAACTAAGGTTATCTTTATTTAGCATGACTGGACCTTGCATGTATTTCTGAATTGGTTTAATGTTGGTATTAGTCATAAAAATAATAAATGATTCAATTTCAATCTTAAATAAGGCAGTTGATTCAAATTGAATATATACTTTTCCAATGCATTGAAAACTTATCATTTTAGGCCATTGAATGAAAGTGTGTTAAGGATTTGAGTTCATGAGATTTAGTCATTTAAGTATGTGACAACATAGGTGGAGACTTAAAACCCCATATTCTATGAGCTTTTGAGCTTGATCATTTGTTTCTGAGGGTTTTTTTACTTAATGTTCTATATGATTTCTTTCATCTCACTTTTCTTGAATAGTTTCAACACATTGCTTTACTTTGATATTAAATGCACAAGATACTTTTTTTGATTTACATGCATGGATCAATGCCTCAAACAAAGTGTTATTAACCTAGAGAGTGATGTTAGGTCATCTTTCTTACATTTGGAAACTTGTGACTTTTCTTTGATTGCATTACCTTCAGAGCCACTTTGAAGGCTTTGAAGAAAAAAATAATATATGAAGTTTCTTGTTTTACCCATATTTATAACCCTTTAGCCATACATATATAAGTGAGCTAACCTTTGCATGTCATAGGATAGTTGTGTAAAAATTATAACAAGGTGTACAAAGGAAGAATTTGTAATTGAAAAATTGTGGTGGAACAAAAGGAACTCATTTGAAAAAAAAAACGAAAAAAAGGAAAAAAAAACACTGAGACATAGCATTTGAGTTCATTATATATAGAGACAGCAATGTATTTTGTCTCTATTCAACTTACATAGACAGTAATGTATTTTAATAATAATGTATTTCTTGAGGGTTTTGTATTTAATGTTCTATATGATTTCTTTTATCTTAATTTTCTTAAATAGCTTCATTATATTACTTTATTTTGGTATTAAATCCACAAGATACTATTTTTGACATACATGTATGGATCAATGCTTTTGACAAAATGTTTTTAACCTAGAGAGTGATGTTAGGCCATCTTTCCTACATTTGGAAGCCTGTGACTTTTTGTTTTATTATATTACCCTTGGAGCCACTTTAAAGCCTTTAAAGAATAAAAATAATATATAAAGTTTCTTGTTTTAGCCACATTTATAACCCTTTAGCCTTGGACATATAAGTGAGCCAACGCCTGCATGTCATGGGATACTTGTGCAAAAATTGTAATAAGGTGTATAAGGAAGGAACTTGTAATTGAAAAATTATGGTGGAACAAAAGGAACTCATCTTAAAAAAAATGGGACATAGCATTTCACGAGTTCATTATTATCAATCCCATGAAAAAAAAAAAAAGAAAATAAAAAAACAATAAAGCTTTAATGTTTGGCATTCATGGAGTTGAAAGGAGAAAAGCTAGGTAATACTTCATTGCACTATCATTATAATCCTTAAACATGCACTTTGATTTTTCTATCCTTTGTTTGCCTAACCAATGCCCCATGGCCAAGATATAACCTAGTAAAGACCTAATGGACTTATGGTGAAAGACACTTATAAGAGCATTGATCTATTTCATTTGGTTGATAGTAGCTTTCTTATTTATGCATTAATACATTCCATTCATGAAGCTATGCGACAATACATATCTTAATTCTTTCAGTCACTTCTTGATTTGGGTTCATTGCAATTATTTGATATCATATTCCTGCATGAACCATGAGAGTAATCCTTTTCGAGTAATTTCATTTGTGAGTGAACAGCTGTGTGAGATTTGAAGCCAAGGCCATAGTCTTTTGGGTATAATTGATAGTTATTTTGAATGAATGACATGAATTGGTACACTTGAAATTAAATGGTTGAAGAGTTGGGTAAGTTTAATATGCGTTAGGAGGTTTATGCAGTTTTTGGATTTTATAACTTATTCTTTATTGAGATTAAACCAAAAATTGTTTGATTGACTTATATTATACATCGAACTAATTTAAGAATTTTATGGGTAGATTCACAGTAAACCCTCATGAGACTTCACTCGTCCACTAAGAGAAACCTAGGGGTTTAAAAGGCTTGCTGCCCATACCTAAGTGTAGTCATGTTTGTAATGAAAAGAGAATATAGGAGTTTAGTTTTCTTTTTTTGTTTTTCTAATTTCATTGCTAGGGACTAGCAACGCGTAAGTTAGGGGGTATGATTACGCACAAAAAGAGTAATCATATAAATTAAAACTCATTGTTAATTATAGTAATTTTTGAAGAATTTTGTATGTTTTTAGTTAAGTTTCACTTTCTTACAGTGAATTATTCTTAAATGCAGAAATCAATAAGGATAAAGTGTAGAAAACTGTTAAACTGGAGCAAATATGGAAAGAAAGGAAAAAGAATGGCAACCATAGAACAAATTGAAGAAAAGACCAAAGAAACACGAAATTTAGCTTTGCCATCTAAATGGGAATTTTCCGTTTGAACGCCATTTTCTAGTAGGTGCCTAGTTTTTATACTTAGAAAAAATTTGAAATTGTTTAGTTGGAAAGAAAAAATTTGAAATTGTTTAGTTGGAATTGTGCTCTTGCCATCCAGATGCAGCGGCCCAGAATACATACATAACTTCTATTTTAATTTAGGGTTTGCTATCTGTATATATTCTTTGTTGTCCAAACTTTGAGAGCAGCCTTTGATATTCATTTTTACATAGTTTTAGGGTTTTAATTTATTTTTCTCTCAACTGTTTTGGTGCTTTCGTAGTTTGGATTCATGGTTTATTTATCAGACGCTATAAGGAATTAAATAAAGTTTTAAGTTTCATTAATGTATTTCGTCTTTATTCTTTTATTCTCTTCTATTTATTTTTTCTATTTATATTTAACGATGCTAGGGTAGATTTCTATGCTTGATTCAACCCATCAATGTTGGTTGGATCCCTATTTGATTGTTAGATGTGAATGGATCCGAGCATGCAACGTAAAACTTGTATGGTAGGATTTTTGTTTTTTTAGATCTTTTTTCTAATATTTTCAAAACCTTCGAAAACACATATAGTTGATTATATTTCCTTGAAATCACCGATAACTAAATATGATTAGAACTATCTTGATACTTTGAAAATATAAGAGACAAATCTAGACTTGTTTTCTTCCTTTTTTAGTTTTCAAAACATTCGAAACCTGTAATCTCGATTATATTTCGTAGAAATCCCTAATGATGTTAGTTATTTAAAGCGTTCTTTATATTTTGAAATCAAAGAAAAGAGTTTTGGACCAAAGAATATTTTCAATATGAAATCTCTCTAGTTTTATTTATCCTAAACGTGATTTTAGAATTGTGCCTTGAATTATTTATTTTCACGATGAAATATTTCTAGTTTACTTTTTCTAAACGTGAGCAATAAACTGGGAAAAAAATTCACATCTAACATAAGAATAAGGGTTCTGCCTAGATTTGTTAGTTGGATCAAGTCATTTTTATTTTAATTAATTGTAATTTTATTTTATTTGTTTATTAGTTAGATAAGCAACTTTTCCAAAATCATTTTACTCTATTGTTTTTAAAAAAGAGAATAGTAGGTTAAAAGAACATAGAAACCCTAGGCTTCAATCAAGTTCCCTATGAATATTAACCAAGTCTCACTAGGAAAAACTACACTGCACCCACTTGCACTTGGGAGGTATTGCGTTATTTAAAAGTGGTCAATAGGCTTTGAGTCACCGAGCCGCTATTACTAGAGCAAGGCCATTAGCTCTGTGACATCCTAAATTTTTATTGCATTAATAATTTAATTTTTATTTTATGCTTAGAAATTTTAATTGTGTTAATTTGGTATTATTTTAAATTTTACATAATCTTGATCTAGATTAATTAGTAGGTTAAATAAATTATTAATTAAATAAGTAAAGTTGAGAGGATTGGTTTAAGGGCGACACGTGGCTAGTTAGTATTAGTGTTAGGTGTCATGCCCCGGATTTCGTGACTCGAGGGGTGAGTGATAAACACACACGACAATGCACTAACATATCTAACCCATGATCAGAGCAACACAACATCAACTAGTGAGCCCAAGACATAAGATAAGAAAGTATAAGTAAAACCTTGACTATTGCCAGGTCACATACTCCATACACCATTAATACATAACTTAGGCCTTAAGGCCATTACAACCAAATCAAAAAGTCTAGCAGTGTATAATATTACAATTCCAAAAGATATTTAAATTAAATGACCAAGAGCTTTGCTAAGCTTGGTAGGGCTCATGCACACCCTTCTAGTCCAACCCCATTAGCCCACCTGATTGTTGTGGCCTATTCCTGCATCAAAATCTGTAGGGACGTGAGCACGGGTCCACTTGTGCCCATGATGTATCAAGCAAACATATACAGTATGCAATCTAATCATGCAATGCAGTTCAAGTAAGGTTAGCCACTTTAACATTTTCTAGAGTCATAACCTTTCATTAATATAACCAATAGCCAAAATAAGTGGAAACATATATTCATTCAACAATGTTAAAGTTTAAGATTTCGAATTCGGTTAATGTTTATGTTTTGCAATTCAAACTTCAGTTCCATTCACATTTCAACACTATTTTATCAATTGAGTATTGTTCAATCAAATAACCATATTCACATCATCATCCATTCATCATTACATTGCACAACCATAACCACGCAAGTCATTGGGGGATAGGTGCATACACGCTATCGTCTTTTATGGGCCAATACCCAACAGAAACGATAAACCGATGTCATCGTTTAGGATCACCGTCCAAGGCCAGAGGGGGCCAAAACACACACAATGTTGTGGGTTACTAACCCACTGGCATTGAAACCAAACCCTGTGCAGGTTCCGGGACTCTCAACCCAAGGGTACTCTCTAAACCCTTCCTATTTCCGCACCCCACCATGGCCCTCGGCACGCAAATACCTATTTATCACATACCATCTCATCTTTCATAGGTTCACATTTATCATCATATACTATTCAACACACATGTCAATTTTATGGTTCATCTCATGGCTCATTACATATCACATTGATCAAATCATATCATGCATCCCCTATTTACCCACATTAAGAACATGAGTTCCTTTGTCAAGTCACATTGCACTTAATCAATCGCAAGTTCATAAACTTCAACATTTAGTTTACATCAAGGCATTCACAATTCTATTCAATTAAGACTATTACCTCAAAGTAATCCTCCAATTCTTGCAATTCAAGGTGACATTCACTTACCCTTACAAGTTAAATCCCATTAGCTTAAGATAACCAATCCTTAATCACTTCTTAAAGCTCATTCCCTTTTAAAATCCATGCAATTAATCAAGTAAAAGTTTCATGTAAAAATAAGTTACCAACTCTTTCATAAGTCTAAGGTAAGAGGTCAAACTAAGCAAAGTTAGGAAAAGTGACCTAGGCTCGGTGGGTGCCCAAGCTGACACTCAGCCGTGCGCCCAAGGGGCTTGGGCGCCCAACACCTTGTGCACCCAAGGAGCTTGGGCGCCCGACTGTGTCTCTTTCGTGCGCCCACAGCTTGGTCCAAGTTACGGGTCTCATCCTCTGTTTTCTAGTTTCATAGTTTTTCCCCCTTAGGACCTCAAATTGACCAAGTTAAAGTAAAAATACCTAAAGTTTCATGTTTCTAACATCAACATAAGGTTCTTAGGCACCAAACAAAATTATCAATTTGGGTTTTCATCAACCAAAAGTCAAGTTATGGATCAAAACACCATTTTCACTCTCTTAACCTATACATATATATATACATATGTATAACTCCTATTTTCTCCCATATATGTAACCAACATTTGAAAGCTTTCTCTAGTAGTAATCTAGTCCTTGTTATACACTACATATGTAAGAATGAGGCACTGAATCCCTACCTCAAGATGTAAGAAGATGGATCAACAGGAAGGTGTTTTGAGCTTCCAAACCCTTAAGCTTTGTTGGACTCAATCTCCTCTCTCCTTCATCCAAACTACAAATAAATTACATAGGAAGGTTCCTTGAGGTTCTAATTTCACTTTTGCAAGAGGAATTTGAGTTTCATTTAGGCTAGAAGAACTTACCTTCAAAAGTTCTACCCGGTTGCCTTTCTTCTTCTTCTTTACTCTTCCCTTACTTTTTTACCCGGTTTCTTCCCTTCCAATCCACTTTTCTCTCTCTTTCTTACATCATCTCACTAATATATATATATATATAATATAATCCCCCAAATAGTGATTTTCAGATTTTCCATCACCCCTAGCTAGGTATTGGTGTGAATAGGGTGAGGCTCGACTGAAAAATGCAGAGCAGCCCATACTTGTCAATTCCACTGTGCCTTGGTTGCCCAAGCCCTTCTCAAGCGTGCGCCCAATGACATGTGCGCCCAAGATACCCTCCTCCTGCACACTTGCTAAAATGCTATCTTTTGATTGCCTAAGCCATCTCTTTCAAAGTTCTCAACTCTAAAACATCATTAATGATCCATTCCACTAAATTAACATACATTACTTCCAAAATACACCAAAAACCTTATACTTATGTTAATACAATGTCCAGGGTATTACATTCTCCCCCCTTCAAAAATTTCATCCTCAAAATTTAGTACAGAACATAATCTTAAGAGTCATAACCTTAAGAGAACAAACGTGGGTATCGTTCTCGCATTTCAAGCTCACGTTCCCAAGTTGATTCTTCTACCCCATGATGTGTCCATAACACTCGAACCAAAGGAATTGTTTTACCTCGAAGCACTTGGTCTCGAGCAACCAAAATCTGAATCGATTGAACTTCATACTTCACATCCGAGTCTATTTCCAATTCAGTCCAATTTAGCACATGTGTAGGGTCTAGAATGTACTTACACAACATAGAGACATGAAAAACTTCGTGCACTCCAGACATTTGGGGTGGCAATGCCAACCGGTAAGCAACCTCTCCAACTCTTGCTAGTATTTCAAATGGGCCAATGTATCTGGGAGATAACTTCCCTCACCTACTAAATCTGTACTATCCTTTCCACGGTGACACTTTTAGAAATACATAATCCCCTACTTGAAACTCTAAAGGCCTCCTTCTTTGATCTGCATAACTCTTCTGGCGACTGTGTGCTATCTCCAGTCTTTGCCTGATTACCTTGATCTTTTCATTAGTTTCACGAACCAATTCTGGCTCAATCATGGCTGCTTCTCCAACTTGTGTCCAACACATTGGGGACCTACATGGTCTTCCATAAATGCCTTGAATGGTGCCATTCCAATGCTAGCTTGGTAATTGTTGTTGTAAGCGAACTCTACCAGTGGCAAATGATCTTCCCAACTACCTTTAAAGTCCAACACACAAGCTCGAAGCATGTCTTCTAAAATCTTAATTGTTCGTTTCGACTGTCCATCAGTTTGGGAATGATAAGCCGTACTAAAACATAATTCTGCCCCCATGGCTACTTGAAAACTTTGCCAAAATCGTGAAATAAAACGAGAGTCCTGATCTGAAATAATAGACATTAGCGTCCCATGCAACCTCACAATTTCTCGGACATACATTTGGGCCAAAGAGTCCATTAAATCTGTCATTCTCATTGACAAAAAGTGAGCTGACTTTGCCAGTCAACCAACAATCACCCATATGGCATCACAACCTCTTTTTGTCTTCGGCAATCCTGACACAAAGTCTATAGTCATGTTCTCCCACTTCCACTTAGATATTGGCAATGGCTGTAATAATCCAGCTGGTCTCTGATGCTCTGCCTTCACCTGCTGATAGGTTATGCACTTACTAATAAACTCCGCTACATCTTTCTTCATTCCTGCCCAATAGAATTGCCTTTTTAAATCATGATACATTTTCGCACCCCCTAGATGTACTGCTAGTCGGGAATGATGAAATTCCCTCAAAACTTCCTCTCTAACTGAGGAGGGTACAAAGATTCTCCCTCGATATCTGACCACTTCATCATGACCTACTGTCCAGCCTGGAATATCCACTCGCCCACTTATTTTTGTACAAACATCATTAGCTTCCTCATCTAACTTCTAAGCCTCAGTTACTTTATTGATTAAGGCTGGCTAGGTGACAATAGCATGTAACATCCCTTGTTCCTCTCCCTCTTTAAGTTCCAATTCAAACTCATTTAATATCCCCATCATTTCCCACTCTTTAACTGCTACACAAGCCATGGCACTTCTGCTCTTTCTACTCAAAGCATCTGCAACTACATTAGCCTTACCTGGATGGTAATGCAATTCAAAGTCATAATCCTCCATGTACTCCATCCACCGCCGTTGCCTCAAATTCAGGTCTCTCTAAGTAAAAATGTACTTCAAACTTTTGTGGTTTGAGAACACTTCAAATCTCTCACCATACAAGTAATGCCTCCAACTCTTTAAGGCAAAAATGACTGTTGCCAGCTCCAAATCATGCACTGGATAGTTCTTTTCATGATTCTTCAACTGTCTTGAACCATATGCCACTACTCGCCCATTCTACATAAGAACACACCCAAGTCCTTTCCGTGACACATCACAATACACCAAGTAATCGGCTCCCCTTTCTGGTATGACCAATACTGGTGTAGTAGTCAATCTCCTTTTTATCTCTAGAAATGATCTTTCACATGCATCACTCCATTCAAATATCCCCTTTCGGGTTAATCTAGTCAGCAGGGCTGCTAATCTAGAAAAATTCGAAACAAACCTTCTGTAGTATCCTACCAACCCGAGGAAACTACGGATCTCAAATACAGACTTTGGTTGAGACCATTCCAAAATAGCTTCAATTTTGGATGGGTCCACTGCTAGTCCTTCCTCCGAGACAACATGTCCTAGAAATTTCACTTTTCTAAGCCTGAACTCACATTTGCTCAGCTTGGCATACAATTGATGATCCTTTAACCTTTGTAACACGAGCCTCAAATGTTGTTCATGTTCTTCTTCTGACTTAGAATACAGCAAGACATCATCTATGAATACCACTACAAACTTATCCAAATAATCTCTGAAAACTCGATTCATCAAGTCCATAAAGACTGCTGGTGTATTTGTTAAACCAAATGACATAGCCAGAAACTCGTAATGACCATACCGAGTCCTGAATGCCGTCTTTGGAGTGTCTTCTTCCCTTATCCTCACTTGATGGTATCCAGATCATAGATCAATCTTCGAAAACACCAAGGATCCCTTCAATTGATCAAATAGGTCATCAATTCTTAGCAATGGATATCTATTCTTGATAGTCACCCTATTTAATTTCCTGTAATCGATGCACATTCTCAAGGTCCCATCCTTCTTAGCTGCAAATAATGCCGGCGCACCCCGAGGTGATGTACTTGGCCGGATGAATCCCTTGGCTAGCAACTCCTCCACTTGTGCTTTCAGTTCTGCTAACTCTGCCAATGCCAACTTGTAGGGTGGAATGGAGATGGGTTCTGTCCTTAGAACCAGACCAATACAAAACTCTACTTCCCATTGCAACCCAGATATTTCTTCAGGAAACACCTCGGGAAATTCATTCACAACTTTGGGCAATTCCACTCTCTGTTCCCCATCTTCTTCTTCTATAACCATGCAAGCAAACAAACTACATAATTCATCCTTTCCCTGACTTTTCACGAGCGATGCTTCTCGTATTTCACACCACTATATAAAGAAGCGAATTTGATCTCCCTCTGGCATGGTTAAGGTTACCTTACACTTATGACAGTCAATCATGCCTTGGTAGGACATAAGCCAATCCATCCCAAGTATGATATCAAAACCCCTCATCTCCATTACAATCAAATCAAAAATTGAGACGAACTCTCGCCCAACAAAAACATTGATTACCCTTAATTCACACCCCTTACACATTTGGGTCAAGGAAGAAAATCCCGCTATAGGGGTCTCAACACATAAAAACAATTCCAAGGGGCTAACATCTATTCCCAAGGCAGATGCAAATGATGCAGCAATAAATGAATGGGATGCTCCTGTGTCTAAGAGCACAATAGCATTTGATGAATAGACACAAAAAATACCTCTTGTCGCCATAAGCTTAGTTGGCACCTCCTGCTGTGCCATCGCAAACACCCTGCCCTGTGGCTGAATATTCTGCGACCTTCCAAACCTCTGTCCCTGTGGGTTCACCCTCGATTGCTATGATGTCCCAGTTTGCATTGTCCTTTGTGGGACACTCCTCTGCTGATACTGCTGCTGTACCGATTAGGAGGTCAATGGGCGGGGTCCTTGCAATAACCGTCCAGATTGTGCTATCCTTCCCCCTGCACTTTGCTGAGTCTGAGGACAAAACCTTTGAATATGCCCCATCTCTCCACATCCATAGCACACCCTGTTCACTCCAGCCTGACCACTTCTCATTGGTCCTATTGATTCAACCAATTTGTTGCTCTTGGGACACTCCGTACTTTTGTGGCCTTCTTATCTGCAATTAAAACACACAATTTGCCTTCAAGAGGTCCCCCTTAACCTCTCCATTGGTGCAAGTGCAGTACTTCCTTGGTAAGACAATTGGATCTATGGAGCTGACGAACCACCCCTAACCCTTTTCTGTTAACTCCATCTTGCTGAGTTCCCATGGTTTTGCCTCGCCAACTTTCATAAATGACTTTGGTTTCACTCAAGTCCCTTTCCACAGTCATCGCTCGATTTACCAAAGTCTCATAATCCTCCAACCCCAACATCACCATTTTATTCCTCAGAGTCGGTCTCAATCCCCTTTCAAATCCTCTACACATCAAATGAGTAGTAGAGACCAACTCAGGTGCATACTTTGATAAGTCTGAAAATTTCCTTTCATACTCCAACACCGACATAGTCCCTTATATCAACTCAACAAATTTCTCCCTCTTAGCATCTCTTAAAGACTAAGGGAAGAAATGATCCCTGAACTTCTCCTTGAACCTTTCCCAGGTAAGACCCACTGATCCTCCTGTGTCCTTTAAACTAGTCCACCAAACTGATGCTCCTCCCACTAATTGAAATGCAGTCAACATAATACGAGTAGAAGGATCAGTAATTTCCATTGCTATTAATATCCTCTCACATTCCCCCAAGAATTGCTCCGCCACATCAGCGTCAGCCACACCATCATATGTTGGAGGTTTCATCCTCCTGAATTTCTCTAAAGTGGCCAGGCCTGCCTGCACTTGCGATTGGGGTCCAACTCGAGCCCCACCTACTATTGTGGCCATCGCTGTCGCAAACTGTTGTAATACCGCCCCTACGTCCATAGCTACTGGTTGCTGAATCTTGGGTGCCCTCGACTGCACCTCTTCCCCTCCTAAGTCATTCTGTTGTGCAATAGGTGGTGCCTCAGCCATTGCACTCTGATGTGTTTCCTGTTCTTGTAGAACAGGTGTATATTCTCTTCCTCTACCCCTACCTCGATCTCTACCATTGCCTTGGCCTCGGCGTCTAACTCCCATTTCATGCAGCGGCATTTTATTTTAAGTATATCAAAGCATAAAATAACAATATTAAATCGACATTTAAAACTATGATAGAGCATAACTTCATCTCATAATAATAATACATCAGTTCAGTACATTCGTAAAGGTTCAACATGGCAACATCATCTTACTTCCATTAGTACTGCCACAGAAGTTCCCACATTACAAGATCTCAAGTTACTCTACTAACTGAAGTTGAAAAAAGTACATAACATAACATAACATAAGTCCTTAGACTATTAGCCACTCCGATTACTACTAGGAGAATTGCCTTTCCAAAATCTTCCCCTTTACAAGCTTACATTTTAATTTCTACGACAAGTGCAAGAGCTACGAGTGTGCCCCCTCCTGCCACAGTAAGTACAGCATTTGATACATTGCCTAGGGCACCAGTAACATATATGTCCCCGCCTACGACAGCCCGCACATACTCCTCGCAGACAATCTTCCTCACTAGTAGAGCTTCCATCCATTTTCCCAATGTTAACGCTAGCCTCCTGTGGATTAACATTCTAACTGCTTGGGTTAGGTTCTATCTTACATCTGGTGTCATGGTTGGATTAGCTGAAAGGGTAGGTACAATCACAGTTACATTCTGTACTACTATCACTGGGTAGGCAGATTGGAGCTAAACAAGCATCTGATATGGCATCACGCTCTGATATGGATAAGGTGTTAGATATGGGACTGGATATGGCATCCCATAGCAAGATACCATTTGGTGACCTATAGTTGCTGACACCCTACTTACTTCTTCTACATCCCCTGTCACATTTTGGGGTTGAGCCTCGGTTAAACCCTCTGTTGCCACTCGGGTAAAGATATATCATCATCAGGCCACTCAATCTCGTCCTCAATTTATTGGGATTTAGTACCATTGCTCTCCCTTTTTTTCTATTCCCATTTAAAATTTTAAACAAGAAAAATTATATTCTAAGATCAAAATTCAATTATGTTACATTTAAGCATGCAATATAAGATCCAAGACTTCCCATGTCCCTAGGTATTCTGAACCTGGCTCTGATACCAACCTATCACGCCTTGGATCTCGTGACCCGAGGGGTGAGTGATAAACACACACAACATGTACTAACATACCCAACCCATGATCAGAGCAACGCAACATCAACTAGTGAGCCCAAGACATAAGATAAGAAAGCATAAGTAAAACCTTGACTATTGCCAGGTCACATACTCCATACACCATTAATATATAACTTAGGCCTTAAGGCCATTACAACCAAATCGAAAAGTCTAGCAGTGTACAATATTACAATTCCAAAAGAAATTTAAATTAAATGACCAAGAGCTTTGCTAAGCTTGGTAGGGCTCATGCACACCCTTTTAGTCCAACCTTATTAGCCCACCTGATTGTTGTGGCATGTTCCTACATTAAAATCTGTAGGGACGTGAGCACGGGTCCACTTGTGCCCACGATGTCTCAAGCAAACATATATGGTATGCAATCTAATCATGCAATGCAGTTCAAGTAAGGTTAGCCACGTAAACATTTTCTAGCGTCATAACATTTCATTAATATAACCAATATCCAAAATAAGTGGAAACATATATTCATTCAACAATGTTAAAGTTTAAGATTTTGAATTCGGTTAATGTTTATGTTTTGCAATTCAAACTTCAGTTCCATTCACATTTCAACACCATTTCATCACTTGGGTATTGTTCAATCAAATAACCATATTCACATCATCATCCATTCATCATTACATTGCACAACCATAACCATGCAAATCATCAGGGGATAGGTGCATACACGTTATCGTCTTTTATGGGCCAATACCCAACGGGAATGATAAACCGACGTCGTCGTTTAGGATCGCCGTCCAAGGCCACGAGGAGCCAAAACACACACAATGTTGTGAGCTACTAACCCACTGGCATTGACACCAAACCCTACGCAGGTTCCGAGACTCTCAACCTGAGGGTACTCTCTAAACCCTTCCTCTTTTCGCACCCCACCACGGCCCCCAGCACGCAAATACCCATTTATCACGTACCATCTCATCTTTCATAGGTTCACATTTATCATCATATACTATTCAACACACATGTTAATGTTACGGTTCATCTCATGGCTCATTACATATCACATTAATCAAATCATATCAAGCAACCCCCATTTACCCACATTAAGAACATGAGTTCCTTTGTCAAGTCACATTACACTTAATCAATCGCAAGTTCATAAACTTCAACATTTAGTTTACATCAAGGCATATTCACAATTCTATTCAATTAAGACTCTTACCTCAAAGTAATCTTCCAATTCTTGCAATTCAAGGTGACATTCACTTACCCTTACAAGTTAAATCCCATTAGCTTAAGATAACTAATCCTTAATCACTTTTTAAAGCTCATTTCTATTTTAAAATTCATACAATTAATCAAGGAGCTTGTGCGCCCGACTGTGTCTCCTTCGTGCAGCCACAGCTTGGTCCAAGTTACGGGTCTCATCCTCTATTTTCTAGTTTCATGGTTTTTCCCCCTTAGGACCTCAAATTAACCAAGTTAAAGTAAAAATACCTAAAATTTCATGTTTCTAACATCAACATAAGGTTCTTAGGCACCAAACAAAATTATCAATTTGGTTTTCCATCAACCAAAAGTCAAGTTATGGATCAAAACACCATTTTCACTCTCTTAACCTATACATATATATATACATGTGTATAACTCCTATTTTCTCCCATATATGTAACCAACATTTGAAAAGGTTTCTCTAGTAGTAATCTAGTCCTTGTTACACACTACATATGTAAGAATGAGGCACTAAATCCCTACCTCAAGATGTAAGAAGATGGATCAAGAAGGTGTTTTGAGCTTCCAAACCCTCAAGCTTTGATGGACTCAATCTCCTCTCTCCTTCATCCAAACTACAAATAAATTACATAGGAAGGTTCCTTGAGGTTCTAATTTCACTTTTGCAAGAGGAATTTGAGTTTCATTTAGACTAGAAGAGCTTACCTTCAAAAGTTCTACCCAGTTGCCTTTCTTCTTCTTCTTTGCTCTTCCCTTTCTTCTTTACCCAGTTTCTTCCCTTCCAATCCACTTCTCTCTCTCTTTCTTGCATCATCTCACCAATGTATATATATATAATTTAATCCCCCAAACAGTGATTTTTAGATTTCCCATCACCCCTAGCTAGGTATAGGTGTGAATAGGATGAGGCTCGACTGAAAAATGCAGAGGAGCCCATACTTGTCAATTCTATTGTGCCTTGGGCGCCCAAGACCTTGGGTGCCCAATGACATGTGCGCCCAAGATACCCTCCTCCTGCACACTTGCTAAAATGCTATCTTTTGATTACCTAAGCCATCTCTTTCAAAGTTCTCAACTCTAAAATACCATTAATGATCCATTCCACTAAATTAACATACATTACTTCCAAAATACACCAAAAATCTTATACTTATGTTAATACAATGTCCTGGGTATTACATTAGGAATGCAAGGGTTGGCCAAATAATGTTGTGTGTGGGTGTAAGCTTGGGTAATAGGCAACGTGGCAAAGAAGAAAAAAAAAAAAAAAAAAAAAAAAGAGGAAGAAAGTTGAGGCGGCGAGACTTGTCACCTAACGAGTTACATATATAATTTATATATGAATACAGGTAAAGTTTAAGGAAGAGAAATAGTAAGGCAAGTAAGGGAAAAACAGTGAGGAAGAGAGAAAAGCAAGAGAGAAGAAAAATTAAAGATTTTGGCCTAATTATTGAGGTAAGTTATTTTATTTTGTTAATTTAAAATTTATTCTATCAAAGATTAAATAAAATGAATGTGTTAAATATTTAATTTGGCTGTGCTTTATTTATTAAATTTACATTATTAGTTGATTTGGTTTACATTTTAACCGTTTAATGTCTTATTTGTATATTTTGTTTAGGTTGAAATTAGGATTCAGAGATAATCAGCAGCAACTACCCTAATAAATTGAGTTTCTCTGAATATTTGTCGTTCAAATGGGTGTATTAAACTTAAAGGTAAAAGATATTGAATATAGATTGATAAATTTTATTTATTTATTTATTCTTATTATTAAATATCTCTGTTGATAAGAAATCTGGCTATTTATGAACTATTTGTGTCAACGAAGAATTGTGATTATTTTTTGAATGATAGATTTGAGAAGTAACAATTTTTATTTGATGAAAAAAAATATTATTACATATCAATATGAATTGGTGCATTACACTTGTATTATAATCAGATAGAACCAGGTCGAATGAGGCCAAAAAAAAAATAAAATATGAGGCCAGATGACGCCAAAGAGAAAATAATAATAAAACCAAATGTGGCTAATGGGACATGCCAATTAAAGCCACAGCCCATAGTTAAACATTCAACTCATAAGCCAAGTGAAATCAAATATGTGTTGCATTATTATTTAAATTGATTATCATGCAAATGTGTCATAAGACGGCCAATTAAGGTCTAATGATGATGATGGTTGATAAATGAAAAGTGGTAATGAATTATCTATTAAGATATTTTTACTACTATCAGTAATGATACAGTTAAATTAATTACTATCTATTTGTGAGACACTTGATTATATAATTACTAAGGATTATTTTTCTTATATATTTATTATCTTATATTATAAGTATAATACCTCCACTAAATGACACTCACACATAAAATTTACACATATTAGGTTAATTTAATAATCGCTGCATGTGCCTGATGAAGAACTTGAGTTGTCTATTTCTCTAGTTTAATCATATGTTAATATTTGGAGTTTGTGTAAATAACCCTAGGGTTTTAATTGTATTCAACTAATGTTTTGTTTAAGGGGTTTTAAAAGTTGTAAGATTGTAGATATTTAGGTGCTCATGAGATTTTCTGTTTATATTGGCTACAATTTAATATAAACTTTAAATGTTGAGTTTTCTTTTAATATTTATAAAGTATGGTTATTAATATCTTATGGACAGAGAATTTAGAGGTGTCCCCTCTATTTACAGGAATTAAATATGAATATTAAAATAAGGATGCGAAAATTTGGTATTAGAGCCTAAGTTAGAAGATTCTGTAGACTTGTTAGTGTCTGGTACTTACAGCCAATTATAGAAGAAGTATTATAGAGTTAGGTGATTATGGTGTGGTATTTATTTGTATGGATATTAAGGATCATGAAATTATGAAATGTGGTAAAATTATATTTTACATGTCACCTTGAGTTTGATATCAAATAAAAACATAAATATTGAACACAATCTTGAGGCAATGGAAGAAAAAGGTTCAATAGGTCAAATTCCACAAACAATACAAGCTTCAAGATAACTTGGAGATTAGTTGGTTTAACTTCTAGTTCAAAGCCAACCAGATCCAGTGGAAAGGGTAATTCAGGCCATGGCCAGATTAGTTGAATTGCAAACAGAATAGAGGTTCAAGCCAAAAGCACATTGTACCATTTATGAACAATTTCTTAAGCTTGGACCCACATCATTTTCTAGTACTATTAACCCTTTAAAAGCTAAAGACTGGTTGAAGAGCATGGAGGTAACTTTTGAGGTGATGAAGATTTTTAACGAGAACAAAATTATTGTAGTTGTGTTTATGCTTAAAGATAAAGCCAGACTTTTGGTGGAAAGCTACTAAAAGATTGTCAACTATTAGAATGACATGGAATCAATTTACTAATGTCTTTAATGATAAATATTTCCCCCCAATCATATAGATATAAAAAAAGGAGTTTATGACTTTGAAGCAAGGAAGGATGTCAGTCACAGAGTACGAAGCCCAATTAATTGCATTTTCCCAATTTACTTAAGAATTGGTGCAAATAGAAAATGTAAAATGCTGGAGATTTCAGCAGGGATTGAAGCTTGCTATTAGATCTCAAATTTTTACTTTTGAAATGAGAAGTTATAGGAAATTAGTAAACAAAGTGAAGATTATAAAAAAAGATGTTTGGGAGGCAATTGGAAGGAAGGAACAATCTAAGAGGCTAGATTTAATTTTTTAGCTTCTCAGAGGGTAAAAGGTGAATCTTCTAGATAGAGAAGCTAAGACTTCCAAAGTTATAGAGGTGCACGCCAATTAAGGGAAAGTAGAAGTGCAACTTATAGCAGGACTCAGGGACAGAGTTCGAGGTAGACACCTTCGAGTTTGCGAGAAGCTGATGCTGGGGAAAGTGTAAGAAATGTGGTATGCTTTAGGTGCAAGGCTATAGGACATTATGCCAGTAAATGTACAGTTCAACAGCCTTTTACTTGTTTCTAATGTTGTTAGGAGCAGTATATTTCAGGAAATTTTCTTACTTTACCTACTCCAATAACATCTATGGCTAGTGCGGCCAATGGTAGCAGAGCTGCTTAATGGCTACACAGAGAGCTAGAGGAGCAGCTAAATGATCTCACTCACAGGTTCATGTCTATATTATGACTCATTAGGATACTCAAGCATCTCCTAATATTGTTACAGGTATACTTTCCATTACTGGAAGATTTGCTCGTGCATTGATAGATTCTAGTTCTATCCATTCTTTTATATCTTAAGCATTCTACATGCATTTAGACCAACCTCTCTCCTAATTAGACTCTATGTTGGTTGTGCCTACTTCTACTGGTGATATAATATTAGCAAAAAATGTATGTAGAGACTGTGTAGTGCAGATAGTTAGCAGGGGTTTAAGTTGATTTGATACCATAGGACATAAGTGATTTTGACATTATTTTAGGTATAGACTGGTTGTCAGCACATCATGCTTCTATTGATTACTTTATCCAAGAAGTGACTTTTCAAGTTCCAAGAGAACCAAATTTACTATTCAGTGGTGATCGTAAGATTGTACCTTATTGCTTGATACCTGTATTAAAAGCTAGGAAAATTTTGAGGAAGAGATATCAAAGATATATTCCTTATGTGTTTGATGAGAAAAGACCAAAATTAAAAGAATTGAAAGTTTAGTTACTGGATTTATTGGACAAAGGTTTTCTCTAGCCTAGTGTGTCACCATGAGGAGCACTGATGTTATTTGCGACAAAGAAAGATAGTACTATGAGATTTTGTATTGATTATCATCAACTGAATTAGGTAATGGTAAAGAATAGGCATCCATTACCAAGAATTGATAATCTGTTTGATCAGTTGTAAGGTGCTACTATGTTCTCTAAAATTAACTTGAAGTTTGGTTACTATCAGATTATAGTACGAGATAGTGAAGTGCCTAAGATGTCACACCCCAGATCTCGTGACCCGAGGGGTGAGTGATTCAACATACAAATCATGCACTAACTAACTAAAACTTGATTAGAGCCATACACCACCCTAGAGCAACATCCACACAAGATAATAACATAATATAATATAAACTAAGCCTTGGCTACTACCAAGCCATCTTGCTCCAACATATCCCATAATAATAACAATACATGAAATAGGCCTTATGGTCTTTACATCCAATCGAATAAATCTCTAAACTAAAAGAATATTATAGTCTCAAATGAATAATTAATTTTAATAATGAAAAATTTAATGTATGCAACAATTTATGCACTTTTAATCCCACCAAATGTCCACCTAGTCCTTAGGATCTGTTCCTGTAATAAAGTCTGCAGGGACGTGAGCACTAATCCATTTATGCTCACGTAGCATCATAAAAGTATATATAATATGTAAAGTAATAATGTAGAACAATGCCAACCTTTATATCCAACATGACTCAACATAATCATGCAATACCGTATAACAAAATCCAAGCCCTCTTCCATATAAACATCATAATTTTGTTATCAAAATAAACCTAATATAACTTAATGTCATGATCACTGTCATTAATCCCATCTCTTAATTCAACTATTATTTCCTTAATCAATCTTTTCATAATCGTCTCTATTCAAGTTTCATTCTCATTCTATTTATGGGGGTGGGCACAATAAACATCATCGTTAGAGGCTACGATTAACCTTATTTCACGTCGTTGTCAGAGGCCAAGATTAACCCTAATTCGCATCTTCATTAAAAGCCACGATTATTCTTAATTCAGACATCATGTTACAGGCTACTAACCTACTTGCATGAACATCAATCCCTTCGCAAGTTTCGGGTCTTTCAACATTAGTTAAACTCTGTACCCTTTCTATTTTGTAATACCCACCATCCCCATGTCTTAATATCAATCACATTTACAGTTATCTCACTTCCATTGACATCATCTTCGATCATTTTATCCATAACATATCATCATAATCCACAATCAATACATAATGTCTCATCATTTTCCATTCACTTTCATTATCAATTATAACAATAACTCAACATATTCTAAATCCAATTATCGTATCATTTCATCATAGTCAAGTTATTCTTATCATGATCAAATAATCCATATTACTCAATTTAAATAACCAATCATATTCTAGTAATTATAATCAATCAATAATAATAAAATCGTTCAATAAGCAGCAAATACTAATTCATATATTTCTTCAATAATTCAATATCTTTTATCTCATCTCTTAAGTATCTCCCATCCAAACATTTCCATTGTTAATATCTCATTTCATACCATTTAGTATCGTGCCATTACATTTTATCATATCATTAACAACTTATACCACCATAATCAACCATTTCAACAATCTCAATTTATTACACTAATATATTATCCTTTCATTTTATTATTTCTTCACCCTAGTAACATAATCTCAACTTATTTTATAATCAAACATCATTAAAGTCCCATTAACAATATCGAAACAATTCTATATGAGGCATATATTAAGCATAGGATGTGCACTCATAAGTTTAACATTAACGCGATACTAAACATGTCTTAAAAACTAATCACTTTATCCAAGTATTTCTTTTCACACTTTAATTCATATATTTTTCACCTATTTAATCACACTAGGCTATCCATTTAATGTCATAAGGGTTGAGATTGAAAGTATACAAGTTTTCATATAAAGGAATGAACTCTGCATTCTGGACATGGGGTCATGGGCGTCCCTCGAGGTTCATGGGTGCCCCTCAAAGGTCATAGGCACCCCTCATGGGTTCGTGGGTGACCCTTAAAGGTCCACGGGCGCCTCTCTGTGTACAAAAAGGTTACTCTATTCCATCCAAGTTTTATCTCAATGTTTTGGGTTCCAAACTTTGCCAAATCCACTCTTTAGTTCAAAAACTTGTTTCTAGGTGTTATTTAGGGTCCAAAAGGCTCTAGAAAGACAATCAAAACCAAGTTTAATTCATCCATTTAATCAAATCAAAATTTTGTGTCCAACTTATGCATATATATACACACACATACATTATACCACTTAAATCACCTCCTCATGCTTTCAAATCATTAAATAAACATCACAACAACATTCTTTTAACTCTTTGCATCTCATATATGCAAATAGAAGGCTAGAAATCCCTACCTCAAGCTATGAACACAATGGTAGTAAACAGCCAATTTTAAGCTTCCAACTTGAGTTGATCAATCTCCTCACCCTTTGATCTAAACAACAAACAAAGCACATAGAAATGTTCATTCAGTGTCTAATTGCACCTTTATAAGATTAATTTGAGTTTGGTTAAGGTTTAGGTAACTTACCATTTGGTTCTTTCCTTCGGTTCCATTTTCTCTCCTGGTTTTCCTCTCCTAAACACCAAACCCCTCTCTCTTCTCCCATATACGTATACAAATAAAATCTATACTTGGTGCCCAAGCATACTACAGGAGCCTAAGCCCTACCCCTACTCTCATAGCCTTGCGCAGATGAGACCAAAAATGTGACAAATGAGTGACTGAAACAACTAACCTTATTTGACATTCTGCTGAACCTCATGGGTGCACCACATGCATTCATAGGCACCCCACTATGGCCATGGGTGCCCCCCAAGGAGCATGGGCGCCTCTTAGCTTCATTTTTATGCCAAAAATGGCTAAGTTCGGAAATTAATTTATTTTTCCCCTAAACTTCAACCTACTACATTCCTAATGGTCCACATTGATCAAACTAACACACCATTTTATCCTAAACTTGTTAAAAATCAACAATTTAAATTCCTAATACCTTTCATTAATCAATTTAACAACCCACTATGTACTAAACTCATCAACAATCTCCAATTTACCTTAATATGATAATCCAGCTTATTACATTCTCCCTTTATAAAAATTTCATCATCGAAATTTTGATATAGGTACAACTTTTAGTAAACAACTGCATATACCACCTCAACATCTCATATTCATACCCCCAAGTAGATTCTTCAATATGATGCTCCTAACATGAATAGGATTTAAAAATCTATTCATTAGATCATAATTAAATCACTTCACAAGTTAACAATTCATAACAATTTGGAACATAGTATCCACGCTTCTGCTATGCTACTCTAATTTGATAAGTAACTCAATAGCTCCTTAAAATATTTGTACTAACAATCCACTTTTAAATCCCTTATCTCCCCGCACCAAACCTTAACCTTTATCCTATACCACATCATCATTATATACTTTTTTGAATTTCCATAATATTGCACCCGATCATCTCCTAAATCAAAATCATTTCCTTAACAAAGTTGAACTTTAACATTTCCTCCGCATTACAATACCGATATTCTCTTATTTGAATTTTTGTAACATTTCTCACTTAAATATTTTAGGATCCTTTTTCCATCAATTTCATCATCTGATTCATATTCATATTTCTTCTTCAATAATAACTCTTTCCACAACTTCATTTGAACATATCAATGCACCATCACACCACACACTCCTTGTCACTTGATCACACGGTCAAGATAATAAGAACACACAGAGTTCCATTATTATACATCCACAACACTCTCATTTTTTAGAGTTTTCATTCACTTTATCATATAACTTAATATCTTCTTCTTTCACCCGAAATTCTTGTCTTGATTTATCATTCATAATTACCAACTACTTTATCAATAATTTCAATTAATTACGGATTATAATCACAAAGTACTTTATTTACCAATTCTTCTTGGCTCAACAACCTTGTACCGGGCTTATCATTACTCCAAAATGCTATCTTTCCATTTCATTTCTAATTTCTCCCATAGGTCTAAACCCGAAACACGCGACCTTAGTATTTAATCTTTCCAACTACAACCCTGAGATTACCTAATCAATGCCATACTGTGTACCAAATAAACTACCTTAAAATTTAACAAACCAATCATGTAGTTAATGTCAAATGTCACTGATCAACATAAGAACGCAATGCCAAGTGTCTCATTTTTTAGTGTAATAAGTATCCGAGTAAACAAAGCTACTGACCAAATTAGACCACAAATCCCTTTATCAATTCTAACTTTGTAGCTTTCCTCTACTTCTCAAATACCACTTCAATCTCAGTTTTTTCCCATATTTAAATATTTACATTAATTCCACAAAGTGGTTAACCTTACAATTCAACCTAACTAAGTAGATACTGATTAAAAATAAAATTTACAAATTCTGAATCACAATTTACCATGTTACCCCCAACATAATTAATAGCCTAATGATAAAATCAGGAAACTAACAAATAAACTTGATAAGCTCTTTATTCCATTTCAAAACCCTTCTTCTTTTTACATGTTTCCCCTAATTCCTACCCCAAACTATAATCAAACTCACATATTAGTTTATGACTTTTACCAAACTAAACCCAAATAATCTTTTCCACCAAAAGTCATCTCTTTCACCTAACTTCATATTCTTGAATTTACATCTAAGCATTATAAGTCATCTCTTTCACATAACTTCATATTCTTGAATTTACATCTAAGCATTATAAGCCAGTTGGCATCTAGTACTTCAACTTACGAAAGCATGCATTATTATCACTATAACTTTCAACATAATCTAGGATTAATCAAGCACATGAAGCTCCCTGACCCATTATTAATACCACATTCCTCATTTAAGTGCACTTATATATATATCTACATACCATGTCAACGTCATTATAAAATTCAACAAATTATCTTTCATTAATAACAAATGCACTTCTACAACTTGTCTAGACAATCGTTATACACCCTGTTCGTCCAATCCATGAAAACTATTGTGGCATTAGTCAACCAAAATGACCTTACCTAGAACTCATAGGATCCATATTAGGTCCTAAACATTGCTTTAGAAACATCCTCTTGCCTTACCCTTAATTAGTGGTAGCCAGTCATTAAATCACTCTTTTAAAAATACCAATGATCGTTTTAACTAAAACCAGATATACCAATCAATTAGTTGAAGCCAAACTTAATTCCTCATATAGAGCCACAATCCTTAAGACATCATATAAATAACAATTAGACCAGATTAAACCACAAACCCTTCTTTTATCAATTTTAATTTCTTTCTCATTTACCATAACCCTCTACATGTTTGTATATTCAGCATAAAATTCTTAATTCTAATTATGCTTAAGGTAAATCATAGCATCACTTTACATACTATATACCACATCACACTTAAATTGATCATATCAAAACATCTAATCAACTATGGGTATGGATCCAAATTAATCATCTCAAGGCTAAATAAATATGATATGTCTTGTATAATTAATACCTTCAAATGTTCCCCAAATTCTTAGTCAAGACTTTCAAATATTCTTCAAAATCATTCATTCCCAATCTTCTCTACTATCATTTGTCCCACAACTATAATTCCATAAAATATAAAATTCTATTAACCATATGAAATATCCACTATATAACAAATAACCTAACCAAGCATAGCTAATTTAATCAATACTTTAAGTTTCACAATTTATCACCTAAACGTATAAATTGTAGCTCCCACTGATCATATCAATTTATCAATCACTTATAAATATTACAGGTGCACAAATCAATCTCCAATATTTATTAATCTTCTTAACTTGCTACAACTTCCAATATATATATATGTATATTTTCCTTCTTCCCTTTGAAGTGATAAGTTAGAAATTTCTTTTGAGACACTATTGGAAATTTACAAACATCCTCTTACATCTTATTCCATTATATCTCTTAGTGCCACTAAAATGCACCGCCATTTAAAATGATAAAACTCCTGGGTCTCTCCTCCTAAAGTCCATCCACATCTTGTACATTCACTTTATTTTTAAATTGCCACTTTCCATTTATAGTTATACTTTCATACTTAACACTTTAGTCAGAAGACTAACAATATCGCATTTTTCTAATAGAACTGACCCCACGACTGGAACCTTGTAACCCTTTATCCATATGATCAAATATAATTCTTGAATAACTTTATCTTTAAAATCTTATTCTTTTATTTTCATAATTATCATCCCAAAGAATCTTAAAATCCCAAACGTTTCCTCAAAGACTTCCCTGACAAAACCCTAGACACAATCAAAGTCCTTGACCTCTTGCTTAATGTATCAGCCATTACATTGGCCTCGCTTGAATAACATTGGAGATTTTAACACCAAAAGCTTCCTAGTACTTCATTCAACTACATTGCCTCACAGTTAGACCACATTGCATAAATAAATAACTTTGAAATCCTTGTGCTCTAAATACACTCTAAACTTTTCTACCAATCTACTAACACCATCAAGGCTCCAATGCAAAAACCATTGCAATTAATTCCAAGTCAAGTACAGGTTATCATACTCATGTGATTTCAACTACTTTGACTTACATCATCATCTGATCATTATACATTAGCACATAATCTAAATTTTCTTGTAATCTGGCATAGTATCTAAAAATACCCTTTCCACGGGCAAAATAACCAACATAGAGTCTCAGCCAACCTACGCTTTAACCCATAAATGCTCTTATTAACATTATCCTACAAATTTCTAACTTCCTCCCAAATCAGTTGAATTAATAAATCCATTAGTTGAGTGGGTATCCTAGATAAGACAGCAGTTGTAATCTGCTAAACTCACAAAACTTAGATATCAAACACAATCTCAGCCATACTCAACTAATACAATTGAAGCCTTTGAAGGATCTATCATAATTCCCCAACCAAATATCATCAGACCCCAACTTTATCTCAAACAACCTGAACTCATACTACTCTTAATACATAACCACTCAGTTAAATTACCACAACTTAGTAACTAATCACTTCCTAAATTACATCTAAATTTAACAACATCTAATTTACTCAAAACTACAATTTCATCCTTAACAAGAATTTCTGATACTCCCACGATAAAATACAATATTAGTTAAAACCATAAACCTTCGAATCACTTGATTAAATTCTGAAGTTCCATAACTTAAAAATTACCATAGAATGTGGCACAATAAAAACAAGAAAGAAACCTCTCATAGAATCTAGGAAAAATGAATCTACCTCTAAGGAGATTAACCTTACTTATTCTTAGGAAATATGTCCACAATCCACACATCACTCATAGAAAACAAATTGCTGACTTCTTCTCATTCAATCTCAAACTGACCACCTGAACATAAGGTTTCCCACTAAACTTAATATCATTAGTAGAGAAAGCAAGATTACTCTTACCTCATCTCGGATATGAACTACAAGGACATTTGACAAAACAGTCATCACTAATCCATAGTAATGGTCAATTACTACTTATCCAGTAGGTAACTCATCAATTTCAAACCATATGCCATAGCCCAATAGACCACTACCAATTACACCACTAGTTCACACATCAACTTTACTTACTATCAACTAAGGATGTTTCTTAGCTTTTTTTTGGGGGGGTCTTTTACCAAGAGGGTCACTTTCTAGTAACATTCCCAGTTTCGTCCGCTTCCACCACCAACTACACCGCAAAATGACAAAGAATCCACCTTTAAAATAACTAAAGGCTAGTCATATCACGTAAGCATGTAACATGCAATGCTAAACTCCCACTATCCCCTAGGTATTCTAACCTAGGCTCTAAAACCAATTTGTCACGCCCCAAATCTCGTGACCCGAGGGGTGAGTGATTCAACATATAAGCCATGCATTAACTAACTAAATCTTGATTAGAGCCATACACCACCCTGGAGCAACATCCACACAAGATAATAACATAACATAACATAAACTAAGCCTTCACTACTACCAGGCCATCATGCTCCAACATATTCCGTAATAATAATATACGAAATAGGCCTTATGACCTTTACATCCCAATCAAATAAATCTCTAAATTAAAATAATATTATAGTCTCAAATGAATAATTTAATTTTAATAATGAATAATTTAATGTCTCCAGCAACTTATACACTTCTAATCCCACCAAACACCCACCAAGTCTTTAAGAACTGTTCCTACAACAAAGTCTGTAGAGACGTGAGCACTAATCTACTTGTACTCATATAACATCATAAAAAGCATATATAATATGTAAAGCAATAATGTAGAATAATGCCAACCTTTATAATCCAACATGAATCAACATAATCATGCAACACCATATAACAAAATCCAAGCCCTCATCTATATAAACATCATAATTTTGTTATCAAAATAAACCTAATATAATTTCATGTCATGATCACTGTCATTAATCCCATCTCTTAATTCAACTAATATTTCCTTAATCAATCTTTTTATAATCATCTCTATTCAGGTTTCATTCTTATTCTATTTATGGAGGTGGGCACAATTCACGCTGTTGTTAGAGGCCATGATTAGCCTTATTTTACATCGTCGTGAGAGGCTACAATTAGCCTTAATTCACACGTCATGTTGTAGGCCACTAACCTACTGGCATGAACACCAATCCCTTCACAAGTTTTGGGTCTTTCAACCCTAGGATAAACTCTTTATCCTTCTTATTTTATAATATCCACCATCCCCGTGTCTCAATATCAATCACATTTACAATTATCTCACTTCCATTGACATCATCTTTGATCGTTTTCTTCATAACATATCATCATAATCCATAATCAATACACAATGTCTCATCATTTTCCATTCACTTTCATTATCAATTACAACAATAACTTAACATAATGCAAATCCAATTATCATACCATTTCATCGTAGTCAAGTTATTCTTATCATGATCAAATAATTCTTATTGCTCAATATAAATAACTAATCATATTCCAGTAATCATAATCAATCAATAATAATAAATCATTCAATAAGCAGCGAATACTAATTCATATATCTCATCAATAATTCAATATCTTTTATCTCATCTCTTAAATATCTCCCATCTAAACATTTCCATCGTTAATATTTCATTTCATACCAGTTAGTACTGTCCCATTACATTTTATCTATGTGCACTTATATGTTTAATATTAAGGCAAATACTAAACATATCTTAAAAACCAATCACTCTATCTAAGTATTTCTTTTCACGCTTTAATTTATATACATTTCCCCTATTTAATCACTCTAGGTTATCCATTTAATGCCATAAGGGTTGCAATAAAAAATATACAAGTTTTCATGTAAAAGAACAAACTAAGCATTCTAGATAAGGGGTTATGGGCGCCCCTCGAGGTTCATGGGCACCATGGGCGCCCCTCAGGGGTCATGGGCGCTCTCAAGGGGTATGGGCGCCCCTTCAAGGTCTATGGGTACCCTTTGTGTAAAGAAAGACTACTCTATTTTGTCTAAGTTTTATCTCAATGTTTTGGGTTCTAAACTTTGCCAAATCCACTCTTTAGTTCAAAATTATATTTTTAGGTTTTGTTTAGGGTCCAAAAGGCTTTAGAAAGACAATCAGAACCAAGTTTAATTCGTCCATTTCATCAAATCAAAAATTTGTGTCCAACCTATACATATATATATATACACATACATTATACCACTCAAATCACCTTCTCTTGCTTTTAAATTCTTAAATAAACATCACAACAACATTTTTTTAACTCTTCATATCTCATATATACAAATAGTAGGATAGAAATCCCTACCTCAAGCTATGAACACGATGGTAGTGAACACCCGGTTTTAAGCTTCTAACTTTAAGTTGATCAATCTTCTCACCCTTTGATCCAAACAACAAACAAACCAAATAAAAATGTTCATTGAGTGTCTAATTGCATCTTTGCAATATTAATTTGAGTTTGGTTAAGGTTTGGTAACTTACCACTTGATTCTTTCCTTTAGTTCCATTTCCTCTCTTGGTTTTCCTCTCCCAAACACCAAACCTCTCTATCTCTTCTCTCATATACATATATAAATAAAATCTATGATTAGTGCCCAAGCATATTACAGGGGCCTAAGCCCCTCCCCTACTCTCATACCCTTGCACAAACGAGGCCAAAAAAGTGACAAATGAGTGATTGCAACAACTAACCCTGTTTGACATTCTGTTGAACCCCATGGGCACCCCACATGCATTCATGGGTGCCCCACTATGGCCATGGGCGCCCCACAAGGAGCATAGGCACCCCTCAGCTCCATTTTCGTGCCAAAAATGGCTTAAGTTCATAAATTAATTTCCTTTTTCCCCCAAAACTTCTACCAACTACCTTCCTAATGGCCAACATTGATCGAACTAACACACCATTTCATCCTAAACTTGTTAAAAATCAACAATTTAAATTCCTAATACCTTTCATTAATCAATTTAACAACCCACTATATACTAAACTCATCAACAATCTCTAATTTACCTTAATATGATAATTCAAGTTATTAGATAAGATAGCCTTCAAAACCAAATATTGACACAATGAGTTTCTTATTATGCCTTTTAGACTAACTAATAAACCAGCTGTATTCATAGACTTGATGAACAAAATACTTAAACCTTACCTTGATGCCTTTGTGTTTGTTTTCATTGATGATAATGCAAAATAGAAAAGTAATTACTTATGCTTCAAGACAATTAAGATCTCATGGATAAAATTATCCAACCCATGATTTGGAGTTAGTTGTAGTTGTGTTTACTCTAAAGTTATGGAGACATTATTTATATGGTGAGATTATTGATATTTACAATAATCATCAAAGGTTGAAGTATTTATCTACTTAGAAAGAGCTAAATTTGAGGCATAAAAGATGGTTAGAGTTACTGAAGGATTATGATTGCAATACACATTATCACCCAAATAAAGGAAATGTGGTAGCAGATGCTCTGAGTCGCAAGTTTATAGGCCTGTTAGCTTGTAATCAGTGTTGGAGGATTCAAATATTTAATGATTTGACACATATGGGTGTAGAGTTAGCTATAACCGAAATAGATACTTTGATTGCTCAGTTGAGGAGTCCAATATTACTTAATTGTATCAAGGAGCTACAGTTACAAGATGTTCAATGGTAAAAAAATCCGAAAACAAATAGCAGATAATACGTGGACAGATTCAATGGTTAAGGGTGATAGGTTACTTTATTATGGTGATAGAATTTATGTCACAAAAAATTCCAAGCTGAAGATGAAAATTTCATAAAAAGCACGTCATTCTCCTTATGTTATACATCCTGGAAGTACAAAGATGTATCAAGATCTACAAGAACATTACTTGTGGACTGGTATGAAGTGAGAAATTACAAAATTTGTAGCTAGATGTCTGACTAGTCAACAGGTAAAAGTAAAACACCAGAGTCTGGCAAGGTCACTACAGTCACTTTCTATTCTGGAGTGGAAATGGGAACATATTATTATGGATCTAATTATTGGATTACCACGTACCAAGAAAATCTTTGATTTTATTTGGGTGATTGTTGATAATTTAACCAAGTCAGCTTATTTCCCATTTGTGAAATCCAATTGTACGACTGGTAAACATGCTACATTGTATACCAAGGGGATTGTGAGATTGCATGATGCACTTGTGTCTATTGCACCTAATAAAGATTCAAAATTTACATCTAGATTTTGGTCTAGTTTACAAAAAGCTATGGGAATAACTTTAAAGTTTAGCACTACATTAAATCCTCAAACAAATGGGCAATCTAAAAGAATAATTAAGACTTTAGAAGACATGCTACGAGCTGGTGTGTTAGCCTTAAAGGAAATTGGGATGATTTGTTACCATTAATGGACTTTGCTTATAATAATAGTTTTCATTCCAGTATTAGCATGGCACTGTTTGAAGCTTTGTATAGTCACAAATGTAGAACTCCAATTTGTCAGGATGAAATGGGGGAAAGAAATTTACTTGGGCCAAAATTAGTGTTGGACACAGTAGATAAAGTAAAGGTGATAAAAGGTAGGTTGAGAATAGCTCAAAGTCGCCAGAAAGCTTTGTGGATAATCATTGGAATTAAAATTTTTTGTGGATGATAAAATAGTTTTGAAAGTTTCTCCTTAGAAGGTTGTACTGAGATTTGGTAGAAAGGGAAAATTAAGTCCTCCCTATATTGGATCGTATGAGATTATACACAGAATTGGGGAAATTGCATAGAGGTTGGTTCTACCTTCAGAATTACCTAAGCTTCATGATGTCCATGCATCAATGTTACGTAAGTATATTCTAGATTCATCTCAAGTGTTGACTCCTCAACCAGTTGAATTGAAAGAAGATTTATCTTAGATGGAATAATCAGTACAAATTTTGAATAGAAGGGAACAAGTTTTATGAAATAAGACAATAACATTAGTGAAAATACTATGGAGAAGCCACACTATGGAGGAGATCACATGGGAGACTAAAGAGAAAATGTAGAAACAGTAACCCAAATCTATTTTTGCCAAGTGGGAATTTTGAAGATGAAATTCTTTAAGGGGGGAAGAATTGTGACATCCTGCATTATTAATTTAATTTTTGTTTTATGCTTAGAAAATTTAATTGTGTTAGTCTGGTATTATTTTAACATTTAATTAATCTTAATCTAAAGTAATTATTGGGTTAATTAAGTTATTAATTAATTAATTGGATTAAGTTCAGTGGATTGGTTTAAGAGTGACACGTGGCTAGTTAGTATTAGTATTAAGTGTGCAAGTGTTGGCTGAGTAATGTTGTGTGTGGGTGTAAGCCTGGTGATAGGCAACGTGGCGAGGGAGGGAAAAAAAAAAGAAAAAGATGAAGAAAGTTGAGGCGATGAGACTTGTCATCTGACGAGTTAATATATAGTTTATATATGAATATAGGAAAATTTTAAAGAAGAGAAACAGTAAGAAAAGTAAGGGCAAAATAGTGAGGAAAAGAAAAAAACAAAGCAGAAGAAAAATTAAGGATTTTGGCCAAATTATTGAGATAAGTTATTTTATTTTGTTAATTTAACATTTATTCTATCGATGATTAAATAAAATAAATATGTTGAATATGCAAAGGCTGTGCTTTATTTACTAGATTTACATTATTAATTGATTTGGTTTATATTTTAACCATTTAATGTCTGATTTGTATAATTTGTTTAAGTTAAAATTAGGACCCAGAGATAATTAGTAGCTACCACCTCAATAAATTGATTTTCTCAGAATATTTGTGGTTCTGGGGCTAATGGGACATGTTACTTAAAGTCACTGTCCATAGTTGAGCACTCAACTCATAGGCCAAATGGGGCTAAATGTGTGTTGTATTATATTTAAATTAATTATCATGCAAATGCGTCATGAGATGGCCAATTAGGGCCTAATGATGATGCTAATGGTTGATTAATGAAAAATGGCAATGAACTGTGGTTTGAGATATTTTTACCACTATCAATTATGATGCCCTTAAATTAATTACTATCTATTTGTGAGACATTTGATTATATAATCACTATGGATTATTTTTTGTGTATATTTATTATCTTTTATTATAAGTATAATGCCTCCACTGAATGTGTGATACTCACATCTAAAATTTACACATTTTAGGTTAAGTTTAATAGTGGCTGTAAGTGTCTGAAAGAGAACCTAAGTTGTCTATAAAGTTGGCTGTATCCTGAGAATGCATCCATGAAAAAAAGCCCATCGTGCCCACCGTAGAATCGACCAGTAGATCAATTGAAGAATGGGGAAGCTATTTTTGAACATGCCTTATTCATGTCAATAAAATCCACACACATTCTCCATTTGTCATTTGATTTCTTCACCATGACAATGTTTGACAGCCAAGTAGAGTAGTGGATTTCTTGAATGAACTTAGTTCTAAGCAACTTGTCAGTCTCTTGTGTTACTGCCTTATTTTGTAACAAGACAAAGATTCTCCTTTTTTACTTTACTAGCTTAGCCCCCGATGAGATGTTCAAATGTTGTGCTATTACCTTTGTATCAATGCCTAGCA
Source organism: Vitellaria paradoxa (assembly GCA_019916065.1). Lineage (NCBI taxonomy): Eukaryota > Viridiplantae > Streptophyta > Magnoliopsida > Ericales > Sapotaceae > Vitellaria > Vitellaria paradoxa. The sequence goes on along the minus strand of CM034233.1, from coordinate 43,347,472 downwards.
TGTCCTTATGGGACCAAGCGAAAACATCTGCGTTACTCATCGAAAAACCTCTTTAATTCCTTTTTCAATTGTTCAGGGATTCCAGACCCGATCTTTACTATCCTGCTCTAGTCAAGGGTGTCGACTAGACATCTTCCAATTCACCAACCAATCCCTCTTGCTTCATTTCCTCATCATCTCTGACTTCAAGTTCTTCCATAATAAGAGTTTCTCTATTTGACTCTCCTTTCAAGGATGATATGTAACATTCCTGTGCAGTCTTTTGGTCTCCCTTTGCACAACCCACACCATAAACAATCAAGAATTTTATCCTTAAATGATAAGTGGACGTAACTGCATTGAACTGATTTAGAGTTGTTCTTCCCAAAATGGCATAATATGCCAAGCGGCAATCTACCACCAAGAAAAATTGATCATCTTGGTTGCTCGATGTGGCTCCTCCCTTAGTGTTACTTGATCTTCTATGAAGCTGACTAGGAAGGAAGAAATGGGTTATAACTTTTTCTTCCCGATCTTCATTTTTTCAAATGTCCTCTAGTATAAGATGTCTACTAAACTCCCACTATCGACCAAAATCCTCAAGATCTTGATATTAGCAATTATTGATAAAATAACAAAGAGGTCATCATGTAGTTGACATATTTCTACTACTTCTTCTTTAGTGAAGGTGAATGATTGTGATTTCGCTCGAGATTTCTTACTCAGATGATCTATTGCCATCATCTCTCTATCTTTGCTCCCCTCTCGAGCATACTTCTTTCTTGTTGCGGAAGACTCACCACCTCTTGCAAATCCCTTGTAATAACTCTGATTTCCCTAATTGGTTGTTAGTTCTATTTGGGCTAGTCAGAACTTCTTCGTTCAAGAGTTCTTCGATCGATGCTCCTTCCCTCAGCCAGCCTATTGTGCTCTCGACCAGCCACAAATCTACAAGCCTTCCTCACTTAGTTCTTCAACCCGCCTTTTCAAGTCAGCAATCATCCACCCGTGGTCCCTGTGGAACCTGCAGTTTTCCAGGCCATCTCAGGGTCGTGTCATCCTGAATTTCATACAGAACATTCTCCAACCTCGTATTCAAGGGAGTGAAATTTTGATTGAGTTTAACATATCGAGGCCTAGCTCGATCAGGTCTACCCTCGGATCTATGATTCTTCGAGTTCCTTGGATCGCGTGCATCTGTAGACTCAGTTGGCCATTTCTTGTCTATCCTAATGCTAGCTCTTCCTCCATCTCACTTTGCTTTCATAATGCCTTCTACATTAACATGTTTCTAAGCCTAGAGTATAGGCTCGGCCATATCAACAGGTGGCTTATTCATCAGTGAAGCCATGAATTTGGGTGTTCTCAGGCCACTCACGAAGGTCGTGATAGCCACTTTGTCATTTGCCTCATCCACTTCCAATGTTTCTTTGTTAAACCTTCCCACATGGTCTCTAATTTTCTCGTATTCACCACCTTTGTCCTCTTATGAAGTGTCGTACGAAAAGTTTACTTAGTTGGGCAAAGTTGTTAATTGTGCCTAGTTGTTGCTAGGCGCGAGAATAAGTCGAACCAACTACTGGCAATGAGCGAAGTCCCAGACTTCCCAAAGGATAGCTTGAGCATTGATAATTCATTAAGCTACCCATACCCCGAATGAAGCCTAAGGCTTGCCCACGCCACAAGCCGATCATTTCGAAAAGGAACAACCATCAATTTTGAGCATTTCATATCTGGCGGGCTGACCAATGACAATGAGTGAAGCCCTAGACTTCCCCGAAGACACTTCGAGCTGATAATTCATCAAGATACCCATGCCCCGAATAAAGCCTAAAGATTGCCCACCCCACAAGCCAACCACTCCGAATAGGGACACTCATTAAACCATATCCTTATTGGACTATTAAGTGTTATTGGGAATGTTCGACACATGATCTCATCAAGGTATGCTTAAAGGTACATCAAGGTTTTAAATGTCTCCAGATGGTCAAGAGAATCCTTCGAGCCATCAAATGAATCAATCGTAGGCATCTTAAACTTTAGAGGTAAAGGACAAGCCATCATTGCCTGAGAGAATGGTGAATCTATTTTGTCGATCAAGTCGTCCACTAAGTTTGGTGCTTATATAACCACCAAGACTCCTTCTATTTAGGCCTACTTGGCCCTCTTTGCTCATCCCAAGGATGGATATTCTTCTCCCTTGCTCTGGTAACTTTAGTGTGCAATAAAGCAGGACGGTTCTCTATTTCTTCTTTCAACACGATTTGTCCTATGCGCTTTCTAGGACTCCTCCGGGTGTCCATTAGGGACCTCATTCTCACCTACAAAATCACCCCCATTTGCACCATTGAGTTCACCGTTACCTCTGCTGTTTTCGCCATTTACTTGAACATCCCTCTCAACTTGTTCATTGTTGGTAGGAGGATCTATCAACGATGGAACCTCGGTAGGAGCAATGGGCACCCACTAGAGCTATGCCTGATTTTGGGCTGTCAACGTCTACATCCCAACCATCATCTCTATAATCTGCCTCTCCATAGCAATTATTTTATCATCATTTTGGTTATCCATCGTTGTTACTGGTTAGGGTTAGGTGTTTATACCAGACCTACTTTGGACTACAAAATGCTATGAAAAAGTTATTTCCCACAGACAGCACCAACTTGTGATGCAATAAATTTGTCTCCTCCAACAAATCTAATCTAAGCCTAGAAATGCTAAGAATGCCAATGTGGTGTCTGCCAAAAAACTTTCAATACTTAAGTTATTTATAGAGTTGAAGAAAATATTTTTAGTAAAATATTTCTGTAAGAAAAAGAGTGTCGTACCTCTCTAGGTTGCCAAGTATGTATATATATGACAATGCCATATGAAATGTTGTGTGCATGGACTAATGGGATCACATCCATTACTTATGTATCCATTTGCGGGCTATACTGTATTGTGAATCCCAAAGTTAATTCTTCAATTAGTGGGCTAGACTGTTATAGAACAACTCCAGATAACAACGGTTTTATAGACAAAGATCTCGGAATGTGTCATAAGATTATTGTACGCATGGTTCATGATGTAAACTATTTTGTTAATTATTCCAAACGGGATAACTGGCCATGAGTAGGCCGAATTGACCTAACTCCAATTCAAGCTTCACAGAAATGGTCCTTTAGTCGGTAATGTCCTCACTCGGATTAAAGAGTTCTCGATCAGGTTTGTACCGAGCAGAGTATATCCCTTCTTATAGATGCCTTGCTCAAGTGATGCGGAGTAATCCCCTACCATAGGTTGTTGGGGCAATAAATAAAAGAGATTGAAGAATCCATTAGCTACACCAATACATTGGAAAGAGAATAGATCAATTACCCATGTGAAAGGTATATGAAACGATATTGTTCAGCATGGACTAAGGTACGGAACCATTTGATTGGGCACATGTTCTTAAGAGGTTACAATAATTGGATAAAGCACGGGAATCACAAGTTCTTAAAAAGACAATCGTGCAAGTTTCAACTTAAATTCTATTAATTTAACCTAAAATTCTTCTACAACTTATTACCAATGTAATAATTTAACAAATTTATAAAACATATAATTTTTTTTGAATTAACCTAAACTTGTAGCTAAAATCACAATAAAAATCTTTTTCGCAATAAACCTCAAGAAAATTTCACCAAATCACAATAAATAATCTAATTCTCAAATTCAATCGACATTCAAGATTTAACAAATTTTTTAATTTCAAATTTCAAGATTCCAAATTCATCAAAAAAAAAAAAATCTACATCATACAATTAATTCACAAATTTAACCCAACATTCAAGTTTCAGCAAACTTTTCAATTTCAAATATTAAGATTTAAGATTCTCAAATTCAATCATTCGTCAATAACAAATTTTAATATTTAAGATTCAGTAAATTTTCTAATTTCAAAACTCAAGCCCCATTTGGTAACGTTTTTGTTTTCTGTCTTTCTATTTATATTTTCAAAATTTTGTAAGCTGGTAACAGAAACATATTTGTTAAATTTGTTTATATTTTTTGTTTCCAAAAAAATAAAAACTTAAAAAAAAAAACATAAACAAAAAAATATTTTTTCACTCTATTTTTTTCTGTTGTAAACATTTTGTCAATTCTAATACTTTATCCATATTTGTTACATCATATTAAAATAAATTATTTTATTCAAATATTTTATTGAACTAAAATTATTTTTAATAAATAATATAGTTAAATTAATATGTAATATCTATTATTAATTTATTTCTAATAAATAATTAAATTAAATTAGTTAATCAAATTAATAAGAAATATCTATTATTAAATTATTTGTAATAAATAATAAAATAAAACATCTTAATTTAATTTAATAAATAATTTAATTAATATAACTATATTTTATGAAATTATTTTTAATGAATATTATAATTAAATTATTTAATTTAATTTAATACTTAATTTCAAATAATTAATTTAAATAATATTAATATATTTTATTAAATTATTTTTAATAAATATTATAATTAAATTAAATTAAATTATTGAATATGAATTATGTTTTATTAAATTATTTTTAATAAATGATATAATTATATTATAATTAATATATTTTATGTTTACTAGATTAAACGATATAATATTTATATTTTTTTCACTGTTTTTAATAAATAATATAATTAAATTAAATTATAAAATACATTTATTAAATTTAATTAATTTTTAAAAAATTAATCGAATTAAATATTTTATAAAAATAAAAAATTAATAATTGTAAACAAAATTATATTTTCAAAACAGTTTTAATTTAAGTAAATTACACCTAAACCTCTAAACATTTACATAATTACATATGAATCTCTTCAACATATAAAAATTATAAAAATTTTCTTTATTTTAAAAAATTTGTAACATCCGACCCCCGTTAATTTGGAGCTTAACGCCATTAAAATTTTATCATACAGACTATTGTACCCTACTGTTCTCTCCTCTCTGAGTGTCTAGACCTACACCTCTGATCTCTGTACTGAAAGAACGGCGTAGACAGCAACTCAACGATGCCGAGTACCAGCATTATGATGCTGTGTGTGTGTGTGTGTGTGTGTTCACGGTAACAAATTTGGCCACTCCTCATGACAGTCACAATCCAATTAAAAAAAAAAAAAAACCCTAAACCTTAATTGATTGAAGATGCTTTGCGTTTCTCTCTCTTCAATTGCTATTTTTTCTGGCCTTTTTCTCTCTCTATAGAAGTATGACAGAGATAGAGAGAGGGGACTGCCAGCGTAGTCAGTGCTCAGCAATCAACACCGTGTCCGCCAAGAAGGTAAGCAATATGAGAGGCTTCTCGAACTGGATTGCCTTGATCACCGATCTCAACTTGTAGTGAGTCCAGAACCCACCCACCGAGTCATAAATAAGTATCTTGAGTTGAGGAGCCCAACTCGTGCAGACCACTCCCTGCCTTTGGTTTTCTCCATAAACCCATCTGGTGACTAAGCCTCAGTAACCTCACGTTGCTTCCTCAGAACCCAGAAAAATGGAAACCTGGACAACTATAAGCCAAAAGCTATCTCGGTGAGTTCAGATTGACTCAACTGTGACTCACTTCTGAAAGCAACCTAGACGATAGATCCCTTAGACTGCTGATCGAGCCACTCTTTGATTTCCCTCCAACGTTAGCGACCAACATCTTGGCAATCACCGGAAAGTTCAAACCTCGAATGGCATTAATCGGGTCCAACAACGATTCGGAATTTTCGATGACGACTTGTTTTGAGATCGCGAGGGTTTGGTCGTGCGAGGCGATTTTCAATTCGTTGACGACTTCGAGCATCGATATCCGATTGCAGAGCCTCTCAATTGAATCTGGGTGGTCGATTAAGGGAATATTAGGGTTCCTTGAGGACAATTGAATCAACTATTGGTTCCAATCTTGGTCATACAATTTGCGAATGAGGCAATCAAATGAGCCTTGTTCAATCAAAGGCTTGGTGGGATCCTCTATTTGCTTGTATATATATATTGTGTAAAAATGTAAAATTCAATAGTTAGGAAGGGTAAATTTAGTATATTGAAAAAAAAATTTGGCTGATGTTATCATTTTAACAAAAAATCTAACGGTATACTAACGGATGGGTTTAAGTGTTACCAATTTTTCAAAATAAGGGAGGCATTTGTAATTTTTAAATATTGAGGGGATTCATATGTAATTAGGCGAATATTTAGAAGACCTACGTGTAATTTATCCTTTTAGTTTTCATTTTAGAAAAAGAAAATAATAAAAGAAAATAAATAACAGAAAACATAAACATATAAACGTAAACAGAAAAATAAAAACATTATCAAACGGCTCTCTCAATATTCAATCTCAATTTCAATCATGCATCCATAACTAATTTCAAGATTCAATATTCAACCAAAATTCCTAAATTCAATCAAATTCAGCAACTGCAATGAAAAATCTTAAACGGTTAAAAAAAGTTCTAAAAAATCTAACAAACTATTTTACAAAAATCCAATTATAAACTAAAAATTAAAAACAAATGGTCAAAAAATTAAATTTTTGGGGGTTCACCTGACTCTAAAAGGAGAAAGGATGGTTGGGTGATGGCAATTTGGAGCTAGAGAGTGACAGTGGCAATGGGAAGCAATAGCTTTTTGCGGTGGGAGGTAAAAAAGGGAAAGCTCCCTTTTCGACCGTCAACAGTAGCGATGAATGTATAGAGAGAGAGAGAGAGATGTTGAGATTGAAAGAGGAGACAGAAAAGAGTTCGTGCAGTCGTTTTTTATTTGACATTAGTGATTATCAGTTGCAGTCATTAAAAGGAGGTCTCAATTGGTTCATTAGAGATCGCCCAAAGCGATTGCCACATTTTTTGCCTCCCCGAGACTCCCTCCTTCCTTTAATAGCAAAGGTAGCTTGAAAATATTGCTACTCACCCCATTTTTTGCGTCCCCGAAAAGGCCCCCCTTCCTTTAGTAGCAAAAGGAGCGTGAAAATATTGCTACTCGGGTTTGAAATTTTAGAATATTTACAATATTTGAGAATAAAAAAAATATTTTGTCCAGTTTGAGATTAAATATATGAACTTTTCAATCGAACTCAGCCACACGCCTTATATAACCCTATTTTTTTCGCGCTTTGAAAATATGAAAAAATGACATTCAGCTCTTATGAATAATCCAAGATAAATCCGCTACCAATTTTTCTTCTTATTTTCCCAAGTCAATAAAAGTTAATAATAAATAAATTGGTCTCTATTTGTTTTGTTTCGCTTTCTTATATTTACCCTTTTTCTTTTATTCTCCTTTACCCATGGTGTAAAAAAATAACATAAAAAACCATAATTTGGTCAACTGAATTAGCCAAGTAGACTTCGTCCCCCCACAAATTCTCTCCCACAGGATTCAATTGGCCTCTCCCATGTTGCCACCAAACTCATTACCACAAAGTAAATTAAAACAGCCGCCATGGGAAAACTACCGCAAATCAGTACGACATACGTATAGAGGCGAAATTAATACACTCAACACGGTAAGATAACCAATACTTTTCCCAAGAGAGAACACATTTAGGAAACAAAACATATACATTAATTCATGATTTGATATAACTTTAAAATAAATTAATTATTTAATACATTGCTTAAATTTTAAAATATATAAACATAAACACTAATTATTAAATATATATTTCTTAAATTCTAAACATTCAAACATAAACACGAACACACATCGTTATGAATCTAAACACCACACATTCAGCCGGGATTGTTGCCACCCTACATGTTGCTACACATTCAGCCGAGATTGTTGCCACCCTACATGTTGCTCAATTAAAGGGTTGAGGTGAATTAGATTATCTGTGATATGGTGCACCCGATTGAACAGGGTTACCCAAGCAACCATGACCGATTCAACCAAACGATATAGACCTTGGCCAGGCTAACCAATCCACATATTAAAGACAAGATTGCTTACGTCATAATCATACGTCTAACCATATTCTAGCATATTCCATGATTCTCGCATGTCAAAGTGTTGCCTGCTGCATAATGGTTTTAATAACTAATTAGGGGAATCAACCTTGAAATCTACAATACACGTGGCATAACATGACTGGAAGGAAGGTATAATTGTATGAGACTCACATGTATTATGTCCATTCAAGTCTCATACCTCTATACATACACCATCCTCTTAAGTACGTGGTACGCACACACTCTTTGTCTTACTAAAACTCTGCCAAAGTACTTTTTCAATTCCCTTTCTAACTTAAGTATCAAAGACTCTTTGGCAGCCACCTTAACGATGGACAAGACAGCATTCCGAACTTGGAGCAGGCACTTAGAGGATCCCAATTTACAGAGTCATCAGTTGGCCCCGTCTGTTAAAATCGACTTTTTTCACAATTTTTATAATACAAACCAAGTCCGGCATAAACATAGATACTCAATCACAACCAACGAAAACAATGGAAAACCAGAACTACAAAAGGATTAATGCTATTGAGAACAAAATGAGAGAGATGAATGCCGTCATGCAGACTCTTATACCCTAGAATCAGGTGCAATTTCAGCGGCAGTAACCCACCCCTATTCATTTACCACCTCCTCTAGTGGACCTCCCCATAAATAGGGCACATAATGGAGGGGTGGTCGAAATGAATGGCGGCCAAAATGGAGATGGACACGAAGGCAATGGAGTAGGCTTTGTAGGGGAAAATGAGATCCTCGTTAGACAGCCAGAAGAGTCTGGAAGACAAGAGAGGACTATTGGAGCTAGCCTTAGTGCTGGCGGCTGCCCGAGCCATCTCACACAAAAGGAGCTAGCGTAAGAGATGTTAACGTTAATTCGTGGGAGGAGCCTATGAGGGCTATACAAGCCCAAATCTATGGTGTCCTAATCGCAGTCAAAGGCTTGAATTCGGTTGATGATGTAGATGTTGACAGCGACTCGCCATTCTCTATTGTGGTTATGGTTTGCCCCTTACTGCACAATTTCAAGATGCCAGTCCTTAATTCCTTTGATGGTTTGAAGAACCCTTTCAACCATCTAGAGAGCTATAAGACTCTAATGTGCATACATGCGTATCAAAACGAGATCCTGTGTCGGGTCTTCCTGGCAACACTCAAAGGCCCAACTTGATTGTGGTTCAATAAAATCAAGCTGAGCACTATCAGCAACTTCTCACAACTGAAGAAACTGTTTATCAGTCACTTTGTCGGGGGAAAACGGTAGAGGAGACCAGCCACTCATCTCCTAATAATCAAACAGGGCAAGGATGAGCCCCTCTGAGATTATATTAGGAGATTCAACAAAGAGTTTCTAGAGTAGATGAGGTTGACGACAAAATGGCAGTCACGGCCTTCATGAGTGGGCTGAGAACCCCCAGGTTTATAGCCTCCCTACTTGAGAAAGCACCTACTGATATAGCTGAGTTAATAGTTCGAGCTTAGTGACACATTAACGCGAACGATGGCCTCAGGGCCAAACGAGAAAGTGAGCGGCAAGAGGCTCCAAAACTGACAAGGAACGGCCAAATGATTCTGGTAATTCTTGGGATTCTTATAACCCCAAGACTCGGAGATTCGATGAAAGATCAAATCGAGGTGCAAGGAAGTACGGGGATCTCGATTGTAATTTTACTCCACTTAACACGAGATTAGAGAATGTATTCTTTAAGATCCAGAACAATCCAACCTTGAAATGGCCTGAGAGACTGAGGACCTCAATAGACAAACAATCTTGGACAAAGTACTGCCGATTCCACAAAGATCATAGGCACGATATTGATGATTGTATCGACCTAAAGAGATAGGTCGAGAAGTTGATTCGACGCAGTCAGTTTAGAAGATTTGTGGCTGTTGGGATAATAACAGAAGGGCCGAGTGCAGAAGCCCCAAGCAAATGAGCCCTCAGGGAAGAAGTCCCCCCACTGAGAAGTCCCGACCGACACGCAAGAATAACCAGCTAATCAACGAGATACATATAATTTCGAGTGGAATTGGTGTTGGAGGGGAATCCTCAAGCGCTAAGAGGGGATATGCTCGGGAGGCACAAGCACCTAGTGAAGTTCTAACGGTTGAGCGACCAAATAAGAAGGCTCGGCCCTATTACCCTCCGATCACTTTCATCAAGGAAGAAGCGAAAAAGCTTTGCCAACCTTATAATGAACTCCTAGTAATTTCCTCGATCATTGCCAACTCCAAGCCGATCGACAATGGCAGTTCGGCAGATATTTTATATTAGGGGCATTTGAAAAAAATGAAGATTAGCAAAGAGAAGCTACAACTAGTGTCCTCCCCCCTCGTGAGCTTTATTGGAGACCAAGTGACTCCATTTGGGTCCATTGTTCTACCAATGACTCTTAGGGATGAACCACACCAAGTGATGAAGATGATCAATTTCTTGGTGGTGGATTGCCCCTCGGTGTACAATGTGATTCTTGGGAAGATGGCCCTCAATCAATTTAAATTAGTCATCCACATACTATCTTCATGTCAAGTTCCCATCCGAAGATGGTGTGGAATATGCCAAGGGCGACCAGAAGGTGCCAATGGAGTATTACATGTCCTCCCTTAAGCAGGATACTGGACAAGAGGCACTGGTTGTGGACAGCTTGGAAATTTGAAATGATGAAGAACTAAAAAAGGGAGAACCAGTCGATGAACTAGAAGACATTATGATCAACGCACCCGAACAAAACAGGTTTGTCAAGATTGGCTCAGAAACTCCAAAGCCATTAAAAAGTGAAATAAAGAATTTTGTTTTGAACAATATGGATGTTTTCACCTGATCCCACAAAGACATGCCAGGAATAAGTACGAATGTGGTGGCCCATGATCTAAACATTTTTCCCAAAGCTAAGCTAATAAAGCAGAAGAGAAGAATTTTTTGCCCCAAACACAATGAAACGATCGAGTAGGAGGTGAAATTAATAAAGGCCGAGTTCATTCAGGAAGTCCATTACCCCACCTGATTGTCAAACTTAGTTATGGTGAAAAAATCAAATGGCAAATGGAGGATGTACGTGGACTTCACTAATCTCAATAAAGCGTGTCCAAAGGATAGCTTCCCATTGCCGGCCATCGACCTGCTAGTTGATTCTACAGCAAGTCATGAATCGTTGTCATTCTTGGATGCTTTTTCCAGATATAATCAACTAAACAAGCAGGATAAAGAGCATACTGTGTTTATTACCGACCATGGATTGTACTATTACAATGTCATGCCCTTTAGATTGAAGAATGCCAGAGCAACCTACCAGCAGTTGATGAATAGAATGTTCAAATGACAGATTGGGAGGAATGTGGAAATGTATATAGATTATATGCTCGTCAAGAGTAAAAAAGGCTGGCTTTCACATTACTGATCTACAAAAAACCTTCAACACTAAAGAAATATGGCATGAAGCTAAACCCAACCAAGTGTGCATTTAGGGTTGCATCGGGCAAGTTCTTTGGTTTGATGGTATCCAGTCAAAGAATAGAGGCCAATTCAAAGAAAGTTAGGGCGGTAATGGAAATGCAGCCCCCACAAACAAAGAAGGTTCAAAAATTGGCTGGAAGGGTGGCAACTTTGAACAGATTCATTTCTCGCTCCACAGACAAGTGCCACCCCTTCTTCAAGTCACTTGGGAAGGCTTTTGAGTGGAACGCAAAGTGTGATAAAGCTTTTCGGCAGCTGAAGCAGCACCTGGGGTCGGTGCTGTTACTCATTTGGACCATCCCGGGGGAAAAACTGTATTTATACCTCTCTGTTTCAGCCACGACTATGAGCTCGACACTCGTGAGAGACGAAGATGGCATCCAGAAGCCTATCTACTACACGAGCAAGGCCCTCATGGGGCATAGGAACGTTATCCAAAGATGGAGCTGATGGCCCTTACACTTGTAATAGTAGCTCGGCGGCTCAGACCTTACTTCCAAGCCCACACGATTGTGGTTCTCACTGACTAGCCTTTAAAAAACATCCTACAAAAGCTAAAGACATCAGGTAGATTGATGAAATGGTCGATCAAGCTTTGCCAGTTCAACATTTAGTATCGACCCAGATTAGTGATTAAAAAGCCAGCTGCGATAGACTGTATAACTGAATTTACAACCTACCCAGCTACGCTACCCCAAGACGAAGGCACAGATGAGTCGTAGCTACTATATGTTGATGCCTCCTCCACTCAAAATGCCAATGATGCAGGTATCATTCTTGTTTCCCCTGATAGTTATAAATTGGACTATGCACTATGTTTTAGGTTCCCTGTTTCTAACAACGAAGCTGAATGAAGCCCTCATTGCTTGTCCTTGGATACCTCGACGAATAGAGGCAAAGCAGATAAAGGTTCATAGCGATTCCCAACTAGTTGTGCAGCAGATGCAAGGAGACTATGAAGCAAGGGGGAGCATATGGCCAAGTACTGTCAAATGGCGAGGAATCTGTCCAGAAAGTTTTCAAAGTACCAACTTTAATGAATCCTAAGATCCCAGAACAAGAAGGCAGACTAGTTAGCAAGAATTGCACCTTCTAAGGAGGAGAACTTAAATGTTTTGATCGAGATATTATATTTCATGAGCATCTGAACCCTAAAAGTCAATCAAGTAGAAGAAGACGCTGAGTGGGCCAGATCGATCAGAGCATATCTGGAGAATGGAGCTTTGCCAAGATAAGAACGAAGCAAGGAGAGTCTAGTACCAATCCAGTAGGTATCTCCTAGTAGATGGGATCCTGTACAAAAGAGGGCATAGCTTTCCACTGTTGAAATGTGTCGATGATCAAGAGGCAGATTATGTAATAAGAGAAATCCATGAAGGCGTTTGTAGTAACCACTGAGGGGGCAGGGCTCTAGTTAAAAAGATTTTAAGGGCTGGCTACTACTGCCCGACCATTAAGAATGATGCCTAGGAGTTCGTTAAGAAATGTGACAAATGCCAAAGGTTTTCCAACATTCCAAGGTAGCCTGCTCAAGAAGTGACTCTGATCCAAAGTCCCTGGCTGTTCCCTCAATAGGGAATTAACATCATTGGGCCATTTCCATTAGGAAGGGAATAGATGAAGTTTATCGTGGTCGCAATCGACTATTTTTCCAAGTGGGTAGAAGCCGAAACCTTGCCAACAATTACCGAGTAGAGCATGAGAAAATTTTTGTGGCAAAACATAGTCTGCTAATTTGGCATCCCTAGGGTGGTGATTACAGACATCAGGAAACAGTTTGAAGGAAGGTAGTTCAATGGGTTGTGCAAAGATTTCGGCATCAGCCATCATTATTCATCACACGAGCACCCCTAAGCTAATGGAAAAGTTGAAGTCACTAACAAGTCTCTCCTCAAAATTATTAAGACGAAGCTATATAAAGCAAAAGATCTCAAGGTAAATGAGCTCCCCAACATTTTATAGGCCTATCGGATGACTAAACAGGTGACAACAGGTCAAACTCCTTTTTCCTTCATGTACGGAACAGATGCTGTAATGCCTGTTAAGATTGGACTTCCCAGCCTAAAAACACAGAATTTTAACCTAGAGCAGAATGACGAGATGGTGAATGAAGAGGTTAATCTACTAGAAGGGTGTCACGCCCCAGATCTAGTGACCCAAGAAGTGAGTAATAAACACACATAACATGCACTAATATAACCATCCCATAATCAGAGCAATACAATAACCTCTAAGTAAGCCCAAGACATAAGGTAAGATAACATGAATTTAACCTTGACAAATGCCAAGTCACTTACCTATACACTCTTCCTATTAATGCAAATCTTAGGCCTTAAAGCCCTTACAACCATATTGAATCAGTCTAGAAATGTACAATATTACAATTTCAAATAAAACTTGTACTAAGAGACCAAAAGCCTTGCTAAGTTTAGAAGGGCTCATGCGCTTGCTAAGTTTAGAAAGGCTCATGAGATACACTTCTAGTCCAACCCCATTAGCCCACCTAGTTGTTATGACCTGTTCTTGCATCAAAATCTGTAGGGTCGTGAGCACTGGTCCACTTGTGCTCACGATGCCTCAAACAAACATATACAATATGTAATCTAAACATGCATGCTATTTATGATTTAGTTAGCTACTTCAACTATATTTAGTGTTATAACAATTCACTAACATCACGACATAACCAATTTGGAATATAACATATTATCACACAACAATATCATAGTAAAAATTCAATTCCAAATAAAACTCAACTTTTGAAATCTCACTAATTAAATTCAAATCACATTCATTTTCACTTTAGTATTTAATCACCTTTCAACCACATAACCGTATCCCCATTATCACTTTTCATCAATCCATCACATAACCATAGTCAGGGGTTGGGTGCATCCACAATATCATCTTTTATGGGCTAATACCCAACAGAAACGATAAACCGAAATCCATCATTTAGGATCACAGTTCAGGGTCACGGGTAACCCATACACACACAATGTTGTGGGCTACTAACCCATTGGCATTGACACCAAACTCTACGCAGGTTCCGGATCTTTCAACCCGAGGGTAATCTCAAAACCCTTCCTATTTTCCGCACTCCACCACGGCCCCCGTCACATCATCAATCACATTCCAATTCTTTCAAACATATATTCACATTCATCATCATATACTTTCCCACAACACATATCTACGTTTCGGTTCATCCCAAGATTCATCACATATCAACTTTGATCAAACATCATTAAATATTCAACATTCATCAACATTATGAATATGATTCTCTTGTTCAAATCATCGTTTAATTCATTCAATCCCATACTTACATTCATCAACATTTTGTTTTTAATGACACACATTCACTATTCTAGTTGATCAAGGTTCTTATCTCACGGTATCCTTCCAATTCATTTTATTCAAAGTGACATTTATTCAACTTTACAAGTTAAATTCCATTAGCTTAAGATAATCAACTCTTAATAACTTTTTAGAACACATTACCCTTTCTCAATCCATGCAATTAAACAAATAAAGTTTCATGCAAAAATATATTACTGAATCCTTTCATAAACCTAAGGTAGAAGGACAAAATGAACAAAGTCAAAAAATAGACCTAGGCTTTGTGGGCGCCCAAGCTGGCACTCAGCCATGCGCCCAAGGGCTTGTGCGCCCACACATTGCGCACCCAAGAGGCCGGGCGCCCATGTCTTGTGCGCCCAAGCGACTAGGCGCCCAGCTGATTCTCACCCCGTGTGCCCACAGCTTAGTCCAAGTTACAGGTTTCATGTTTTGTTTTCTGGTTTCTTGGTTTTTCACTCTTGAGACCTCAAATTGAACAAGTTAAGGTTAATATACTTAAAATTTCATGTTTTTAACATCACCACAAGTCTCTTAGGCATCAAAAGAAACCAACAATTTGAGTTTTCATCAATTTTGGGTCAAGTTATGGATCAAAACACCATTTTCACTCTCTCAACCTATACATACATATATATGTGTATATAACTTCAATTCTCTTCCATAGATGAAGACAACAGTCGAAAAAGGTTTTCTAATGGTGTTTTGCTCCTTATTACACATCACATATGTAAGAAAGAAGCATTAAATCCCTACCTCAAGTTGAAAGAAGATGGATCAACAAGGAGATGTCTTCCGGTCCCAAGCTCTCAAACTTTGATGAGTTATATCTCTTTATTCCTTGATCCAAACTACATATGAATCACATAGAAGGGTTCCTTGAGTGTCCAATTACACTCTTACAAGATGAATTTGATTTTTACTTAGGCTAGATGAACTCACCTTCAAATTTTCCACCCGATTCCTCTTTGTTTCTTCCTCCTTGCTCTTTTTTCCTCTTTACCTGGTTCCTTCCTCTCCAAACAATTTCTCTCTCTCTCTCTCTTGCATCATCTCAATGTATACATATATATTTTAGCCAATATTTTAATTCCCAACACTAAATTTTAGACTTCTACACCTCCCCCAGCTAAATATAGGCTCATAGGTGAGAAGGGTCGGCTGCAAAATGCAGAGCAACCCATACTTGTCAAATCTACTGTACCTTGGGTGCCCAAGCCCTTCTCAAGTGTGTGCCCAAGATCTTGGGCGCCTATGTTTGGTGCACCCAAGGTCCCTTCCCTCTACACTTGGCTAAAATGCCAACTATGAGGTATTTGGCTTACCTCTTTCAAAGTTCTCAACTCTAAAGTACCATTAATGACCCATACTACTAAATTAACATACATTACTTCTAAAATATATCAAAAACCTTATACTTATGTTGATACAAAGTCCGGAGTATTACAAAGGGAAACGCTTACAAGCTACAATCAGAATAACCTCCTACCAACAAAAGGTACGACAGTATCATAATTCAAGAGCTTGACCCAGGAATTCTGAAGTGGAGAATTAGTGCTAAAAAGATGAACTAGTCTACATGGAACCCACAAGAAAGGAAGCTCGGGCCAAATTGGGAAGGTCCATATGAGGTGTTGGGATCTACTTGGAAGGGAACTTATAGGCTCAAGGCACTTAAGGGAAAGGAGCTATCTCACCCATAGCAAGTAGAGCACCTTTTAAAATATTATGTATGAGGAGTTATTTCTTTTTTAATTGTATTTGATTATCAATAAAAGGCATTTTTGCCAGGTTTCTATGAGATCTATTCTACTATAGAGAATGACTACAACATTGAATGATTCAACCACAAAGAATTTTTGCTCGATTCACGTGACTGAGCAGAGCTAAGATCCTGCTCGGCTCATGTGGCCGAGTAGTGCAAAGACGGCTCATGAGGCTGATGGCTCATGAGGCTAGTTGCCAAGAAAATGACAAGGATCTCTGCTTGGTCCATGTGACCGCAGAGTGCAAAGATCCTGCTATGCTCACATTGCTGAGCAGCGAGAAGATGGCTCACGAGGCCAGTTGCCGAAAAATGACAAGGATCCCTACTTGGTTTACGTGATCAAATAATGTAAAGATCCTACTCGGCTCGTGTGGTCGAGCAACAAGAAGATGGCTCACGAGGCTAGTTGCCAAAAAAAGGCAAGCATCCCTTCTCAGTTCACATGACTAAGTAGTGCAAAGATCCTACTCGACTTTCATGGCTGAGCGAAGTAAAAATGGCTGATGAAGCTAAAAGCATAACAAACATTGCTCAGAATAAAGCAACAGTACGCTAAAATAAATTCGTTACCAGGTAACATCACGAAACGAGTTTATTTGTTAAACATGGAGCGTATTTCAAACAAAAAAGAAAAAGAAGAAAAAAAAAAAAAAACCCAGCAAGTAAAAGTTAAATCAACACAACCAGAAAAAGAACATCCAAACTTCAAAGCAATTTCGACATTTGCATTGCACATAGTCCGAGTTACATAGCACGAATTAAAAGGATTGGAATTACATTCCAAGCGTTGGCCCCTTTGGTGATCTCCACACATGTTCAAAAGTCTAAAACCCTTTATCATTATCTTGTTGCTATTCGTCCCCTTCAGCGGTGACATGACCGAGTTTGATCTTTAAAATATCAAGCTCAGGGAAGGAAGCAGCAAACTTCTGCTTGTAGTGCTCACAAACTTTCGAGAAACACAGGTATAATTAGAGCTTGGAAATCATCCAGGCTCTTGAAGTTGGTTGTAGCTGTGTCCTCTTTAGTTTGGAGTTCTTCCTCTACAGTTTGCAATTCCTCGGTCAGCTCGTCAACTCTCTTCTCCACAACTGCCCTTAAAGCCTTCTTTGCTTCAAGCTCCTTGAAAAGGGTGGCTCACTCGGTTCTCAGGCTTTTGCTTTCTTCAATTGTCTTTTGCTCATGCCTGAGAACCTCCTCCTTCTCAGCTTGAGTGCTTGCTGCGTTATCTTTAGCTACTTTCAACTCAATGAGTGTTTCCTCTCTTGCCTTTCTTTCAACAAGAAAGGCCTTCTCTGTATTGGCCAGCCGTGTGAACACAGCATAGAATCGAACCATGGTCTAAAAAACATAGCCAAAACAGCTTGCTTCAAAAAAAAAAAAAAAAAAAGAGAAGTGGGCAAGAAAGGAACGAAAGAAAACAAAAATTGAACAGAGTAAGTTGAACAGAGTTGAATCTGGCCATACCATGAACAGTTCATAGTTCATGTCGTAGACCATTTCCGTGCTATCCATGCCACAGAATGGTGAGATGTCCTCATCTGCTATTATGGTGAGCAACTTCTACTAGACCGCCTCATAGCTCGTGAGGAGAGACTAGCATGAAGACACCCTCGGCCTACAATCCGGACCCTGTGGCCCTAGACCGAGAAGGAAGAGTGCGAGTGGCCTCCTGTTAACTGGGGGCAGAGATCACCTTCTATTGTTGGGTAGGGGGAGCAGTCAAAGCAGTGGCCTTGAAACCATTTGCACCTTTTTAGGGGCAGGCTCCTTTGGCAATTTTTGTGGGGCCTTATCTGCCCAATCCAAAAAACTTATATCAAACAATGACATTGTTGGTTGCTACTAGTTGGTCTGATACTCTAATCGGTCAAACACCTCGAGCACAATGTTATCTGTTAAAGAAAAACAGAGAGTTAGAACAATTAAAGTACAAGACTTTTTTCAACATTATAATTTAAAAACTCACTCTGCTCACATTCGGTGGCTAAGGCTTTGGTCATGGGCTTAGGACCGAGTAGGTAAAGGCCTAGATTTTTTACTGTAATCAAAATTTTCACGTCACGAAGTTGATTTTTCTTCGCTTAGTGAAGAAGTTATTTCTGCTTGGAGGTTAAGGCTAGAGGCTTTCGAGCTGAACAGAGTTAAAAGAGGAGAAAGTTAGAATCCTAGAATCCTAAAACCTAAAGAAATTTGAGAAAACTTGAAAAGGGAAGCCTAGATGTACCCTTCAGAGTTGGTTGACCCTCAACTTGAGGGACCCAAATGCTATTCTCCTAGACGGTCTCCCAAAGTTGGAATTCCCAAGTGGCCCCTCGCATGAAGAAATACTTCTCCTTCCATCCTTTGTTGAAAGTGGGTAGGTTGGTGATGAAGTTGAACTCTGATTTTCTGGTGTAAAAGTACCATTGGCCCGACCCCCTCTCAGTGATCTTGTAAAAGTGGAGGAATTCATTGGGTGTCAGGTCGTATCCCGTGGCAACGGCCCAAAATACTACGCACTCAATTAGTATCCTCTAACTGTTCGGCGCGATCTGTCCCACGGACAGACCAAGATGAGCAAGCACCTACCGAATGAAATTCGATAATGGAAACGCAAGCCCGCCGAGAAATGCTGCCTCATATACTACGATCTCTCCTGGTCTCGGTGAGCATGCTGAATTGTTCTTCCCTCGAGACTTAGTATGTCAAGTCGAAGGGAAACTGAAATTTAGAAATCATCCTATTGGTGATAGTAGACTTGATGCCCTCTGCTTCAAAAAGGGCATCACTATCACCAGCTACAGCAATGCAACGGTGTTTTCTCCCAACACCAGGCTCAAATGCATTGATGATACGTTCGATATCGTCTGCTCAACGACTGCTGGTACTAGGGCCATTAAGAACCCTACCTCAACGAAAAACTAGTTCTTCATAGTCAGACCCTTCGCTATTAAAGACGTGGACTCTTTTTAGGTCATCTATTGCAACAAACAAAAATAGCTCGGATACAGGATAAGACTACGACGCGAAAATTAGGCCACCAACTATGGATTTGATAAATTTGAGATTTTCTCTAGGGGATTCAAGAGTCCACTATGAATTTCGTAAAAATAGACGCAACGGCCCAAAAACTACAACATATGAACCAAGAAATAAAAGAAGCTAGGAGAAGAAATTCTGGGGAAAACAATGGAAACCCTTACCAATTACAAGCACTATGAAGATTTTGCAAAAAAGAAAACAAAAGCAGTTAAGCAGCTTCAAGTACACTTGCTACAATAGAGGAATGGAAAGTGATTTTATGTAAAAAAAAAAAAGTATGCTTTCCATACTTATAGGTGAACGGGTGAAACCCTTCAGTTGCCCTCGTTTAAAATCGACGATGGTGCTTTAGATGAGAAAAATTCATCCAACGG
The DNA here is from genome assembly GCA_019916065.1 of Vitellaria paradoxa. Lineage (NCBI taxonomy): Eukaryota > Viridiplantae > Streptophyta > Magnoliopsida > Ericales > Sapotaceae > Vitellaria > Vitellaria paradoxa. Next base: position 43,327,543 of record CM034233.1, on the reverse strand, counting down.
TGAACAAAACACGATTGCAACCTTAATGTTGTCGCCAAAAAGTAAGCAACACATTACGGAACAGCTGCGTCCTTTCACCGTACAATTGCACATGCAGCACCGAATATATAATAAATGAGCACATATTCCTAATGCAATATAATCGTCAAATTCCCTTGGCCCCTGCATCTGACCGATCAAACCGAGGGATTGATGGTTTGTGCTCGACCGAGAACCAAGTGATGAAGTAATTGTTGTATTCCTCTCAGTCCTCTTCAGTGACCGAGGAAATCGGGAGCATATGATAGGGTACACTCGACTGAATAAGGTTACCCAAGTGACTATGACCCGATCCGACCGAACAATGTGCACCTCGATTGGGCTAACCGATCGACGTATTAAAGATAAGATTGCTTATGTCATAATCACATGTCTAACTATATTTTGGCATATTCCGTGATTCTCACATGTCAAAATACTGCATACTACATAATGATTTTGATAACTAATTATAGAAATCGATCTTGGAATCTACAATACACGTGGAATAACATGACTGAAAATAAGGTATAATTATATAAGGCTCAGATGCATCATGCCTATGCAAGTCTCATATCTCTATACATGCACCATCCTCTTAAGTACATGATTCGCACACACTCTGTCTTACTAAAATTCTGTCAAAACACTTTCTTAATTCCTTTGTTAACTTAAGTATCAGAGACTCTTTAACAAATACTACACCGGTGTACAAAACAGCATTCCAAACTTAGAACAAGCACTTAGAGAGTCCCAATTTACTGAGTCATCTCTATAAGAACACGAAGGGCAACAAATACAGCTTAATATGCTTGCATACTTTATTCAATCGCCTGTAGCAATTATTAATATTCCACTGATGAGTCCAACAAGACATACATATATGTATGACTCATCACCATGTACTAGGGACATACACATGTAAAGATATATATCTACATAATAAAAAATGACGAATTTTTAAAATTCTCTCTTATAAATTAAAATTCAACAATTAATAATTATTTTTTTTCTTCCATTTAATTGAAACCATTTTTGTATTTTCAACTTCTCGCTCAATTCTTATTTTAATAAATCCCGCTATTATTTATCTTATAAAATAATTTAAACATTTTAAATTTCACTATATTTTAAGGGTAGAGATCATATACAAATCAAAACAATTAACTTAAATTTTACTCAATTATAATTTCTCTATTAAAAATTGAAACTTCCAAATTAAAACACCGTATTATGGTACTTAAAACTTAATCGGAGAAAGACCAAAATATATGTAATAACTATTAAAGTCTAAAATTTTGGGGGGGGGGGGAGGGAAAAAAGAAAAAAAAACTTAAAAAGTATGGGTTAATCATAATTTTTTTTTATTTTAACTTTTTGTCTGAAATTTTATCTGTATAAGAAACTTAATACTAATTTTATTCATAGTGCCACGACCATGAGTTACTACTAGTATATAAATAGCATATATATACACGTATGACCACCATTATCTCCATTAGGAGAGAAGTGTACAACCATCTTACTATGCATCAGCCAAAGCAGCAAACTACCTTTCTACATCTACTCATCTTATTTCTGTCTCTTTCAATGCCATCGAGATAGAAGTTCCAAAACACATGCAAGAAAGAACCGATCCCTTGCGATAATAAGTAAGCTCAATTCTTAGTTCAACGTAGAACATGGCAAAACTAAAGGCAAACCACATGAAAGACGAAGTCAATCCATATGCATCAAACATACCTCCAAACACATTGAACATGACATATAAACTCCTAACGCAATATAACTGCAAAGTTAACCATATTAAAGATCACCAAGCAAAATGTAGGTCCCTTTTTTCAACAGTTAGCCTCCTGAAGCAAATCTAGACATGCTCCTTATTCCACATTTACTACTTTACTTCACCACGCAGATCTTAATAACGGAAGCAGCACCAATACGATGGAGCGCCACAACAGCATCACCAGGCTGGCACAGCCCCTTCTCTGTTGCTGACTTCATGGAAGCTTCCAAGATCACCTCCGTGGATTCTGCATCAGTTGCCTTTGCTGATCCTTCCGCAAGAATCGGAATCAAGCCCCTGTAGATCAGGCTATGCCTCGCAGGGCTCTCATCACTACAGGTCCAATCAAAAGAATCCGTTGTCAAAACTGGGACCACTACTGACAGGATTGGGACAGCTGGCCGATACTTAGCGACTAGTTTGGCAGTAGTACCACCGCGTGTCAGTACGACAATGAGTTTAGCTTTAGCCTTGTTAGCTGTTCGGACAGCTGAGGATGCAAGGCTCTCCAATGGGCTCATTGGCAGTGGAGTTGACTTTATCATCTCTTTAAAGATGGCCCCGTAATCAAGTGAAGATTCTGCCTCAATGCAAATACGGGCCATGATTTTCACAGCAAGCTCCGGATAGGCTCCAGCTGCACTTTCCCCACTAAGCATGACACAATCAGTGCCATCCAGGACGGCATTAGCTACATCAGTGGCCTCGGCACGAGTTGGCCGGGGAGACTTAATCATGGATTCAAGCATCTGGGTGGCAGTTACCACTGGCTTGCCAACAAGATTACACTTGTATATCATCATTTTCTGTGCCAAGAAGATCTTCTCAACAGGAATTTCCATCCCAAGATCACCTCGAGCAACCATGAAAGAGTCAGTCTCACGTAAGATCTCATCAAAGTTGATAACTCCCTCTTGGTTCTCAACCTTTGAATTATACAGTCAAACAAAATTGCAAAACAATAACAAATATTTAACACTGATCGTGATAAATATCAATAGCAAATATAACAACTGTAGATGTCCACTTTGGCTAAAATGACAACAACAAAAATCTAATGGAACTATCTACCCCTACAGAAAAAACAAGTTCATACACAGGCATGCAGGCATGCGACCTCAATACACACACACACACACACACACACACACACACACACACACGATAGGAAGAGACAAAGATGAATCTCACACATGCAAGTGAAGAAGCTTCGAGCTGGATAACTAAAAATTGCAACTCTTTTCAGAAAGTAAAAGCAAGACACAGATGATTAGCATTTATCACACATACTAACATAGACTGTGTGAACAGAAAGGCATTATTATTACCTCTTCAGTCCAGTCTTAATTTAAGCAGAACTCTGATTAGGAGAACAGAAGTTTGTTCTTGGGATTTTCGTAGGTCAAGCACGAAGGGGCGATTCACAATTTCTATAAAATGGACAAGGTAAAGTTTAATTAAATATCAGATGAACTGCCGACGGCCCTTCCATGGTTGAGAAATTAACTAAGTCATCAGTTGAATGAAGCAAAGTTCAGCTAAAAGTCAAGTAATACAATTGATGGTTAATTCAAATAAAAAATAAATAATAATGTTTATGTTTCTTTACATGGTGTAGAAATCACTGGTTGTTCACTTTCTAGGAAAAAAGAGAAATATACATGCATATGCTGGCAAGTACAAGGTGGATAAGGTTTGGTTAAGCGAGGAGATTAATGGCAGCTTAATACCAAGGTCGGCCCTAAGGATTTGGGGGGCTAAGGCAAGAAGTTGTTGGAGGCATTTTATATAGCGAGAAGTTGTTGGAGGCCTTTCATATAAAGTTTTATAATTAGAAAAAAAATGAAATATATTGCATAAATAAATAAATAAAAATTACAGTAAAAAATCGTTAATTAAATACTACTGCTTTTTGAAAAGCAAAATTATTTATTAAATTTTATACTCAAGTTGCATTAATATACAAAGTCTCACACTCAACAATTGCCACTCTCTCTCTCTCATTTGATTGACTTTATTGATTCATTTCTCCCTCTCTCTCTCCCCACTAACTACTACACATTCCTAAAAAATCTCGACAGTCAATCTCTCTCTCTCCCTCTCTCTCTCTCTCTCTCTCTCTTTCAATCCTTGAAGGTACATAAGCGTAATTGGAAAATACTGGACTTAAATACTGCCGTTTAAGATAAAATGTTGAAAAATAATTCATTTGATTCACGCATTGTAGTGTAATTATAAAAGCCATGAGAGAGAGAGAGAGAGAGAGACTGTTGAGACTTTTTAGGAATGTGTAGTAGTTGGTGGGGAGAGAAAGAGAGGGAGAAAATGAATCAATCAAGTCAATCAAATGAGAGTCACAATTATTGAGTTTGAGACTCTGTATAACTGTATAAAGAATTATGTAAAATCTTTGGAATGCTCAGATTTTTTTCACAAAAATTACATTTGACTTTTCAAATCTGATCAATATCTTAACATGGAAGAGCAAGCATGTAAAAGAAATGGGTGTAAGTCATCGCTTCAAACCCACTAAAGTTTTTTTTATTTTCCATAAATCTTCTTTAGGTCGAGGATATCGATATTAACTACTAAGAAAAACAAAAATAAATAACACTGATTGGCAAATAGCTTTCTTAAGAGCAATGTTCTTTATGATGATAATTAGTTTAATTCACAAGTAAGCAGATAATGTAATCCACATACCTTTGACATCAATTGTATATACTTGGCATGTGGCCCAAGGACCTTTCTGACATTAACAAGATCTGAGCCCTTCCGCACAAAAGAAAGAGCAATCATATCAATATTGTTAGGAATACCCCATCCAAGGATGTCTTCCTTATCCTTCTCTGTAAGTGTAGGAAGATCCACCACAACACCAGGAAGATTCACATTCTTCCTCTCACCTAGAACAGCAGTGTTCTCACAACAGCATCTCACTGTTCCAGTACCTGGATCACATGACAAGACAGTAAGGGTGATAGTGCCATCTGCACACAAGATGGTATTCCCAGGCTTCAAGTCGACAGCCAGTTTTTTGTAGCTCATAGAGATCATCTTCTCATCCCCCTTTATGCTGTAATCAGTGGTGATAGTGATTTCCTGACCTTCCTTTAGTTGAATAGGCTTTCCATCTTTCAGGAAGCCAGTTCGAATCTCAGGTCCCTGCATTTAAAGAAGCATAAATGACACTAGTGAAGCGACCTAAGAAGCATGGACACTAACATGGGACACAAACACAGACACAACACAAATGCGTCAACGCAGTGATTTAAAAAAAAAATGCAGGACACTACTCTACTCAGCAAAAATATATTATCTTTAAAGTCTTAGATATTAATACTTTATTCAAATACAACAAAAATAATGTAATATGATACTACCTCAAATTAAAAAAAAAAAAAAAAAAAAAACATACATTTCATAACTTGAAAGTCAAAAAAGAAGTCACATAATGACTAAATTTCATTCAAAATGATAATAACTATATTCAGTAGCATAAAAATCAACAAAAGAAATCATATAATAATTATATTTCATCCAAAATGATACTAACTATATTATATAGCCTAAAAGTCAACAATGAAATCAGATAATAATTACATTTCATCCAAAATGATAACTAACGAGTCATTTTAACAAAATATTGTTCCATGAATCTATAAACCAAAATTTTATTACATTTCATCAAATAAACCAGACCTAAAATAACAAACAGCAAGTTTTTTTTTTCACTATTATTTTGTAATTTATTTTAATCATAAGTCAATGCCAATTAAAACTTTCACGTATTATAAGAAAGACACTGCCGATCCAAAATGAGTCCGTGACGTATCCAAGATTTGTCTTAAAAAAATAAAAAAGAAATTACAAAAATAAAAATCTGATTAGGCAAAAGGTGAGTTGGAAATGTCTAGCGTGAGTCCACCTCATGTCAGTGTCCCAATTGAGTCCAACTTGGAGACGGTATCCTTGACGATAAGTCCGTTCTGCCTAGGAAGCAACATTAAAAAGATGTGTATATAAAGGAGATAGGAAAATGTTGGTACATGAACACACAAGTAATTGTCACTCATGATAGAACAAAGCAAACATCAATAAGTGGTCACATAATTTAAGCAAAAAGCAGAAAAATTGATACAAAATCGATCAAAACAGGTAATTCTGAATAGGTTTGAATAGCATTTGCCACCATAATCGGATAATACTGATACAACTAGTTCAACAAAACATATCACGACAGGCCCGACAAAACTAAATGGCACAGAGAGACTCATCACCTACCACTTGTAATCAATCAGGACACCTGCAGTTACAGTATATGAATATATAAAACAAGAAGTGGATCCATCCAATTTCAAAGTTAGATGCAAATTGGTGAAGTGAGTGCAGTGTACAAATCTAAACTTGCACCAAGCAGCCATTTGCAAACCCAACCAACGTTCTTAACCATCTTAATCTTATATCATCGTATTTTAGTCAAAAAGGAACCTGATTGTTAATGTACATTAATAGTAGCATTAATGTATAGGATGTATTTAGACCCATAGAACCATATAGTCTCTCTGGAATGTGTATAGTCTCTTTTTAGATGTGTATAAATTAATACACTTGAACCCAGTTGGGGTGTGGTGTGCAATTCTTCTCAATCTACCAGTCTTGACATGGTATCAGAGCAGTGTGTAGAATTGCCTCCGTCTTCTCTGTGTGTGTGTCTCTTCAGCACTGTAAAACAGTGTACATAGCAAAAAGTCAGGGTCCACGCTGGTCCACGCTTGACATCACCTCTGTCAAGCGTGGATCCACCCATTTGGGTGTTGTTTCAATGAGTGAAGTAGCTCGAGGTAGTCATTAGTGTCAGACGACCACCGCCACACCATCGCCGTCGCCGGAGAAGAGGACACGCACCTCCACGCTCCATTTGGACAACCCCGCGTGGGACTCATGCGCCGACACTGGGGTGGCGATTGACGGCGCATGAGCAGTCATCTAAACTCCAACCTTCTTCGTCGACCATTCTCCTCTTTCCAACAACCCCACCTATGTGATTTGTTTGGTGATTGGACAACTACCATTTGCTTCCTCTCTTTGGCAGCAGCTGTTCATCTGCTGTTCATCTGCTGTTCCTCTGTTACTGTCCAGGCCTCTGTTTGCTAATTCTAAAAATGGCTTCTAAAACCTCCTTTGAGCAGAAAATGATGGAGGGTTCCATTCCTATGCCTCAACAATTAACCACCAAAAAATTGAATGGGACGAACTATATTCAGTGGTCCAAAGCGATCAAGATTGCATTAACGAGATATGGAAAGCAAAAGCATTTGTTTGAGTCTGAACCTCCTAAAACTGATCCTAAGTACAATACTTGGGCCCAAGAATATGCTCATCTCGTTAGTCTATTGTTGAATTCCATGAAGGCCAATTTAGCTAATGTGTGTACCCATCTTGATACATGTAAGGATATATGAGAGTACATTTGTCTTCTCTTTTCTAGTAATCTCACTCGGATGTATGACCTATCACTGGAATTTTTCCAACTCCAACAATCCGGTAGATCAGTTACGGAATATCTTGTCTCTCTAAAGCGTGTCCATGAGGAATTGAATTCCTTGCAACTGTTGTCCACAGATATAAAGGATATGCAGAAACAAAGAGAGGAAATGGTGGTGCTACGTTTTCTTGCCAACTTAGATCTTGAGTTTGAGCCAGTAAAAGCCCAGATTCTCAGTGAAGCTACCCTTCCCTCATTGGCAGAAACCTATTTTAAGGTTATGAGGGTTTTTTCTAAGGATTCAACCACCACTCCAGACCCTGCACGTTTTGCCCTAATCAGTCAAACCTCCATTGACAACTAAGGACCTAAGTCTCTATCTCAGTCTGATGAACTTGGTCGTGGGAGGCAGGGAGATGGTCGTGGTCGTGGTCGTGGTCGTGGTCGTAGAGCTTGTGGTACTAGACCCAAATGCTCAAATTGTGGTCGTGTTGGACACGTTAGGGAGAATTGTTGAGACCTTCATGGGAAGCCAGCTCACATGGTTCATGTAGCTTCATTTGATGTTCCTACTTCTTCAGAGAAAACTAGCACAGGGGAATCATAAACTGTGACTCTTTCAGGAGAAGAATAAGCCAAATTTCTCCAATATCAGACAGCTCAGCAAACTTCTCTTCCAATAGCTTCTTTAGCTCATTAAGGTAATTTTACTACTTGTATGTCCACCTCTTCACACACATCCTCGGTTATTGACTCTGGTGCTTCAGATCATATGTCTAAAATTTCTTCATTGTTTTTTGATATTCAGTACTCACCTATTTCCAATGTCACCACATCCAATGGTTCATCTAATCAAGTAAATGGTGTCGGAAAATCTTTCCATCTTCTAATTTGTCCCATCTTCTAATTTGTCCTTACCTTCAGCCTTATATGTTCCATCCTTGTCTTTTAATCTTCCATCTGTAAGTAAACTCACCAAGCAATTGAATTGCTCAATGATTTTTCTTCCTGATTCTGTGATTATTCAGGATTTGAAAACAAAGAAGATTGGAAAAAAGTACGAAACTTAAGGACTCTACTATTTGGCTGGCTCGTCTTCCTCTTCATTAGCTTATTCTACATCAGTCTCTCCACTTGCGATTCATTGTCGTCTTGGTCATCCGTCTTGCGGCAGGTTAAAAGTTATGGTTCACTATTTGAGTCAACTTCCGTCTTTGGAATGTGAGTCTTGTCAGTTAGGAAAGCATCACCGTGCTTCCTTCAGTCCTAGAGTCAATAATAGGTCTCTACGTTCTTTTCATTTGGTCCATTCAAATTTATGGGGACAGAGTTGTGTTATTTTTAAGTTGAGATTTCAGTATTTTGTTACCTTTATTGATGATTTCTCCAGACTCACATGGGTTTATCTAATGAAAGATCGTTCTGAATTATTGTCTATCTTTCAATCTTTTGTGTTGAAATAAAAACCCAATTTGATGTGACTATCAAAATACTTCGCAGTGATAATGCCAAAGAGTATTTTTCTAAACCATTCACTGATTTTAAGTCCTCTTTTGGCATGCTTCATCAGTCTTCTTGTCCTCGCACTCCACAATAAAATGGAGTTGCTGAGAGAAAGAACTTCCATCTTGTTGAAACAACTCGGTATTTGATGTTTCATATGAAGGTTCCGAAAAATTTTTAGGGGATGCTATTTCTCACTACTTGTTACTTAATTAACAGGATGCCATCTTCTATTCTCCAGGTCGTTATCCTTATTCTGTACTATTTCCACAGACACCACCATTTCTGCTTCTTCCACATCTCTTCGGGTGTGTTGCTTTTGTCCACCAACTCGATAATAGCACTGACAAACTTAACCCTTGTGCTCTTAAATGTGTATTCTTGGGATATTCTAGATTGCAAAAAGGATATCAATGTTATAGTCCTCCTCTCGATCGATATTTCGTGTGTGCTGATGTCTCATTCTTCGAAAATACTCCTTTCTTTTCTAATGCTTCATCCTTGTCTGATTTGACTGAGAGTTTTCCTTTGCCTGTAATTTCTCCTTTTCATCTTTCTCGTCCTGATTTGCAGGTTTATACCAAACGATAGGCAACAACAAAGTCTATCCCCAATGCTTCAGTTACTCCATCTCCCATGATGTCTTCAGATCATGCTCCTGAGCCTATCACCAATGACCTTGATCTTCTTATTGCCCTTCAGAAAGGTAGACGAACTTGCACTTTTCATCCTATTTCTAATTTTGTTTCTTATGCCACATTGTCCCTTTCTTATCATGCATTTGTCACTTCTCTGTCCACTATTTCATACCTAGCTCTCTATCTGAAGCATTATCTCATCCTAAATGGCGTGTTGCCATAGAAGAATAAATATTTGCTCTTCGTGCCAATGATACCTGGGATCTGGTTGATCTTCCCCCTGAAAAGTTAACTATTGGTTGTCGGTGGGTGTATAATGTCAAAGTTCATCCGAATGGTTCTGTTGATCGATTGAAAGCACAACTTGTTGCTAAAGGATACACTCAGATATATGGATTGGATTTTTCAGAGACTTTCTTCCCTGTGGCTAAAATCATCTCTGTTCGGCTTCTTATTTCTCTTGCTGTTATGTTTCATTGGTCACTTCATCAGCTGGATGTTAAAAACGCTTTCTTGTATGGTGATCTTACTGAGGAAGTGTATATAGAGCAACCTCCTGGGCTTGTTGCTCAGGAAGAGTCTGGCTTAGTCGGCAAATTAAAGAAAGCATTGTATGGCCTAAAATAATCTCCTCGAACTTGGTTTGGAAGGTTTAGTACTGTGGTGATGGATTTTGGGCTGATACAATGTGGCGTTGATCATTCTGTATTTTCCCGTCATTCCTCTCACGGAAAAATCTAGTTGCTAGTTTATGTGGATGACATTGTGATCACCGGAGATGATGCACGAGGTATGCATAATCTAAAGATGTTTCCCCAAGCTAAGTTCAATACCAAAGACTTGGGCTCATTAAAGTATTTTCCGGGAATTGAAATTGCAAGATCACAAGAGGGGATTGCTCTTTCCCAAAGGAAATATGTACTTGATTTGCTGTCTGAAACTGGTATGTTGGGGCCCAAACCAATTGATACTCCAATGGATCCTAATACGAAACTTCTAGTAGATACAGAAAAATTATTAAATGATCCAAGGAGATATCGCAGATTAGTCGGGAAGCTTAATTATCTAACAACTACACGGTCAGATATCTCATTCGCTACAAGTATAGTTAGTCAATTCCTTGATGCACCCCGTTCTAGTCACTGGGATGCGGTTATTCGCATTTTGAGATATCTAAAAAGTGCACCAAGATGTGGATTGTTGTATAAGGACAATGGTCATACTCTTGTCCAAGGTTATAAAGATGCAAATTAGGCTGGTTCTCTGTCAGACAGACGATCCACTACAGGTTATTGTGTCTTTGTAGGTGAAAATCTAGTTTTTTGAAAAAGTAAGAAACAAACCATTGTGGCCAGATCCAGTGTAGAGTCAAAGTATCGAGCTATGGCACATACATCCTGTGTAGAGTCAAAGTATCGAGCTATGGCACATACATCCTGTGAATTGATTTGGATACTTCATATGTTGACTGAATTGGAAGTCTTTGAATTACAGCCTATGGAATTGTTTTGTGACAATCAAGCTGCTATCCACATAGCCTCTAATCCTGTGTTCCATGAGCGGACCAAGCATATTGAAGTCGATTGTCACTTTGTCAGAGAAAAGATCTTGCAGAATGTCATCAAGATAAGTCATGTCAAAATTGAAGATCAATTGGATGATTTATTTACTACAGCACTAGGGGGAACTAGAGTAAGATATATTTGCAACAAACTTGGAACATATGATGTATACGCTCCAACTTGAAGGGCAATTTTAATATACATTAATAGTAGAATTAATGTATAGGATGTATTTAGACCCATAGAACTTGTATAGTCTCTCTGGAAGGTGTATAGTCTCTTTTTAGATGTGTGTAAATTAATACACTTGAACCCAGTTGGGGTGTGGTGTGCAATTCTTCTCAATCTACCAGTCTTAACACTGATAAACAAACATCTACTAGATCAAAGGAAAAATTATTTAGATTTTGCAATAGGAAAGGCTCCCAAGTGTTGGCACGCAAATTTTTTTTTTTTCTTTTTTATAACAAAGCTGTTCCCACCTTCGGTGGGACTAATCCACTAAAACACTTAACCCACCCCACCAGATCCAAGTAATGCCAAAGGAGTTCGAACTAGTGACCTTTACTTCAATTGGTAGATATCTTACCATTGAATTGCTCCCATGCGTAAGAAAGCGAATTTTAATGGCAAGCAAGAAGTTAAAAAAAAAAAAAAAAGACAACTTATGCGTACAAAAGTCACAAAAGATGGCACATGCAAAACCTCTAGGCCTACACATTGCTCGACCATCATGGCTCCATTCAACTATTAAAGAAGGCCACGTGCCAGCCTCACCACATAGACCCCTCCATATATCCATCTCAAGGGATGAACCTGATAGCGATAAAGAAACATAGTGGCCTTGCCACTTGGGATGCTTAAACAATAGAGCTCCCTTACTCAAGGAGTTCCCCATACCTACCTCACTCGTTGCTCCCCAAGGGGAAGAAAAACACACCTTCTCATAGAGATTTCAACCTAAGAATTATGGCCACTTCCAAGAGAAGTTGATGTTCATGTCAAATAACAACACTCCTAGAGACTTGCATGCGATGCATGCATCCCAGTTTTCTAATTTTTCTAGAACCAAACGCACATTCACACTCGGGGAGAGGTGTCCATTCCTTACACACATCAAACACAATGAACATTGGAAGAAAATAACTCCAACGATGAAAACATCATAGCACATAATAATGCTTAGTAATCCTAATCACCCAAATATATATACTTACTAATCCCTCATTTAGATTCTTTTTCTTTTTCTTCTTTTTTTTTTTTCTTTTGAGTTGTAAAACTCAAAACCTTCGATTTATTTAGATTATTTCTTCTAAAATAAATTATTAGGATCTTTCATCCACACTTCTTTTCCAATATGTATAATTTAAAAATAATTTCTCACCATTTTCATATGATAACATGTATTTATAAAAACATATTTTTATTTTAATATACACACATACACAAATATATTTATTTGCTGCATCCATGTTGTGTCCATCTTATTTTTTCTCCTTACTAGTGTATCTATCGTATGGTATTCCTGCCAGTGTCTATATACACATTGCATGGTAATCATGGCCAGTGTCCATATAACCAAATCAAACCAAGCCTTTTTCCACTAGGTGGGGTCGACTATATGAATTTGTCGACACCAATTAGATCTGTTTAGGACCATGTCCTCCGATAGATCTAAGTAGGTCAAGTCATGTTTAATAATATCTTTTCAACTTCTCTTGGGTCTTCCTCTACCTCTCCTACTCCTGGCAATCTCCATACTTTCACACCTTCTAATAGGTGTTTCCGTTGGACGCCTTCTAACATGTTCAAACCATCTTAATCGATTTTCTCTCATTTTATCTTCAATTGGTGCTATTCCTACTTTGCCCCTAATCTCCTTGTTCCTAATCCAATCTTTCCTTGTAATCCCACACATCCACCTTAGCATCTTCATCTCCACAACTGCCATCTTCTGACTATGATTATAATTTACTGCCCAACACTCTAATCCATATAGCAGCGCTGGCCTAACCGCCACCTTATAATACTTTCCTTTCACCTTGAGAGGGACTTTTCAGTCGCACAAGACCCCCGAAGCACTCCTCCATTTGGTCCACCCGGCTTGAATCCTATGACTTACATCAGTATCAATCCCTCCATCTTGTTACACTATAGATCCAAGGTACCTAAATTTATCTTTCTCTACAATCTTTTGTATGCCTAAACTTACTTCTATAGTACCAGTTATCCTACTTTGACTAAACTTACATTCCATATATTCCGTCTTGCATCAACTTAGCCTAAACTCTTTTGTCTCTAACGTTTCCCGCCACAATTCTAGCTTAGCATTCACTCCTTCTCTCGTCTCATCTGCTAAAACAATATCATCTGCAAATAGCATACACCACGGCACATCATCCTGAATATATCTTGTAATCTCATCCATAACTAAAGCAAACAAGTACGGGTTTAACGCTGAGCCTTGATGTAAACCAATCGTGATAGGAAACTTGTCTCTCCACCAGTTGTCCGTATAGATGTCATGGCTCTATCATACATATCCTTTATCGCCTCAATATATGCGACACACGCTCCTGTCTTTTTCAATACTCTTCATAGAATCTCCCTAGGAACCCGGTCATATGCCTTCTCTAAATCAATGAACACCATATGTAAATCTTTTTGACCTTCTCTATACTGTTCCATTAACCTCCTCAAGAGAAAGATAGCCTCCATGGTTGATCTTCCAGGCATGAAACCAAATTGATTCTCTGAAACCTTTGTTGTCCTTTTTAGTCTTCTCTCAATAACTCTCTCCTATAATTTCATCGTATAACTTATCAATTTAATCCCGCGGTAGTTCACACAGTTCTAAATATCTCCTTTGTTCTTGTATATGGGTATAAGGATACTTTTTCTCCATGCATCAGGCATTTTCTTGCACTTTAGCACTACATTAAAAAGTTTTGTCAACCAACTTATGCCACCCTCTCCTAAGCACCTCCAAACCTCAATGGAGATACCATCTGGTCCAACCACTTTCCCATTCTTCATTCTTTTTAATACTTCTTTTACTTCTTCCCAACTGATTTACAAACTAAACTCCATATGTACAAACTAAACTCCATATATACGGCCAGTGTCCATATATACGGCCAGTGTCCATATATACAAACTAAACTCCATCCAAGTCAGAATATCAAGTCGTTCACCGAAATACACATCACAGATAAACACTTTTTCGATGAAAAAAGGACTTTTTAAGCACAAATGATTTGACAACAAGAACCACCATAAAACAGCCATTCAATTAACAGAAATGCATTTTCTTATATTGTTTCCCAATAGCTTGTTGCAATCATCCTTATCAATATTTCCCGCACATGCCAAGTGGTGTGCCTTCTAAAAAACAAGTCAAAGACATTAAAAGGGAAATTTCCCTAATATAATACAATAAATAAGTAAAATCCACCATGGATGATATCAATTAGAGACAAACTACAACAGAAAGCACAACTATTGGTCATCTAATGTACTCTTGTCCAACTAATTGAAGAAAGCATAAATCATATATCCAGCCAATTAACAAGCCACCAAAAATACAACCACCACACTGAAAGGTTCCACAATAACATCCAAACACAACCAAAATTCTAAACAATGCATATATAAAAGCTAATAATCCCAAGTTCCAGCTAACAAGCATTGGCTGAACAAAACTACCTATGTAAGCTGAACATACCGATTCATCTCACGGAGTCATTCTCGATAAAATAAACAAATAATGCTAAAAAATATTATTCAACTCATGGAGTCAGGAATGAGAGTCGAAGTAGGGATCAAAAAAACACTAACGGTGTATTTGGTTACACCCGAAAAAACACCAACTCCTAACTTTATCCAATTTTCTCAACCAAAATTTACCAAACACAAAAAAACATACCACACACAAAACAAACAACTTTCTTTCTCCAACTTTTTCCAATTTTCTTAACCAAAATTTACCAAACACAAAAAAACTTACCACACACAAAACAAACAACTTTCTCCAACTATTTCCAATTCTCTCCACCAAAATATAACAAACACAAAAAAAACTTACCACACAAAACAACCAACTTTCTTGGAACTTTTCTTTAACTTTAAAAAGTTTTTACCAAACACACATCTTTCCAAAAGTGACACGTGCCAACATCAGAACAAAAGTTGCAACAAGTTAGAATATTTTGGTTTACCAAACACAGCCTGAGAGTCGAATTATAGAAAATGATAGAGTGCAATGGGGGGGGGGGGGAAGAGAGAGAGAGATTTCCAATTGCTCCTTAAACTATGGAGTGAAACCAAGCAAACTATGTAGTGAAACCAAGCAAGTGAAAAAATTGCATCCTTTCTTAGCATTAGATTTAAAAATTGACTTCATGCATTATGAATATAGAGATTCTATTCTCTCACCCTCCCTTCCTTACCATCTTTGGATCACTTTAACAATAAAGTCAAAGTAGAAGTCCACCGAAAGCATACAATCACTTGATTGCCCTCATAATTTACATTGGCACTTTTGCAGTAATCCCTTTCCGAAAGCAGATAGTTGCTGTCAAAACAACTTGTACATGTAGCTCTTCCAAAACCAACATATTCATTTTTTGATAATTTTCCAAGTTTTAGAGCCAAAAGGTAATGTTTTCCTCATAATTCCTCTGCTGACCAAGAGCCAAATTGTCATTTCAAATTGCACTAGTAGGTTTGTGACCAAAAACCACGGTTAAACCTTGCACTCATGTAAAAAGTTGAGACAAATGTCACTGCTAATCAAAGAGTACATAAAAAATCCCGCACTTACTTTTCTTCCAAAAAGTATAGTACCTCAAAATTACCACAACTAGTCCTCTATGAACGTCAATAATTGACTCGAGATTGACATAGTCCTTCAAACATATGAAAAAGACTATATTGACAATGGATTTTATCTAATAATGTATAACATTTTATTTTATTCTCAAAATGAAATTTAAAAGGGTTCACCAATTTGGTTCACTCGAATTAAATTGAGAGGAAACCCTATGCTGGAATGGGCAACCAAATGTATCCCATTGCAAAGTTTTGTTTAAACAAACAAGGGAACAAATCAACCAAATGAAAATCATTTATGCAAATCTAAGAGAGTTCATCAAAAACCAACTAAACTAAAACCAAGTCAAAACAGAAAATTAAAAAGGGACCTTAGTGTCAAGCATGACAGCACACAAGATCTGAGTGTTCTGCATGGCAATCCTGAGATTGTTCAAGGTCTCCTGATGGTATTCATGGGTACCATGAGAGAAGTTGAATCGGGCAACATTCATCCCAGCCCTTAGAAGCTTCTCGAGCATAGGTACACTTCGAGAAGCCGGGCCGAGGGTGCACACAATCTTCGTCTTGGGTACACGTCCGTCATTTGGGAGTTCCTTCAAGATTCCCTCAATGTCTATGTTTGCCATTTTAGTCCTTCACTCAATGATCTGTCTCTCTCTTTCTTGTTGTGTATGTACGTGTATATATATACACACAGTTCTTCCTTCCTGAGCAAAGTTTTACCTACAAAAGCAGCCCAAAAATGGAGAAGGGATAAGAGCCAAGAAAAGATGACAAATCACATTAGTAGTAGCAATTTTTTGGATGAAGGGAACAGATAGTGTCTTTTTGCTTGTGCCCAGAGAAAAAATGAACAGTTCTATAGATAGGTGTAGCCCGTAGACCAAAGGGACCAAAAATTGATTCTTCGCAACGAATAACAGACTATTATTTACCACCATTTGTGTGTGTTTTATCATTGTCCGGTAGAAAAGGGGGAACCCAAAAAAAAAAGTATATTAAAAGAGGAAATAAACAGATTGACAGATTTATTTATTTGTCGGTGAATCTGCATATCAGCAGTGGTGGCAGCAAAGAGTGGAAAACAATACATCATCTGTGGTGGGTTTTATTTAATGCAAAATAAAAGTTTTCCAAGGGAAGAAGGCAAGCAGAGAAGGCCATGGATGTATGTGCATGTAGTTGGAAGAAATAGATGAAGAAAAGAAAAAGTACGATCAGCCGGTATAGTTAACGAATTGGGAGTGAATCTAAAGAGAGGAGAGAGGAAAAAAAAAAGATAAAATTACCTTATGGATCTTAAGAATAAATGGCAGAGAAATTCAGATCTCACTACTAAATAAATACACAAACATGGAAACACGCAACGCCCAACAGGAATCACAAATCACACACACACACACGCACGCAATGAAAAATGAAAGAATAAAGTAGAGAGTAGTAGCAAGTTAAGCTTGATGGTAATTGATCTGTTGTTGATAATGAAAGAATCCAGTTACATACCAACCAGACGCCTTGCAGAGTGTGCGTGTTTTGAGAGAGATAGAGAGAGAGAGAGAGAGAGAGAGAGAGAAGGGTAGGAGAAGAGAAGAGAATGGAAGATGAGGCTTGCATAGGGTAATCAGACGGACCTGGACTTGCTAAGCACGAGGAGGGGGAGTTTGCCCTCTCTCGTTCCCTCTCTGTGTGCGGTCCGTATGATGAGCGGCCGCCGGTTTAGGAGAGAGCTTGGGTGCCGTTTGGCATGTAATAAATAACGTTAGAGAAAATGTGCAAAACACTCGATTGTCGTCCCTGTCCAGAGGGGTTTGGTAGCTTACCACGGAGAATTAAGAGGCACGTGTTGCTGCTTTTCCCATTTTTTTTTTTTTTTTTCAACCGGTGTTGCTGCTTTCCCTTGCACAAGAGTAAAGGGAAAATTAATCAGAGTCAAAAGCATGTGCGACGCGAGGAGGGAATATTACTGTTGGACTCATGGAATTATTCCTTATACTTTTTTCAAGACAAAATACCAGTAGTTAAAAACATAATAATTACCAAAAGAATACCGGTGGTTAAAAAAAAAAAGTTATAACATGTAAAAATAAAATTATTTAAATAATTTGTAAAATTTATTTATATCTATAGTTATGATATTAATTATAAAAATTAAAAAAATTATGCCATCAAATTTATGACTTTACAAATTATTTTTAATGTTAATTTATTACCATATTATGGATTATATATTATATTATTATTTGTTAGGTTTCGAAACTTAAACACTAAAATCTTCATATCTTTTTAAAAATACATTGTATGAATTACAAGACTTCACATGTTATTAATTTATATTAATTCTTGTAATTTTTTATTACTTTGAACTCACCCCAGTATTCTAAATATAAATTTAACGAAAGATGAATGAATTCAAAATAGTTTATACCAATTTTAATATGAACACGAAGTTAATGGAAAAAAGAATGAATTCAAAGTAGTTTATACCAACTTTAAAGACTAAAAAAATAGGGTTGAATTAAGTACTGTTCGTATAAATTTGGGTGGATGGCCGAACGCTTTGGCCGAATCCAATGGTGCAAGCCGCATCCCCCCTAATTCTATGGGACCCGTCAAGCTGCGCCCACCGTTTCCTTCAACCAAAAAAAAAAAAAAAAAAAAGTGGTCTTTCCCATTTGCAAACCGTACTGCAAAGTTGAGAGAACTCATATTCCCTAAGGCACATTTTTCCTCTTCGTTACTATTTGATAGGTTGTTTCATATATATGCTAGCAAGATGCGCAGTAAGTATATTATTTTAGAGAATTAAATTAAATTATATTAATTAAATGAAAGAATAACAATAATATAAAAAATACTTCCAATATTAATTTTTCATATGTAAATAAACAAAGCGAAAAAGAGAAAAACATACAAAAATATATGGGCAAGTTACACCAACTTCCCCCTCAATATTGGATAATACATATATCAATTCTTAACTTTCAAAAATTATACTTCCTTACTTTGTATTGAAATATTATTAATATTGAATTCTTTTTGTTAAATCAACTATTAAAACTCAAAAGAAAATGTTAAAGTAACAAAGAGGCTGTTTGGAGTGTAAAACAAAAGTCTAAAAATTAACCCAAAAAAATTAGAATTTGGAATGTAAAAAATTATTTTGAAATGATGATTGAATATTTGTATTTGATTTGATATAAAATTGTATAAACATGACACATGACAAAATTTTAGTAGAGAATCCTAAAAATTTTTAGAGTTTATAAAATTTTTTTGGTACAAATGTCAATCTAACTTTTTTAAAAATCTGTCAAAATCTATTCTAACGAACCATAATGGTCCATTGACAGTTTTTTTAAAAAGTTCGATTTTTTTGGAGTTTGAAAATTGTAGAAACTTTTTAAAGTTTCTGGAGTTTTTGGAGCTTTATTTTGGAGCTCTAAATGGTCCCGAAATTTGTAGGTGTTTTTTTTTTTAATTTATCTCTCATTCCTTCATATTTTCATCCTTTTTTTTAACAAAAATCCCTCAATTTTTTTTTATTTTTACTTGTGTTTTATTTGTTTTGTAGAATTTATATAAAGAACACTGACGAAGATATGAGAGAGGTAAAATAGAAAAAGTATCTAAAATTTTAGTTAATTTAACATGTTTTGTTAAATTTTAACGGTTGATTTAACAGTAGGGATCTACTTTAATAATATTTTGAAATAAAAAAATAAATATAATTTTTAAATATTGAGGGGTGATAAGTATAATTACTCAAATACTGAGGAAGATAAATATAGTTTACCCTAAATATATACATCAATTGTAATAATAGTAGCAAATTTTGTCAGCAAAATATAAGTTAATATAACTAAAATTCAAAATTTGTATCAAATGAGATTTAGTTAGTCAATAATCCAAAATCATTAGTATAAACGTCTACATAAAATCTGTCAAATGTGAATTATTCCATAAATAGACTCTTAGCCCTATTTTGAAAAAAGTAGGAGAGGAGAAGAAGTGAAGAAACTTAAACTAAATAAAGAGGAAGAGAAGAGTAGAAGGAAAGTTAATTAATTTTCTTGTTTGAGAATAGAAGGAAAATTAATTAATTTTTCTTATTTTAGAGTGACGGAAAGGGGAATAAAAGTAAACGGAGGTGAATAGTTATTTTTTGTTTGGGAAAGTGGAGGAGAATATAAAAAAATATGATTAAAAATACTATTATATACTTTAGAATATATTATATTAAATAGAATGTATCACGTTATTTACTTTAATATATTATCAAAATATTTACAAATAGTGTACATGATCATTAAAAAATTAATATTCAATCCAAATGCATATTTTTTTTTATAAAACAATTTAATATTCAATCAAATAATCCATCTCACTCGTGAATCACAATTCTGAATTTTTCCAAATAATAATAACAATAAACAAAATAAATTTAAAAGAGCATTTAAATATTAAGATTTATTTGTGAGGGACATTTTCAGAAATAAGTAAAAATATTAAAGAATAAAATAGGAGAATTATATTGAATAAATTTAACCAATTTTCTTTTTACATTGGTTGTCCCATGTTGGATGTGAAATAAAATTAGATTAATGGAGGTGACTGAGCGTAAACTATTTACCTCCATTTACTTCCCTTTCCTTCCCTTCCCTTCCTCTTCTCCGAGACAAAGTTAATGATTTAATCTCCTTCCATTCACCTCCACCCAAACAATGGCCTAGGCTAGAGAGCTTTATGCAAAATAAGCCAAAGAAAAATCTTAAGCTTGTGAGGCAATTTAAGATTCCAAAACATTTTTCAAGGTAGGTAATGGAGCCTAGATTCTGAGATATTTGGAAAACTAGAGCTTAGCAAATATCAAGATTTGATAGTGTAGGCTCCTACAGCAATGAGTCTATACTACTCTATCTTGATTGATAACCATAAGCAGAGTGTTATGGGCCCTTGAAACTTATCTTATAACAGGTGCTAGTGATTGAGGAAAAGGTGGGTGTGAAGGTTTAATAGCTTTTTTTCTTCCTTATCTTGATTTAACTAAGAAATGAAGGAAAAGAGTTGGAATAATTTGTTGATAGACTTTCTTTGAGGGAAGCCTGGCCACCAAAAAGAAATAAGAGATTGGAAGAAATTAACTTTATCCATGCCCCCATCTAGTGGACTAAGGACAATTAATAGTTTTTGTAAAAGCTAAATTTTTGTAACAGATAATTGAGAATAATATCTATTATAACAAATTAAGGTATCCCTTAAGAATTGGAATTGAAAATAAACAAAGACTTATTCAAACCCAATGACTCTCAAATAAAAATCAACCTATAAATAGCAACAACTCCTATTGACCGCTAAACACCTATCAAAATGTATGTTTGTCCAGCACATAACATTCCATCCTCTCTTAAAGAATAATCTTGTCCTCAAGGCTGAGGTTAGAATATCTGAGTTACAAATCCTCAAGATTTTTCCATATAGCATTAGTTGGAGATAATCCTCACCAGTAGACCAAGATTTCAACTTGCTTTCTCCTAGTTCAATGATCGATAACAACCTACAGCAATGGACTAATCGAATCTCCTTTTTTCAAAACAATAGGTAACAAGTATTAAATTTTTACATTTGCTCTAACACACTTTTTAAGAAAAGAGACATGAAACATTGAATGAATATTGAAATCTTCAGACAACTGAGTTTATATGCAACACCTCTAATTTTTTCCAAAATCTCAAACGGATCATAATATTTTTGCACAAGCTTAAGATTTCTCTGTAATGATACAGATACCTGCTGGTATCGTTAAAGCCTAAGATAGATAAAGTCAGTAACATTCAAAACTTTTTTCAGCTCTATGGGCATCGTAAAACTTTTTCATACATTATTGCACATCACTCAACCAGGTACGCAGCTCCTTAATCACCAATTCTCGTTCTTGCAATTCCCAGTCTACAGCTTTAACTACTGAAGTTCCTAGAGCACATGACAAATTTGTTAGTGGAGGTCATCCATACACAATCTTATAAGGAGTTTTTTTTAGTTGAGGTATAAGTACTCGTTATAATAGTGTTCCACCCAAGGAACCCAGTGCACCCACTACCTTGGCCTATGACTTGTGAAGCAATGAAGGTACATCTCTATCATTCTTTTGACAACTCCAGTTAATTTGTCAGATTGTGGATGGTAGGAGGAACTAAAGTTAAAATTGGTTCTTTCCAAACAAAAGAGCTCTTTCCAAAATAAGCTTGTGAAGGTGGCATCCTTATCACTAACGATGCCCTTGGGCATTCTATATAACTTAAATACATGCTCAAAAAATAGTTCAACTATGAAAGCAACTGGATATGGGTGAGCAAGAGGAATGAAATGTGCAAATTTTGATAGACCATTAACGACCACAAAGACTACAGACTTACCTTTATAAGGAGAAGGCCTTCCAGGAAATCCATTAAAATATCAGTCCATATTTAAGTGAGAATTGGGAGAGGTTGAAAAAGTCCAGCAAGCTTGAGATTTTCCCCTTTATGTCTTTAACATATCTCACAATTGTAGGTGAATTCACTAATGGATTTCCTCATATCCTATCAGTAAAAAATTGTATGCACCCTTTGCAATGTCTTATGCACTCCTTCATGTGTGCTAAGATGTATACCCTTTACTACAAGAGGAACCAGTAAAGAGTTAGTACACAAATAAATTTTATTTTTGAAGTAAAGGATAGCTTCTTTGTAATCCTAAGACCCAATAGCTTCCCCTTGTTGGCATAGCTTCACCAATCTTTGCATTTTTGGGTTGCTCTAGCAATTAATTCAGCTTTTTCATGACTTCGTGATAATGCATTGGTAACACAATTCCCCTTGCTCTTCTTTTACTAAATGGTGAAACCGTATTCCATGAGTGATGCCAACTACTTTTCTTGAGTTGGCGTAGTGATTTTCTAATCCCATAGATGTTTGAGATTATGTTGATCAGTTCTAACTATGAACCTTCTCACTAACAAATAAGGCATCCATTTCTAAACTGTAGTGATTAGAGCCAACAGCTCCTTGTTATAAGTAGATAAAAATAAAATTTTACCTTGCAAAACATGACTAAAGAATGTAATTGGCCTTTGGTTCTACATCAATACCCCTCTAATGCCAGTAACAGATGCATCACATTCAACATAAAAAGGTTGGTTGAAATATGAAAGAGCCAGGATAGAAGCTTGAGTCATTGCCTTATTCAAAAATTCAAATGCTTCTTTTTCTTTCAACAAAAATTTCCTTTCTTCAACATTGGTGTTATTGGTGCCGTTATTCTCCCATAATTCTAAATAAACCTCCAGTAATATCTTATTAATCCTAGGAATCCCCATAAGGCATTGATTGTTTTTGGTTTGGGCCATTCTTGCATAGTAGTAATTTTTTCTAGGTCTACCACCACTCTTCCATTAGATATTATATGTCCCCGATATTTGATCTCTTGTTGAAAAAAATTGCACTTCTCTTTTTTCACCTGTAATTGGTGAGTTCTTAAGATTTTATCTTTCCAAAAAATAAATAAGGATTCTGAAGATTTCAAAAGTAAGCTCAAAATGTTTCAAATTTTCATCCCAAGACTTACTACAAATTAATATATTGTCAAAGAACACCAAAATGAATTTTTGAAGGTAAAGCTTAAACACTCATTCATGAAGGATTAAAAAATCGATGGAGCATTTGTAAGCCCAAAGGGCATTACCATAAATTTATAATGCCTGTGATGATTTCAAAAGGCTGTCATTGGGATGTCGCCCTCATACATCCATATTTGATGATACCTAGATTGCAAGTCCATTTTTGTGAAAAATGAAGCACCATTCAATTCATCTAACAGCTCTTCGATGATTGAGATAGGAAATTTATCTCTAATTGTGTTCTAGTTCAAGGATCGATAATCTACACAAAACCTCCAAGATCCATCCTGCTTCTTCACCAACAATACTATGGATGCTTATCCATATCCCATCAACATAAGACTCAAAAACCTTTGTAGGCGATGCCTTGGTAAAGTGATCAGCTAAGTTATCCGTCAATGCAATCTTGGTCACAATGACTATATTCACTGCAAAACGGATATCATATCTAGTGCACAACATAGCATACATGAGACTTTCTACTGCTAGAACATAAGGAATCGCCTTCATATGCTCCTCTTCCAAAGGTGTCTTAGAAAACTGGCTCTTAAATAGAGGCACTCCATACCTAAAAGGTACCATACCTTTTCTTGGAGTTATGTATAGCATACTTAACTAGTGTCTTATCAATTTATAGAGTCTAAGACAAGCCTAACATAATTTTTTAGTGATCTCGCACTTAATCCCAAGGATGTAAACAGTTTCTTCCGAGTCCTTCAAATCAAACTATTACTCCAATCTTACTTTAATTGTGGATAACATACCATTATCATTCACAATGATTAGAATGTCATTCATATATAGGAGTAAGAACACCACCACACGTCCACTACTTCTCTTATACACATAAGGTTTATCCGGGTTTTGATCAAAACCAAGTGACTTGATTGCTCAATCAAATTGGATGTTCCAGCCTTGAGATTCCAGCTTAACTCCATAAATGGAGTTATGCAATTTATATACCATATGCTCCTGACCTTTAGCTATGAACTCATTTGGTCTTCTCTCTCTTATAGACCTACTTACAACCAATGGGTTTAATATTGGCAAGTGGTTCTGTAAGTTTCCAAACTTGATTAGAGTACACAGGCTCCATTTCAACTTTCATAGCAGTTTTTCCAAGAAATATGCATCTCCTCATAAAATAACCTCATCACAACTAGAAGGATCAAGTTATTATTCTATTTGGTGGGATTCTCCTAGGAACATGTACCAGTCAGGTGCCTTGACAATCCTCTCACTACGATAAGGTTCTGGTATATCAAAATAAGTAGATAACATAGTGTCTAGAGTATCCTTGGAATGACCATATGGACTATTTGTGGTATAGAACTATCTACCTCTTCTAGCTAAGCTTTGCTTTTAGGTTTTTGGTTCATTGTATAATCATCCACTAGAAACACAACATTCATGAACACCTTCCACTCTCTAAGATTTTAAGATAGCTAGCCCTTTGTTCCTTTTGGATGCCTTATGAAATAGCTCAATTCTGATCTCGATTCTAACCACCAGTCTTAGAAGCAAACATAGTACAAAGTTCAAAATATGCACAACTATTTGTAAGGCATATCCTCAAAAGAATATAAACAAGTCAGAATAACTCATCATTGATCTTACCATATCTAAAAGAGTTTTGTTCTTTCTCTTTGCTACACCATTCTGTTGACGCATGCCTGGTGTAGATAACTTGGATAAAATCCTATCATCCAACAACTATTTATTAAAGTCACTGGAGAGATACTTGCCACCTCAATCAAATCTGAATGACTTTATGTTCTTATCTAATTGCTTTTCTATCTTAGCCCCAAACTCTTTGAACTTTTCAAAAGTTTCAAACTTGTGGTGTAATAGATAAACATAACCATACCTAGAGTAGTCATCCATGAAAGTGATGAAATACTCATAACCACCCTGAGCTCTAACATTCAGAGGTTCGTAGACATTTATGTGAATAAACTCTAATAAATCTTTGGATTGTTCCTTTTTTTTTTTAGAAGAAGGTCTCTTGGTCAGTTTACCCTTTAAATAGGATATACGTGTTGGTAATGATTCCACTAACAATGAAGATAAAATACCTTCCTTTACCAACCTTTGTATCCAATTTAAATTACTATGACCTAACCTCAAATGCCAAATATATATAGCATTAGATGAAGAAACTTCTCTTTTATTATTTGGTAACAATGATAATGATGATGGGTTGCTACTTTCTACATCATGATTCTCATTCAAATACGAAGGTGATTAAATATAAACTATTTATTAACGTACCATGGAAAATAAAAGAACCATTCAATTTTCTATAATCCAGATTTAAAAAATAAAATCAAACTTCTTCTAAAGTTAGGTATGTGGACACAATTTTCTAAAATAAGAGTTTTATTGAAATAATTTAAACTAACTACTCCTATAAAAACAACAACAACTCTAGTATCATCCTCAAGGAACGGGCTAACCTCTCCATCACTAAACCTCTTAGTTTTCTAAAACCTTTGCAACAAATTATAAATGTGATTGGTTGCCTTGGAGTATACATACCAAGAATATGAAGTACCCGCCAAAAAATTCGTACTTTAATAATAAGTGATTCAGGCAAACTTACATACTTCTATGCTGATAGGTAGGACAATTCCTCTTCTAATGTCCTTCCTTACCGCAGTAGAAATATTTTTCCTTTGGCCTCTTTTGATGTCCTTCCTCACTGCAACGAAAACATTTTCCCTTTGGCTTGGTATTTAATTTTTTCTTGTTCCCTTTGTTCTCAACTGGGACAACACCAACATCCTTGGTGGCTTTGGGACTTGCCTTCTTCTTCTCTTTCCCCTTCCCCTTGCCCTCAAGCATAGGCTTGAAAGAAGAAACCATAGCAAAATGAGCACTATGGCTATTCTTGATAATACTCTCCGCTACCTTCAAAGCACTAATAAGTTTCACTAATGAAAAATCAAGTTTGTTCATGTTAACATTTAACTTGAACTGGTTAAAAGAGTCAAGTAGTGACTTGAGAATAATATCAATTTAGGATTTAACATCAATCTCAACCCCAAGGACCTCTAGTATATTTAAATATTTTTTCATTTTTAAAACATGGTCTTCTATTGGAGATCTTTTAGCCAGCTTAGTGTTCATTAAGGCCCTTATAGCAGTCTACCTTGTAGGCCTACCCTGGACCGCAAACTTTTTCTTGAGATTGAGCATGATATCATAAGCGGTAGACATACTCTAGTGTTGATGCTATATGACACTAAACATTAGTGCTAGAATATACCACCAAGCCATCTCATCAAGCTTCACCCATTTTGCATGACAATCACACTCCTCTTGAGATGCACCCTCCACTGTAATATTAGATATTCAGTAGTAAGGACTTTTTTGTACCCTACAACAATGAGTATAATATCAAGGTTTCATCTCCAATCAACATAATGTGGTCCAGTGAGTTTCTTTTGATTGAGTATATATGATAGCAAGACTATTAAAAGATGACATTTGATAAAAATGCAAGAAAAGCATTAAGTATGGATGCAAAAAATAAATATACTTTTGTTTCATTATCTAATGGTGTTATCCTCAAGACACTATAAATGAATGCATAGGGACTTAACTATATAAATAACATGTTTCAGGGGAAAGTCAAATGCTAATTATATGATTAAGAGGATGAAATCCTTTACAATATTAACAAAGCATCTCACACCATGTGATATTGTAATACCCTATATTTAATAGTTAACAGATAAATAACTAAGCCGTGGGGATAACAATTATTTTCCTTTTGATTAAGTGCACACCATTATCTCAAATGAAAGACAACCGTTCTGAGTAAGTGTTCTCGTGGAGAGAATTAATCTTTCCCCATCTTAATCATCCTTATCCTAAGAGGTTCAATCTTGTAACCAATGAGAATAACGACCTTCCGTGGGGGATGGTCACTCGAATATGACTTGAGATATTTATTCCCATCTTACTATGAATCGATAATGGAAGACCAATAGTTGAATTTTAAATTGAGAATACTTTAAATTTATCATTTATGTCTTGCTTTCATTTATTTTCAAAAAATAAAATTTAATTTTGAAAAAGACTTTTTAAATAAAATTTCAATGCAAGTTATAAATGATTTCCTTTTTTAAGTTTATGGATTTAAAGATTGAGTTTTCTAACATGCATGCATAACATGTACATAATCAAACATAAATAACATCTCACGCGTTACAAAAATTTATAAATGTAAATAACATCTCTCTTTTAGTTTCTAGTCTATAATAGAAAACCTATGTTATAATCTATAACTTAAGGTTGAAATCGGCTTCCTTATTCTCCTTCTTCCTATTCATTTCTTCAACATTTTAATATTACATAAAACCTATGTTCAAAAATGGGCGTACATAATTTCTAAAGAATTGAAAAAATAAAGGAAGAAATAGGAAAAAACAATAACCTGCCCTTTCACCAGAAAACTGGGTTTATTTCCCTATACAAGCTTTCCATATAAATTTATACAAGCCTTTCTTATTGACCATCTAAAAAAGAGATCATCCAACATATTTATATCATGCATATTATACGATTCATAACCAAACAATTTTAAATGATAATAAAATTGTAAGATTTGAAAATTAAGCAAAGTATAGGATTAATAACAATTATTAATTCCTAACTTTATATTAACTAATTACAGATCTTTAATCATACATTAAAGAATGTCCAAAACTATAGGAAAAAAATAAAAAAACTTGGCACCGTTTTGGGAAAAAAAAACTCATTTTCAAAACTTTTAAACAACCTATAATTTTTTAAAATAATTAAAATATTCAAAACTTAAATTTAATATTTAAAAATATTTATTAGGTTGTTACAAAGCTACAAAAAAATTTGGGATAAAAACAAGGTTGCTTGCACCCTAAAAGCCAAACTAATGCAGCTTTTGGAATTTAGATCAAACCAACAGACCCTTAGAAATTTCCAGCCTTAAGTTGCTGAATGCCTTTTTTGTTTTCCTTCATCGCCAGATTAGTGTTCTGGAGAACCCTTTGTCGGCCGATATTTTTTTTCTTTTTTTTTTCAAAAACTATCTCTTTTGTTTTCTAATCCAACTCTTTGGCCAAACAAAAAAATTTTATGAACCCATTTTTCCAGCAAGGATTTTTTTCTTATTAATTAAAATATGATTTTAATTAATATTTTGGATAACGATTAATTAATAAAACTTGCGTATATAAAATAAATTGAAACTTAATTTAATTCCATAAACAAACATAAAAAAAATCATGCAAGACTACTTTGATGCCAATTATTGGAATCGAGATTACAGCAGAATAGGTTTTCAAAAATTTTTCGGATCGACCATGCATGAAATAATATAAACTTCTTACATAATTATATTTGAAATACAAAAACGAATTTAAAAACAATAATTAAAACTGACCTTTTGATATTTCTTGATTTGATCTTGATTCGTAGAAAAACTTGAGTTTCCTGATGATCAAGACTCCAAAGTCTTCTACTCTTTCTTCTTGTCAAGATCCTCTCAAAGCTTTTCAAATGTCTAAAGTTGTGTGGACATCTAAAAAGACTATCTTTTTATATAGGTAAAAGTAAGGACTTAGGTGTAAATAAACTTAAATTGGCTAATTAGGAAATTACTCATGATTATCTCATAATTACAAAAATCCCTTAATAATTATACCTTACTCCACTAAAAAAGTATAACTGAACTCTAACCTTAGTTTATTAAAATAATCTCATAAAACATCTTATTCACTCTTTAATTCTGCAAATTAAACTCTTCCACCACATGTTGAGACAATTAGAGTTAAGAAGCTATCCAATTCTAATTGATATCTCCCTTTATATTATAAGAACTATTATTCTAATCCTCGTGCATTGGCCACCATTTTAATAACATATTATTAAGATAACCTGATCTAGATTTAATGATTAGTTAATATTTTTAATATGGATAGTATCCCTATCTTAAATGAGATTGTGGATTCCTTCTTAATAGTATATGTTTCCTAGTTTTATGTAATGACTTCCTAAAATACTGTGGTGTTGGTTTAATGGTAATCAGACTTACTCCTGATGAGTTAAAATCATTATTACATAAAATAAAATTTATAACTATCTCATGATTTAAAACAACTACTTAGAGCGAACACAAGAATTATATCAATGTGGATAGCATAGCTTAGATATATTTCTCACCATTATCCTATTCAGTGTCTTCTACATCAATATTTTAAGTTCAGAGTCCACCATTCTAATAATTGAGATAAATCATTCTATCAAATAGAAATCTAAAATGTTACAACTTTTCAATTAAGCTGTCCCTATCTCATCACTCATTGCGAACAAATTTAGATTGATTAATATTTGGATTCATATCTTCTATGTATAGAAACACTTTCATACATATGAATCAAGTTCCTTAATCAATTAAGGATTACATTTATCACATGAAATATATACATCTATACAAAATAAAGAAATCTTAAATAAACTAAATAAAAATTCTTTATTAAAATAAAATCAGTATCATTTAATAAATGAGTTAAGGGCGTACATCCCAACATTAACATTAGTCACCCATAATGGTGACTGTTCATCATTTACCTCTCCATCTTCTCACCCAAGTGGGTGGATCAAACCTAGCAATGACCCCCTCTACCCAATATGAGCAGGTACATCACATCTCGCTAATCTGAGAAGTCTTATAGCGATTGTATTGCACCCCCTAAATTGAGTACCATCTGTCATGGATAACATTATTATCTCACTATTGTCACTGGATGGCAACACTCTCCACTTGAATGCTTTCTAATACTTGCGCCTCTCGTTAGGATTCTTCGCACCCCTAGTCCAAGGTGCCAAGCAGAGATCCTTTTTTTTTTTTTCCATTTTCATTGACTCTGTATATTTCTTTTCTATGCATTTGTTCTAAGAGAAATTTTTGTCACTATAGGTATTTTGATCAAGAGCAATAGAGACACATTTTGACATTGTCATAGCTAAAGTTGTACAACTCTTCACAATTAGTCTTGTCTTTTTACTTTGTACACCTCGTCTTCCTATGCTGTTGAACCCATTAGCAGTTTTTCTCGTCACTGTACTTCCTTCTAGTCTGTATAGGCCTTTAATTTTTCAACCTTGTAACAGTTCTTTACCCTCCTTGGATATCGTCATTATTCCATACTTGGAGTTAAAGTTGCAACCTTTTGAATCAATAATTTCTAAAGAAATCAGATTTCTCTTTAAACCTAATATATGCTTTACATTGGACAATTTCATAATTCTCAAGTCTTTCAAGCAAAAATGGACTGTGCCTTTGCCAATGACCTTATTGACTTGTTGTTTCCCATTATTACCAGTCCTCTAATGCTTACTTCAAATGATTAGAATTTGCTCTTTGCTCCACATATATGGGAGGAACACCCAGAGTTTGGTATTCAAACAAAACTTCTACTCCTCATAGTTTTGGTTGCTGCAAGAAGAACATCTTCCTCATAGCCTAGATATGCTAACGTTTCTGCTAGTGCTTGTGTTCTCTCAGTGAAAAGAATGGATACACCCTAAATGTAAGGTGGTCATTTGTGACAATTTAAATTTATAAACGATGAAGTACCGGTCGTACCCATAGGGAGAGGCATACTGAACTCATAATTCTTATTCTCTCAATTGGTAGGTGTCACAAAAGAAAAATCAAGAAAATTTGGTTTGAATTTTGAAAATGGAATCTATCTAGGCATTTTATCAAATACCAAGGAGATGACTTTTAAATCCAATTTAAAAATTACTATTTATTAAACTAAAAATAATTATAAAAAAGGCTAAGATCAAACCAACAAGTTATGATTTCTATGAATTTTCCAAGAAAACAATGACTAAAATTTAGTTGAATCTCTAGACCAAACACTTAAAGTGCAATAATTCATCTAGAATACATAAGAGTTCTAGGTGGCAATTCACATACAAAATTCTTAAGATTGGGCATGAAAATTCCAACTAAATAACCCACGTATAGTGTACATGGAATACACAATCTAAAGTTAATCTAATATGATCAACTAGTGATTTCAAAGGATTCAAACTGATAATCATCATTCATTACAAATCCAAAGGAATTTGAACATTGAAGCACAATTAAGAACAATAGTTCATTACAAATCCAGAGGAATTTGAACATTAAAGCACAATTAAGAACAATAGTTCATTACAAATCCAGAGGAATTTAAACATTGAAGCACAATTAAGAACAATAGTTGATAAGTTTGGCGACAAAATTAAGTTCATCTAATTGGAAATCCAATGCAAACACTTATAGTGCATAACCTATAGAGAGCACATGTAAGTTCTATATTAACAATTTACATACAAATACTTCAAAAAAAGTACATGAGAATTCTAAGTAGCAACTCACATGTAGTTGATAAAAACTATACAAACAAGGCTCAATCTAGAATTAACAACTGATGATTTTAATGGATCCAAACAAATCAACTACTAATCAAAGGAAATTATCAAGAAGATTTAAAAGCAAAGTACCTTGAAAATTCACATACATCATCTATTCTCTTTGATTTGAATTCGATCAAGAGAATTAGTCGTTTATAGATCAAGAGAAAGCAAAACTTGAATTGTATTGAAACATTGTTTACATGAAAATTGAAAAAGAAAATGAAATTTTTTCTCCTATCGTATAAGATCTAAATTCTCTCTCTATAACTCTACTCTGTCTTTAACTATCTAATTTCTAATATCTAATATCTCTCATTCTCTGCATATCCTCTCCTTATATAGTAAAATTAATTGTTTGTAATGAACAAAGAACCCTTAAAAAGAGTAAGAAATTACAAAAATGTGTAGGAAACTTGTTTGTTTCAAACAACGGTTTGAACCATTCTTCTATAATTAGACAAAATTTGAAGTTTTAAAGTTGATCACCCTTTGTTGTTCGAACAAACAAAGGGTTGTTTGAACCTTTGTTTGCACCATGGCTATGACTTAGAATATTTTCGAAGCTAAAAACTTACTCCCCTCAATTTGGACATAATTTTGACCTTAAAGATGAAGGATTCAGCTTCAGCTAAAACACAAAAGTTGCAGCCCTTCGAGCTCCTTTACAACCAAAAAAGTCACATCGATCGAAGCTATGAGTGAAAAGTTATGGCCAAAATACTGACAAGGTGTTGTGCTAGAATTTATGCTATAACATGTCATCGACCGGTTTGAGCTTGGAATCATTTCCTTCTCCTTTTTAAGCTCTTTTCCTTTCTCCTTTTGCCCCTTATTCATATGAGACTCTTCCACTTGCATTTTTATGTTGATTAGGTCTCCAATTGCCTAGAATTAATTCCTAAAAATTATAATCAACAAAAACAAAAATGTATGAGAAATATACAATAAAACAAAGTTTTAAGTGAATGTATTTATACAATTAGCACATCAAAAAGGTGTCTAAATGTACAATATTATGTACTAATCAATAGGCTTGTCTTTCTTTTCATTGTTTTTGTCACCAGTCTTTTCTTGTTACTTCTTAAATATTTTACATGGTCTCCTAATGTGACCTTTCTTATCATAATGGTAGCATTTGATGTCTCTTCTTCCTTGGGGTCATTCTCTTTACTTGTCCAATTTAATTTTACAGTCATCCCTGTGTGGACTTCTACTGCATTTATCTTGACTATGAGAGTAGCAACTACCTCTCTAGATGGAAAGCATCCTTCCCATATATCAAGGTGGTTCACAGATGTTCATATGAAGAAGGTAATGACACTAGCAGTATGATTGCCTTATCTTCATCCTCAATCTTGATGCCAATAGTTTCCAATTACATTAAGATTCTATTGAACTCATCCAAGTGGTCAATAAAGCTTGACCCTTCGATCATCTACAGTGTATATAGCTATTTCTTCAAAGATAGCCTATTCGTCAAAGATCTGGATTTGTACTTTTTCTCTAACTTTACCCAAAGCTCCACTGGATTAGTCTCATTGATGACTTCGTGAAGAGTATTGTTACCCAAATATAACTAGATTGTGATATTTACCAATTCTTGTGACTCATCCCATTCATCTTCTTTCAAACTTTTTAGGTTTCTCGGTTTTATTTTTGAGAGCCTTTATCAATCCTTTTCTAGTCAAGACAATCTTTACTTTTGTTGTCATAGTGTAAAATCATTATTACCATTAAAAGGTTCACACTACAACAAACATGAGTTTTAATTACAAAATCTCACAGCATTTTGGGTGAAAATGCAATAATAGAGTTGAATGGGGGACTTATTATAGCATTCCGAGAACTTTAGGGGATGTAATGTGAAATATAGCATTTCACTCCCTCAAATTACAGCGTTCTTCTATTCCACAGCGTTCCCTCTCTTCCCTCTCTCAATTACAGCTTTCTCTCCATAGGCACCAATCCAATTTTCGTGCGAAAGTTTAGACATGATAATATTGGCGGCAAATCCCCCTCCATACCTCGTTTCCATCGAACCCTAACTTTCTTTCACTCTCTCTCTCTGAACCAGTTGCACCATTTTACCAACAGAATCGATTCCGACATCCTACAACTACCGCCTCTTCTCATCCACCTGCACGACATTCCGCTTTCGCTTCCAGGAAGGCGCAGCGGTCAAAGTAGTTCAAGTCAGTGCTTTCCTTCCGGGCGAAGGGAGAAGGCACCACCTACTACAAAGGAATTAGTAGAGGCGCATCGCTAATACAAAAAGAAGTGAAATCGTCAAGAGGAGCAAAAAAAGAAAGAGAAATCGAAATTAGCAAGGGCAAACAAGCCTAGCCGTTCGTCCTTGTTCAACTCCCACAATACCACCACTCACTCGTCTCTTTCTGCTCGCCGCTCCCTCCCTCTCTCTGTCTCTTGTGGTAACATTCTATCCCTATTTGTTGTTATTCTTCCTAACGTAGACTCTATTGCCGATTATTTGGAGAATTATCTGTACTCAACATGCTTTGAATTCGAATATACATCTCTGCAATGAATTCTTTTTATTTATCGTCTTTATCTATTGTCGAAATCAGTTACTCGCAGTACCCTAAGCATGACTATATGGCAACTAATCTCACACGATATCATTTATCAAAATTCTAGTTTGTATTACTCCTTGTATACACTCAGGTTCAAAGATACACACTTGACTATTATTTTATCAAATTATTCACTGTGGTCGGTTCCCCTTTTTCCCGATGTTTCTTTTGTTTGTGTTGTTTAGACTTATGATTCGTCATTCTCAGCTATATTTGCTTACTAATTGATATTTTTAATAGCTTGATCTTTCAGGCGACATTTATGTAAAATTTTGAGAGACGTTGTTTTGATTATTTTGAGAAAGTAATTTGTATTAATGTTGATCAATTAAACATGTATTTGTGCTCTTACCTAAATGCATAATCTCAATCTTGACCTATAATGAATAATAATTAAAATAAACTAATGCGTCTTAGTGAGCAATTACGTTTTGACATGTGGAAATATGATTAATTACTAAGCCCCTTTAACTGATTGTGAAAAACATTTGCTAATTTTCATGTTCTATCTGTTTGTTTGGGTATTCAAACACTTGAACGGATAACTCAATAGAATTGAGTCATCCATCGAAAGGCATTTGGCTCTGGGCAAGGTGGTTTCCCCCTTCCTTAATATTTTATTTATTTATTTATTCTGTATAAGACTTAAGTTATTTATTTATTCATTTTCTCTGATTGAAGGGGCACCACCGTTTACTTGGGTCTGTGTTCAACCTAGAGGTTCTATTCTTCTCTTTGCCTTGGTTTATATTTTCAGACTATGTCTCATTAAAGAATAAGAAAATAGAATTTTCTTGTCCACAGATCTAGACATTTGTAACTTTCCATTGATATATTATTCGCCTTCTAATTTGACTTGAGTCAATCGCAGTAAATCTACAAAGATGATGCTGAATCTAAGTAACTTCTTTTGAATTTTTGAACTTCCTGACCTGTCTCCACTAAATTAGGCATAACTTTCTCCACAAAATTGATAATCATGATCTGTAAAATTCCAAGGAAACTAGACATCTGTAGTTTTCCATTGATATATTATTCGCCTTCTAATTCGACTTGAGTCAATTGCAGTAAATCTGCAAAGATGACGCTGAATCTAAATAACTTCTTTTGAATTTTTGAACTGCCTGACCTGTCTCCACTAAATTAGGCATAACTTTCTCCACAAAATTGATAATCATGATCTGTAAAATTCCACGGAAACTAGACATCTGTAGTTTTCCATTGATATATTATTTGCCTTCTAATTCGACTTGAGTCAATCGCAGCAAATCTGCAAAGATGACACTGAAATCAGGAATTAGCCTCCTGATTGAATTAGAATTCTGCACTGATTTGGAAACAAGCTTTGACAGCTCAAATCACCTCGGATTACTGTGATCTTTTCCAATATGGAAAGCTTAAAATGTCAACTTTAA
This sequence comes from Vitellaria paradoxa, assembly GCA_019916065.1. Lineage (NCBI taxonomy): Eukaryota > Viridiplantae > Streptophyta > Magnoliopsida > Ericales > Sapotaceae > Vitellaria > Vitellaria paradoxa. The sequence continues at coordinate 43,291,598 of CM034233.1, read as the reverse complement.
ATCTCATGAGGACTCTTTCACGTCCAGCAACTTTAAGGATGTGAAATTCCCAAAATATTCTTCAAGGGTCGAATCTGCCAGAAAGTTAGATTTTGCATATAGATTGCACTATTTTGCTTCCAAACCCTCAATCATCACCTAACAAGAAATAAACATTATTCATCTTATTTAGACAAAGAATGCACTAAAAAAATTAAGTAAAAGGCAATGAAAATCATGCATAATAATCACATATCACCCTTGTAGAGTAATTTGGTTGGCATGTTACATGGAGATTGTTAACAGTATAAGAGTATACATATCCAAGGAAAAATGCCAGTATAAAGTTTCATTAGGCATTTGCTACTAAGTAGTTTACTCATTCTGTCTAGTTTTGGCATCTAGATGCACATTTTAAACTCGCTTTGGTGGTTTATAAGTTAAGAATAGTTCAGTATTCATATGTGTTGTGAGGACTGAGGTGTGGAGCTTACTATATGGTGTTTAATTTCAGTATTGTTAGTTTTCCAATTTTTTTTTTTTACTTTTCCAATTATTTCTTCAGTAAAAAAAATTGGGTTTCAATCATATTCTTTTACTTTTCCGATTCCTCTCGTCATGATGAAGAATTATTCCACAAAAAATTGATGGAAAATTAAGAGATGCGCAAAAAAATTTGAACAAGGACAAAAAAATCCATTTTGGATTATTAGGCCAAATATGAAGTAGGGACCCTCCATTTTGTAGGCTTTGTGAAAATATGTGGTAGGAATTTTGATAGTATCCAAAAAGTAGGGAGAAATAGGATCCCGAGTTATCACATTCGTGTCTATAATCTTTAATAGGCGTGCCTTTTCAATTCGTAGTCGGATAAGAATCAAAGTCGTTTTAGACATATTGCACCAATACAAGTAAAACAACCAGCTCAGAGAGTTCTCAACATGTTTGATTTGATTTTCTCCCTTGGTTATTGTTACATTACTTGATAAGTAAAGTGATTATATCCTTGTAAACTATATATGCTTAGTGTGTTTGAACCGTTGATTTTCTAAGATGATTTATTCTCCATATGTCTTATATGGCTTATTATGCTAATTAGTACCTTGAGAAGATGTGCAATTAATGATTTCGCTTTATGTGTTATTGGTTCAATGTGTTACATTTATGATTGTATAATATTAGGAAACAAGCTTGGTGTAGAAAATATGGTGGACAAAGATTGGGTGCATTTGAATAGGTAATATAAAATGCTTTTTTAGATAATTATAGATAAAACTAGTTACATATTCTTACAATATTTAACACACTTAACTGGTACAATATTTGTAGATGCACTGGTGAGTATATGAACGGAGCATTGAAATTTGTGGAGATGGCAAATCGAAACATTGGAAATTTAGGAAAGATTCTATGCCCTTGCAAAAATTGTCGAAACTTGAAGTCACCATTATGGTAATGATGTTTACGAACATCTAGTCATTAATGGAATGGATCCTACATACACAACTTGGTTTCATCATGGGGAGAAATCAAGTCCTGCACAAAAACCTGAAGAAGTGGAAATGTCAGATGCGCATATCTTATATAGTGCGACATATGCACGAGATTCAAACCATCTTGAACCACTTGACGAAGCTTGGGATGAGGTATTTGCAAAAGCAATAGAGGATGCAGAAACTCCATTGTACCCAGGTTCTGAAAAATATACGAAATTATCAGCAATTGTAAGTTTGTTCAAGATCAAAGCTGAGAATGGATGGACAGATGCGAGTTTCACTAGTCTTTTGGAGAAATTTCATGATATGTTGCCCGTGGATAATACAATGCTATGCTCCGTTCATGCAGTTAGAAAGTTCCTCAAAACATTTGAATTGGGTTATGAGAAAATTCATGCTTGTGTGAATGATTGTTGCTTATTTAGGAAAGAGAACGCAGAATTAGAGAATTGTCCAAAATGTGGTAGCTCAAGATGGAAAGTAGACGTACGCACAAAGAAAATTAGAGAAGGGGTTCCTGCCAAAGTGCTGAGATATATGCCTATAATTCCAAGGTTTCGAAACATGTATAGGTCATTGGAAATAGCTAAAGATTTGACATGGCACTCAACTCATAAAAGCAATGATGCCAAGATGCGACACCCGGTAGATTCCCCCACTTGGAAAACAATCGATGATAAATGGCCATCTTTCTCAGCAGACCCACGAAATTTAAGACTTGGACTTGCTACTGATGGTTTCAATCCATTCCGAAATTTGAGTTCGACATATAGTTGTTGGCCCGTTATGCTGGTTATGTACAACTTGCCACCTTGGTTGTGGATGAAAAAGGAAAATGTTTTGTTGACACTATTGATCCCAGGGCCTAAGCAACCAGGTAATGATATTGATGTGTATCTACAACCTCTTATTGAAGACCTACAAATTTTGTGGACCAACAGGAATACCTGTTTATGATAGGTTCACTAATTCTACATTCAATCTAAGGGCAATTTTGATGTGGACAGTGCATGATTTTCCAGCATATGGAAATATTGCCGGGTGTACGACTAAGGGTAAAACTGCATGTCCTATATGTGGAGAAAATACATATTCTCTATGGTTGAAATTTAGTAGGAAGACTGTATATATGGGCCATAGGTGCTTTCTTCCACCCTCTCACCCATATCGGAAAAAAAAAATCATGGTTTGATGGAAAGGAAGAAAAGGGGAAAAAACCTAAAATCATGACTAGCAAACAAATTTCAATTGCTCTGAAAGGTTTTAAGAATGATTGGGGGAAAGGTGCAAACGGAGAACAAGGAAAAAAAAAAGACGAAAGTAAGACAATGAAGATAGACAAATGTGGAAAAAGAGATCAATATTTTTTGATTTACCATATTGGGAGGTAAGTATTATCAAACAACATTTCAGTCAATCTATATCTTATATTTATATATTTCTGGTCTTAGTTTAGTTTACTATTTTCTCTCTACTATTCTATGTAGGAGTTGCCAATACGTCATATGTTAGATGTCATGCATATCATTAAAAATATTATTGAGAGCATTATCGGCACTTTGTTGGATATTAATGGAAAATCCAAGGATGGTTTAAATGCTCGCAAGGATATGCAAGATTTGGAAATAAAGCACGATTTGCATCCAGAAGATCGAGGGACTAAGACATATCTTCCTCCAGCTTCTTATACACTTTCCAAGGATGAGAAGAAAATATTTTGCAAGAGGTTATTTGACTTAAAAGTACCTGATGCGTATAGTTCAAATATTGGGAATTGCATATCAATGGATGATTTGAAGGTCACAGGTCTTAAATCTCATGACTGCCATGTGCTAATGCTTCAGTTGTTACCGGTAGCCTTAAAGGGATTACTACCAACGGGACCGAGAAATGCGATACTTCACCTTTGTGCATTCTTCAATAGATTGTGTCAAAGAGTAATTGATCAAGAAGAAATTGCATCCCTTGAGGATGAGGTGGTTGAAACCTTATGCATGCTTGAGAGGTTCTTTCCACCTTCGTTTTTTGATATAATGGTTCACTTAACAATCCACTTAGGACGAGAAGCACGACTTTGCGGGCCAGTCCAATATCGTTGGATGTACCTTTTTGAGAGGTGAACACTTTTTCTTTCTTTTTTTTTTTTTTTTTGCACCCATCATCTATGGTTTTTTCCTTCATCTATGGTTGAATAATGTAAACGTGATTTCTTCATGATCAGACATATGAAGATATTCAAAAGAAATGCTAGAAATCAGCACGACCTGAAGGTTGTATAGCGGAATGCTATCTCGTAGATGAGTGCATTACATTTTGTAGCAGACATATGAAGAAATCTGTGGAAACAAACTGTAGGGGACTTCGCAATCAAGATTTTGAGAACGATATTATTCTCGAAGGTCGTCCAATATCTGCTGCCACATCCATCACATTGTCTGATGAAGTTTTAGAAAGTGCACATCGTTACGTGTTATTCAATACAACCATAGTAGAACCTTATTTGGAGTATGTTTGATGAAATTTCGCTTGCAAAATTCAAAATTTTCATACATATGTGAATTACTTACTCGTTCTTTATTTTTCTATTAGGATTCATATAGAGGAGTTAACGAAATCGGACACCAGTCTTGGGCTTCAGAAAAATAAAAGTTTACTTTTGAAGAGGCACGCTGACAACTTTTCAAAGTGGTTGAGGGAAAAGGTTACTTCTTATTTTGTTTGAAGTTTACCAAGTTTAAAGTCATAATCAATACATAGTTAACTGGGTTGCTTATACTTGAACAGATTCAAGTAAAAGCATGCACAAATAATGAATTGGAACAGAGACTACAATGGCTTGCTAATGGTCCTCGAAAGCATGCAATGAGTTATACGGGTTATATCATCAATGGGCAACGGTTCCACACAAAGGAAGCTGAGAAATCAACCCAAAATAGTGGTGTTTCCATTGACGCAACAACTTTGTGTAGATCAAGTGTGAAGGACAATGCACAAGTTGTTGATGTAGTTTCCTACTATGGTGTGATAAAAGATATAATCTTGTTAGATTATCACACGTTTCAACTACCAATGTTCAAGTGTGATTGGGCAAACATTGGCCATGGTGTTAGGATGGAAGATGGTTTTACACTTGTTAACCTACATCAAGGTCAAACCCAATATGACAAAGAGCCATTTATCCTTGCAAGCCAAGCAAAACAAGTTTTTTATTCAAGGGAAACTGATTCTTCGAATTGGTATGTTGTACTGAAGGCACCTCCTAGGGGATTTTATGACTTAGAAATGTATGAAGAAACTGTGGATACATCTTGTAGGGCTCAAAATGTTTCAGCACTTGGTATGAACGGTGACGATGATGGTGAAAGAACAACTAATGTTAGAGGAGACTGTGATGGTACATTCATCGAGGATTTCTAGCCATCATGCCTTTGTAACTTTTGGTTTTTTTTTTTTTTATTTTTGGATCCTGGTAGGATATTTTTTGGTTGTAATTTTTGGTATTTTGTACTAAAGGCACCTCCCAAGATCTTTTGGTTTGTTTTTTGCAAAGACTGCTTTTGTATTGAACATAGTTGATTTGTGTTGTGTTAACTTGTTTCTTTTATGTACTAAACATAGTTGATTTATGTACGTTGTGTTCACTTATTTCTTTGATGTCTTCAGTAACATGTATATCCAGCCAGGATCCTTGTCTAAGCAGGCGAAAGGCTATGATAGGGTAAAGCAGAAAAGAATGGAACGAAACTTAGCAGAATTAGATGCTATTGGAATCAAGCATGTGCCAAATTCATTGATTTGGGCAAATCAATGTGGGATTGGTAAAGGTAATGATAATAAAAAGGACAACATTGGACATGTAGTCGATGGAGATGAAGACTACTTACCATGCGATGATGAAGAAAGGTTGAGTTCTGATAGTGACAATGACGATCCCTCGGGGTCTCAAGCAAATAAGGTAACGTTTCTTTTATGTTTTCAAGTGAAAGGTATTGGGAGAAATTAGATAAGTTGCTATATTTTGCAAAACTTTTTTCAAACCACTGAACTATCTTTCGTTGTAGGATGATATAGGTGGAAGTACGTTAGCTAGTTTATTACGGTTTTTTTGATGGATGCTAGATAATTTATCATTCTTCATATGATGGGAGCTGAATCTTTGTTAGAGTATCCATTAGAAATCATGATTTGTGAATATATTTTCATAATCCAAGTTCGAATTTCTAAGTTGGAATGTACTCATAGTTCAGTTAAGGTAATTTTCATAGTATAATTTGAAAGTACTCGGATGACCACACTTCCCTTCATTCATGTATTGTGTCCTTTATGTTTTCAGGTGAAGGGTACAGGCCCAAGAAACTCTGGCAATCCTCAAGGACCTACCCAAAGTCTTAAACGAAAAAGAGGCCCAACCAAGTTGAAAACCATTGCAGTAGATGAAGGTAGTAAGATTGAAGTTATATTCGATGAGAATGGTCAACCCATCGGTGAGGGATCAGTTAAGCTATCTTCTTTCTTGGGACCTCTAGTTCGAGAGATTGTACCATACACACTTTCTGATTGGCGAAAGCTTCCTCAAGGAATGGCAGAAAGTCCTGTGGCAATCCATTCAGGTATGGGATAATGCCGAACTATAATGCTTTTGAATACTCTAACTATTACTCTTGTAGAAGTGAAAATGATAGCATTTCATGTAAGTTATATTCAAATTTTTAGGTAAGATTCAATCTTCATGAGCAATGGCATAGAGAAATGGTTTTCAAAAGAATGAATGAAGTTTGGAGAGCCTCAAAGTCAATATTAGTTAGCAAAGTAAGAAATGCTTCAAATGAGGAAGAAAGGCTAAAGCTACAGCCCAATAACGTCAAATCGCTGCATGAGTGGAAGGGATTTGTGAAGGAAAAGACTAGTGCAGAATTCAAGGTATGTGCATCCTGTGCAAAATTCAAGATACTATATCAAAACTACCTACAACAAAACAAATTAACATTAAAATAGAAAACCAATAAACTTAAAACTTTTAAAAAGAAAAGAAAAAAGAAAAAACAATCTTAGAGATGGGCAATGTAATTGATTGATGTTTGAATTGCTTCTTTGTTTCCAATTTCTCTTCTTTGTTTCTTTTAAAGTGAATATCATATGTCTGATTTTTTCATGAGTTTATACGCTTGGAAGTCTTGTGGGAAGTCTTGTGGGAAGTCTTGTGGGAATACTTGTGTTCAAGTTGGGTATCTACGAATTAATCATGGACATTTTTTACGAATTAATCGGGAATACTTGATCTTGATCTTGATCTTGACTTTTCAATTACAAATTCATTAGTGGAAATGGTTGTGATCTTGGTTTTCTTGAGTTTAGGTTAAAAGCGATAACTTCAAAGAGACGAGAAAGAAATAGATGGAGTTGTAGCATACTATGAGCCGTAAAGGATACGCACGTTTGACTGCTGAGCTGGTAATTTCTTCAACATTTTGTTCATTATCAAAGATGGTATGCACTTTATATTATAAATTACAACTTCGATTGCATTTTGATGAGATATTTATTTTTACTCTAGAAAGCGAAAAGAAAAGTGGCCTCCATTAGTAGAGTCGATGTTTGGACCAATGGACATACAAATAGGAGTGGTCAACCTGCAAACAAAAATATTGCTCAAAAGATTGTAAGGCCATGACTCATTCTTCATTTGTATTTGTTATTATATATGTTTGACAACCTCATTAGTCATTTACATTGATTCTTCATTATGCCATTTTTAGGAAGATATGCAAAAAATTCAACAAAATAAAACAAACTCATCTTCAACTAATCTGAAAGAAGATGCTCTATCTCAAGTTCTTGGTGCCGAGAAGCATGGCCGTTTAAGAACATTTGGAAAAGGAGTTACAATGATAAGATTAAATATATTAGCACAAATGAATGGTCAGTTTCATCAATTACATGAAGAAAATGTTCAGTTGAAGTCGCAGATGGCACATGTGCTAAATATGGTTGACGAGTGAAGAAAACCCAAGTAAGTAGCTTGTTTTTTTCTTGATTGGTGGCCATTTCATAATACTTTGAGAGTAACGACGATTTATTTGAACTTTCTGGAATCCAACAATGATGGAAGCAACACCAACTACACCCATTGTTTCTCTCTCAGTACAAAGTCCTGCACAAAACCCCCCTCAAATTAATACCAAGTGCAAGCTGCTACATTGGATGGGGACGGGAGAGGTAGTTGCTGAGGGGCGTTGGTTTTCAAGTGATCCAATGGCACTGGTTCATTTTATTCCAATCGGACCTGGTGCAATGAAAGTTTGGGTAGATGTAGCGAAGAAACCTAATGAGTTCCTGTGGAGGACTACAAGTGAGGTGACCTTTATTGAAGATGCTTTGGGAACTCCCGTTGCATGGCCTGCTGACAAAGTTATTATAGACTCTTTGCCTAGGTCCGTAATGCAAGTATTTTTATTTCCTCCTCCATGCAATTTGTCTTTACTTGATAGTATACCTAGGATTGCCAAGGAAACAACAAAATGGGTTTGGTTTGTACGTTTCCATAGGTGTTCCCCCATGGCCTTCAAGTAGGAATTTTATCATGTGTAATTGAATCTGAGTTCCATGGTTATACGTACCCTACTGTTGACACTAGAGGTTTTCGTAGTCTTCAAACCCAGCTCAATTGAAGTCATAAAACTTGGAAGCTCAAAATTTTGAATGGCTGGAGGCTTGTTCCAAACCTATATTCATATCATTATGCTTGTAATGAAGGGGGTTGATCTTATGGAATAAGAATTTAGCCTTTGGCTTTTGAGAAGGAGTTCTTCTGGTTATCCTTTGCGTTTATCCCTCTTGGTAGATTTCCAATTGGGTGGTGAGTGTGTTACTTGAGTGCTTCCTTATGTTTAATCCTATTTTCTCCATTTTTCGGCGTCAATTGTGTTGCTTCAAGTGATTTAGTTTGTGCCATCTAATCTAGCTAGTCTTGCTTCAATAAGATTTTAGTGCGGTAGTGGTTGCAAATAGAATGAGTTAGCAAGTGAAACATTAGTAAATGATTATATAACTGGTTATGGTTAGCCCTGTTGTGTGATTTGGTTAAACAATAAACTTGGAACATGTGCTTTGATTGCTATTTGGATGAATGGAATTATGATGGGAAATAAGCCTGCATTTCATTATTTTTTAGTTGCATTACATGTTTGGACACTTACACATGGCCATGGAAAGTTGGATTACATGCTTGGAAAGTTGCACTTGTAAAATGATGCTTTAATTTGTGACTTTTTGCTAAACATGGAGATATAAGATGTGTTTTACCTTGTACGTGTAGGTCTATGGGTTGAAAGAGAAGATTGATGCTTTGTGACCTTTTTTGATGAAGACGGAGTATAATCATGTGATCAATGTTGGTTCGACAATCTTGAAGCCTTTTTTTTTTGGTAAATTATTGGCTTCTTTCTGTCAAGCCTTTTGTAGTTCACCTTTGTGATATAGATTTTGGGGATGGGCATGGAGTCCCACTACTTTGGTATATATAAAGTTAACATATGTTATAGTGATGTTGGGTGAAGTACAATTCTTTTTGGTTTTGTATAGAATGATATGACTATTATTACTACAGGTGGGTGTTAATCAAATTATTCGGTTCTTTTTGGATGAGCTTACTTGAATTAATATTAATAATATTGAAATTATTTGAAATATATTGCAGAATGTAACAAATGCGTGCTTTATCAGTGCTTATTACCTAAATGTTAGGGTCTCCAACACAGCATTCCTAAAATGCTATGAAAAGTATAACAACAATAGCATACCAGAAATGCTGTAGAGTATATTTAAAAAAAAAAATGTATAACAACCACAACGGATTGAAAATGCTATGAAATGTGTACAAACCATAGCAGACAAAACAAGCTATGCAAAATTTAACAACCATAGCAACCATAACCCGTTATGAAAAGTGGTCAGTTACGTGTTTGTAAAGTACATCCACAACGGCTCAGCAACACTATCTAAAGTTTGATTACCACATCGGCTTTAAAACGCTATGAAATAGGAACAACAATAGCGGATTAATCATGCTATGTAAAGTCAAAACCTTTTATTAGCACCGGCTAATACAACGGTTCCCAAAACACTGTCTATATGACACCATAACGTTTTCCGACTGTTGTAACACCCTATTTCTATTGTAGTGTCAATAGCAAAAGTTGTACCTTTTCTTACCATCTGATTGTAGTTTGACAATCCATTAAAACTTAAGCTTGATTCTTCTTTAGATATGTGCCACCATAAGCACCATTAAGCTCAATTTGGTCAAACTGTGCAAAATCAGGAAAATTAAAGCTCACAAATGAATTTGAAATACCCTAAAACCCTAGGATATAAATACAAATTTCACAAAAATTTTGGATCAAATTGTAATTTTTAAAACTTTCAGGGGTATAAATTGAACACATAATATAATTTCAAAAACTTTTGGCAAAAATATTCCTCATATGATCTAGTAGCAAATTACTAAGCTGCGCCAATAGTAGGAGGCTTCTTCACACAAAATCAAAATTATCTTTTCTCATGTGCATGACTGAAGAATCAAACTCTTGACTAATGTTGGGAAAGTGGAAGCACTGGACCAACCAATCAAGGCAATGCCTTTGCAATCGATAACTGTCAAATAATACCTATAAGGTATTGTTCTGATATTGTCTTTTCCAATAATAATTTGTGATCATCTTCTCTAGCAGCGGTTAAACTTTTCAGTAAATTTTGGTGAGCAATTTTGGGGGCTCTAATTTTAACACAGTTTATACCATTGTATTCATCTCAACGAATACAATCGGATCATCTCAAACTGCAAGTTTAAGTATTTTAATTTTTGCGTAGAGAACAAACAAACCTTTTTTCCACACCAAAAACACTCTATCTAGCTCTAATATTACTTGTTGGGCTAGGAAATTAAGTTGCGAATTAACATAATATTTTTATGTGGTTTGAAAATTGCCTACATCTGTAGGAGAGAGAAAATTCACTAAATGAATCAAACTTGAGAAATTACAAAAGAAAAACTTCACCCAAGTTCTCAAACTTTCTCTGTATGTTCTCTTTTCTCTTTTACAGCTTTTCTCTCTTTTGGCCACACACCTATTTACTGCTCTCTTCCGTTCCCTCTCAATTTATACACACAAACAATTAAGAAGGATTAATTAACAGTCAATAAAATGCTGCAACCAAAGCCTCTTAGTTTTATAATAGTCAACCATAATGGTGACCATTCATTACTTGCCTATTTATCTTCTCACTCATATGGGTGGATCAAATCTAGCAATGGGTTTCCAAATTAGATGTGATTTTCAAAATTTGGTGGGTGAAATAAGCAAGATGATTAGGAGTTATTGAGGTTGATTCTTCACTCGAGGTATCACAATAGAAATCAAGGAAAGACTTGATAACTACACATTTGTACAAGATGGATTTGTAAAAAAAAAAAAAAATATCATAAGCAAAGAAAAAATATGAGATTTCAAGAGTAGTTCTATTAATCTCTTGATAGCTAAGTAGTTATCCATGGTGGATTTAAAAAAAGGAAATTGTCATAAGCAAAGAAGAGATGTGAGATTTCGGTAGTTCTATTAATCTCCAAATAGCTACATAGTTGTCCATGGTGGATTTGAAAAAAGGAAAATGTCATAAGCAAAGGAAAGATATGAGATTTCAGGAGTAGTTCTATTAATCTCTTAATAGCTACACAGTTGTCCATGGTGGATTTAAAGAAAGAAAGCTATCATAAATAAAGAAGAGATATGAGATTTCAGGAGTAGTGCTATTAATCCTAATACCCTGAGTAATTCCAATATTCTAACCTTAAATTAAAAGGTACGAGAGGAGTTCTAATCAAAGAATAAAAGATAAGGAGAGAATAGGTCTCCTTGCCTAATCCATAGGTTGGATTGAAAATTTTATGTGTGAACCATTTATTATAATTGAGTAAGAGAAAATGGAAACACATTGCATGATCAATTTGATACAGAAAGGAGGAAATTTATACAAATGTGAAAATGAAGCATTGTCTTCTAAAAATTCCAAATGACCATCAAAAATTTTGCTTATGTCAATTTGGAGTACAACCAAATGAGTACCTGATTTCCTAGATTTGATGGTATGGAGAATCTCATGGGCGATGGCAATTGTAGAATGAATACTACTTCCAAGCATAAAACCATTTTGATAAATGGAGATTAAAAAAGAAATGACAAGGCTAGAAGAACTTTAGTAATGATCTTGTAAAGAACATTGCAAAGACTGATAGGATGAAAGTCGTTGATGGATATAGTGGTCACTTTTTGGGGGGATAAAAGTCATAAAAGTTCTGTGAAGTGCCAAAGTTAAGGGAAAAAAGTACAATAGTAATGACTAATGAAGAAATGATGTGCCAACTTTTCTTATAAAAGATGGGCGATAACCATTAGGTCAAGAAGCTTTGTAAGGGGCCATTTGAAAGAGAGCTTGTTTATGTTAGAATTATGTCCTAAATGTCAATCTTTGTAAGGGGCATTGATTATATGGTGAAACGTACAATTGAACCTTTTAAATGAGTATTGTTACTCTATTTTATGTTAATAAATGAATGGAATTTACAAGATTTCTTGCTTAAGAAAGTTTTGAATTTGTTTTACAAGAATTGAAGTAAATTAAGCAAGAAAATGAGTTAAAGATTGCAGAAGGATTCAAGGTGGTTTAGACAGTTGTCCAAATAAACCCTTATGCAGATAAAGATCCAAACAATAGACACTCCATTGATGTTCTGAGGAGAAAAATCGACTAAGTGTAGAAACATGTTCAAACCCCTGTCCGGACAAACACCTGTCCAAACCTTTGTGCCAACAATAGAAGTGATAAGAAGATTTGAAGGTAGGGGGTCTGATTTATGGTTAGAGAAGGATATTTTTTGCCGCACATGTTTCATCCTTAGTAGAGTATCAATTACGTCTTCGATAGATCCCCAGTAACATGTTTTAGTCAACTGTAGCTTTTAGTTTGCATTATAGTTTTTTTCTTAACATATAGAACCCCCTAGGAAGTCTAACTGCCACCTTGGCAAGTTTCACACTGTTATAGAAGCACAAACTATGTCTAGCCTGATTCTTCCTCAGATATATAGGCAGCTTGCCAAGGCTCGACCATCACATTTCATACTTTGTATGTCTTGTCTGCATTTACATCTTATTATATTTGGGGTTGAAATGTAATTGTTGATGTACATGAAGAATTCTATGTAAGATTTGATAGTAAAGTTCAAAAAGGGACTCTAGACATCCTTAGGTCAAGGTGTGGGGGTTTTTGCACATGGTCTAACCTTCTAGCTCTATTATCTCTAATTAAATAAACTAGTGGCAAGTTATTAAAAATGATTATTTATCACATTCTTAAAATAGAAGCTATAAAAGGAAGTTTTACCAAAAGAAATTAAATCTAGATTTCTTAACATACCCCTTTTAAAAGTATCGAGTGACAACTCCAAACATCTCATCGAGGCACTAACAGTAATTGGACAAATAAGGCAATAGCTGATTCGCACTCTAAAGACGCACAACTAGCCACCACCCATGATTGAGTCTTATCAGCGATAAATATTATTATAAGAATTGTTATTTGACCTTAAATTCCTAGCAAATGCTTCAATCACTTTATTAAGATTGTATTAGCTGAGTTTATGTTATATAGTACTATATATTAGAGGTAAATGCCTTTTTGTCGACTACTTTTTTCCTCTCTCTCTCTCTTTATATTATGAACTGGATTATAAAGTAGGTTAATTTAGAAGTTTAGGTTAATTTGTAATTTATTAATTTATGACTGCTGATTATACTTGAAAAGTGTAATTACAAACTATAATTTAGAATATAAATCATACATTTATTTGATTAATTTTAAAGTTTTCAGTTTTGTTTTGTTATTTATGGTATTTTGATTTCAAAATGCAGGACAGATGTTGAAATTATTGAAATAAGTAGTGATGAAGAGGCTGAAGAAGTCACTGCTGTTTGGACACTTTGACGCTCGGTCTGGATAATAGCAAAGAGGCAAAAAGCAGATAAAGCTGGGGAATAAAAGTTAAAGTTAAACCTCATTGGTGTTGGGACACCCTTGTCGAATGGTTTGAACACCAGCGATTATGACGCATGTATTTTTTAGGTCCAGATTCTAGAGTCGCCTTTATATTCTATATTTTTCTTCAGCCGTCAGACATATTTTTATATACACTGTTCTTTTCAGTTTTTGAGAGAAATCAAACGTATTTCAGAGCCTTTTATTAAATTTGTGGAGTGATTTCAATTTTTGTTGTTTGTCGATTTCGCTGCAATTTTACCCTGAAGTACGTTATTTTATTATTTTGATTTAATGGAAGTTTTATTTCTTTCGTTCACTGTTTTTATTTATTTTTTGTGTGATGAAAATACGTTTGGCTAAATCCTTCTCAACTTGATTCAACGAATCAGGGAAGGGTGGGTCGTTAGATCAATCTGATGCATATAGGGTTTTATATGTGATGTAATCGCATTCATATATAGTTCTACTTTCTATTTTTATTTCATTTTTATTTATTATTGAAAAATTTAAGAAACAAAAAACCCTTGGCTATATTCTTTACAAGCACTGGTAAGGATTTTTGATTTAAATATTCTCTTTTTTTTTCGAAATAAATAAACTAGGGTTGAACCCAAAAATAATATAAAAAGAAAATTTTCTGGATTTATAATCCTAGACGTGAATATAGATCCGTGTTTTGGGAACTTAAGAACTTTCACGAAAATATTTTTCCGATTTATTTTTCTATAATGTGAAACTTAAATCGTAGTGATTTACGCATTGGATTGTGAAAAGCGAGTCCACTCGAAATTGCAAGTTGATCAAGTCTTTAATTATTAGATTTCTATTTGGCTTAAATTCTTTGGATTCAATCTATTGTTAGTTTTAATATTCAAGTTGATAGTTTATTGTTAATTTATTTTAGTTGAACTTCATTTAATTGCTTTAATTTCTTTGAACGGCTGATTAACTAGAAAATTTTAGAAAATTTATCGTCTTTAAACAATCAAAAACCTTTCAATTTTTAACTATGTAGTACTAAGTTTATAACCTTTGAAACTTAGAAACTATTACATAGATTCCCTAAGGATTCAACCTCAGTCTCACTGAGTTAAAACTATATCGCACACCCTTATACTTGGGGTTATTTCCAGACGTAATATTTAAAGGTGGCCAAGTATTTAGCATTGTTTCCGGGGAGCCAATTTTAGTTTTTAGGTTATTTTAGGTTTTTTAATTTATTATCCCTTTTTTAGAAAAATAAAAAAAATTCTATCAATTTTTCTTCTTAACTGCCCAGAACAGCTTACTGCTATTCGAACACCCTCACTAGTGGTCCAAACACCAGTACCTTTATAGAACTCCTATTTAGTAGAGTTAATTAAAAGACTTCCCACCCCTAGGAATGCAAAGAATATTCGATCATTTTTGGGGCATGTTGCATTTTATAGACGTTTTATACAGTCCTTTAGTGCCATCTTAAAACCCATGTGCAATTTATTGATACAAAATGTCCCAGTTGAATGGACATCTCAATGTCAAGAGGCATATGAAAAAGTAAAGGATTGTTTAATCTCAGCACCCATTCTTCAAACTCCCGATTGGTCATTACCATTTGAGCTTATGTGTGATGCCAGTGACCATACAATAGGTGCTGTACTAGGCCAGAGAAAAGACAATAAGGCTCATGTAATTTATTACCAAGTAAAGTTCTTAACAATACACAAAGAAATTACTCAACAATTGAAAAAATAACTCTTAGCGGTCGTTTTTGCACTGGAAAAATTTAGATCTTATATTACTGGGTCAGCAGTAACTATCGTTACAAATCATACTGCATTAAAGTATTTTTTAACTAAACCAGAGGCTAAACCTTGATTAATTCGGTAGATACTTTTATTACAAGAATTTGACCTCATAATAAAAGATAAAAAAGGGCTCGAGAATGTTGTAGCGGATCACTTATCTGGTCTACCTATGGAAACTTATTTTAAGGAAGACGCTCAAATAAATGACAATTTCCTAGACGAGCAACTTTTCAATGTTAACGCAATTATAGCAACCACATCCCTATGGTATGCTAATATTGCTAATTATTTGGTGACCGGTCACATTCCAACTGATTAGAGTGCAAAAGATAAGAAGTTTTTGAGAAACATCAGTCTTCTTCTAGGATGACCAATATTTGTTCAAATATTATCCTGACTAGGTCATTAGACGTTGTGTACCCGAATGGGAAGTTCAAGACATCATTGAATTCTCTCATTCCCATGCATGCAGTGGTCATTTTTCCACTAGTAAAACTGCTTCAAAAATACTCCAGTGTGGATTTTAATGTCCTACACTATTCAAAGATGTGCATAATTTTTGTATAGCAAGCGATAAATGCCAAAGGTTAGGGAGCTTTACTCGTCGAAATATGATGCCATTGTCACCCATTCTTGTCTTAGAAGTTTTTGATTACCGAGATATAGACTATATGGGACATTTCCCGTTGCCATTTGGATATGAGTATATTCTTGTAGGGGTAGACTATATATCTAAATGGGTGGAAGTAGTTGCCATGCGAACAAATGACCATAAAGTCGTTTTAAAATTTCTTTATGAAAACATTTTTTCACATTTTGGAATGCCTAGAACCATCATCAGCGATGGTGGAAAACATTTTTGCAATCGACCAGTGGATTTGCTTCTCTACAAATATGGTTTTGTTCATAAAGTAGGCACTTCATATCATCCTCAGGCTAGTGGACAAGTAGAGCTCACAAACCGGGAAATAAAGCAAATACTTGAAAAGACAGTTAATCCAACCCGTAAGGAGTGGTCATTACAATTGTTAGATTCCCTTTGGGCCTATCAAACAGTATGTTAAACAACATTAGGGATGTCTTCTTATAGGCTAGTTTACAAGAAACCATGTCATTTGCCTGTCGAACTAGAACATACAACCTATTAGGCTATCAAGCAGTTCAATGCTAGCATTGATGAGGGAGGACTTCACTGCAAACTACGGCTCACAAAAATAGATGAAATTTGAAATGACGAATATGAAAACATGCAAATTTCTAAGGAAAAGATGAAAAGATTGCGTGATAGACATATTGCTAGATGCTCATTTCATGAAGGACAAAAGGTACTATTATATCGATCTAGGCTTCATCTTTTCCCTGGAAAACTTTAGTCAAAATGGATTGGACCATTCATTATGGGACATGTTTTTGAAGATGGCGCTATAAAAATTGAGAATCCTAAAAACAGGAATTATTTTAAGCTGAATGGGCATTGATTAAAACCTTACCTAGAGAATTATGTGGCTGCAGTTGGAACGTGGGATCTTCAAGATCCCCCACCATTTGATTAAGCTCACCAAGGAACCCAAAAATTATTGTTGTACACTAGTTTTCCTTAGTAATTTAGCTAGATTTCATCTAAAACCCCAATACCCAGAATATTTTAGCCAATCAAAAGAGTCAAAAGTCCACTACATTTCTACCTAGCGTCTCGACAGCATTAGGATGACAAATAGCAATGTGTTTCAATCACTCAAGTTGGCTCATGGTGTCCTAATGGCGTCGGGATGCGATGCCCTTGAAAGTGGGTTTTAAAACCTCAATCGGCCCTTGCTCTCATTCTATTCCATAATGCACTTCTCTCTCTCTACTCCAAATGCCCTCTCTCTAGAACTGCCACTCCTCCAATGATTTTTGGCCAAAATTTAGCCAAAAATCTGGTGAATTGAGTCACATCACCCTATTCCTGGGGTTTGGGAACTTCTTAACCAAGAAGCTATAAGAATCCAAAAACCATTATAAAGTTCTTCGAGTTCTTCTCCACGGTTCAATTTTTTTGAGGCTCTTTGACAGATTTCCACTCTTGGTGAGTTTTTCTCTCTTTTCTTGTCAAACATTCATATAAAATTATTATGAAATTTTGAAAACCCATTTTCCATATCTCTTTCATTCTTCATATAAGAGGATTCGTCAAATACATGAGTGAATATTTTTTTGAACTTTTGTGAATTTCTTGATAAAGAATGGTAGTATTTGATAAGAATATGCATCTCTTGTTAATGTAACTTAGGCCACCATCTGTGGGTGGACTCGAGATGAGTCAGTTCTATAAGTGGTAGGTATAACTATTATAATAGATTTTTAAATATTTCCCACAGTTTGCACTCCTTTTACTAATGAATTTTGGCATCGAAGAAATATTGATTGGTTTTTTTTCCGTGCTAATTTGTTACTTTACAACTTAGCCACCCGTACATATGATCGACTTAGATTCCAAAAAAAGGAAGTAGAATTTGAATATGGTTGATTTTGGGTAAATATACCAATGATTGTGGAGAGGAAATAGGAGTTAGAATACTTTCGGGGTGACAATTTTGGTTGGTTTCAAAATTTTAGAGAACGAGGGTGGCTAGTTTTTGCTGTCTTCCAACCCCAATGTGTTCCTAAGGTGGTAAGAGAATTTTGTTGCAATATCATTCCACAGGAAGAAGGGGAAGAGAGGGAATAAAAATTGTAAGTTATGTCAAGGGTGCGAAGGTTGTAGTTACACCTGACTAATTTGCTGAGTTATTTTGGTTACCACGACCAATGTATCCCACGTGTCCTTATTTACTAGTCGATAACCTGGTAATGGGGTGTCGGAACATTAAAAGAACAGATGGAGTGGTCGATTAAAAGTCAAATGAAAATATCTAACATTAATGACAAATATTGGCCTTTGCATACCTTTGGTTGTCACCATATATTCCCATTAAATTGTACCTCTGAATGTAGTAAGAAGCGAGCTATCTTGCTTTACGCCAAAGGTAATGGGGCTTCAATCAACTTACCTCGCCTATTATGGGATGAATTAGAGATTTTATAGATCACCCTAAGAGGCAAGGTGGTATACCTTTGGCTGAATGTTGACATTAATTTTTGAAAAACAAGTAGCTATCATTGATGACACTTTACATCGATCCGAGTCTCCTAGTCCCTTAAACTACCTTACATTCACTAAAACACAATCACAAGGACCTGTTAGGAAATGAAAAAGCATAGGTCAGTTGAATGAAGCAGGTAGTAGTTCTCAAACTATCCACGAAGAAGATGAGGAGCAGAAGGTAACAAATAGCCAGCTCATGGACATGTTGATCAGTCAAGGCAAGGCGATTGCCCAATTGAAAGAGAGGGCGTCCAATTTAGAAGTCACCGCAACGGAGAATTCCTTGATGCTTAGTCATCTTATGAATACCATTTTGGCAGTGGTGCTCCATCCTCACCACCTTCATAGCTAGGAGATTCTATGGGCTACTCTTAGTTTTATTCAATTTTTTTTTTCTCTTTTGATGATGGGGATGTAACTTAACTTCTTCATTTTATTTTTGATGTGGCTATATTCTTATTTTGGGTATTGTAACTTAATGATTTTATTTTTTATTTTTTATTTTTTATCTTTTGAACTAATGTTTTTAACTTTCTTTTGTAATATAGTTTTTTTTTTTTTTTATTCTGTCTTATTGCGAATCAATTGCCATTTACTTGTTGCAAGATTAGGTCTTGTGTTATGGATGGTCTTAATGATCTAGATGATTTTACATTCACTGAAATGGACAATCCCAACTCATATGATGAGTGGGGTGGAATGGTTGCCGATATTACCTTATTTAAGGATCCCACAGAAGACATGGATGAATTTTTAGTAGCCATAGACTTAGAGGTATGGGCTAATGATCTTCTTCTAACTAGCTCCCCATGCCACGACCCCGTTATTATAGGGGCATGTTTCTTCACATGCCACACTAGTTTTTCATTCATGACAATAGTGGTTCTGAGTCTAGTGATGAAGAACGTATTGATGAACTTGACATGACAGATTGGGAGGGTATTCCTGAATTAGAATCTAATGATGAAGAGATCATCAACTTTCATACTTCACTTGCATTATATATTGACTTCTACTTTAATATGGCTTATTGGACTCACATGGTATTATCTGACCATTACCTTGCCTTCTTTATATATTGCTTCTACAGTTGTTTTTTTTTTTTTTTTTTGGGTGAGTTTTACATTAAGTTGGGGGGGGGGAGTATATTTATGCTTAATTTGCATTCATGCTTTGTCAAGTTGCATTTTTGTCTTTATCAAGCTCCCTTGAACACTACAGACCCATGAAGTCATTCTTAGCCACATTAAGGACAATGCACATCCTAGGTTGGGGGGTGAGCACATGGCGGCATGAAAATTTTGAATCAAAATGGAAAACATTTTCAAAAGGGCCAATCTTCAAACCTAGATACTTAACATAATAGAGGATAAAAGTGAATGCATGAGCGTATTGTTAAATTAGTACCAGTTTACATTAACCAATACAAAGATGTATGATTCAGTTTCAATCCTAGACAAGTGATAAAATTCATTAAAATTTTTTAAGCACATCATGAACTTAACATTTGACATTACTAGAATGAAAATGTATTTAAATAGAACTCATAAGAAAAAGTTGTTTAAATATGGCAAAACATAGGTGGAAATTCATAAACCCTCCATTCAGTGAGCTTTAGAGCCTTAACTTCTTTTGATATGAGAAATTACATAAACTCTTTAATTTTCTTTCTATCTAATTTTTTTAGCTTTATAAACATCATATTTCTTTGGTATTGCATTCACAAAGTGTTTTATTCAACTCACACAATCAATTTAATGTCCCTAAAAGATGCTTGTAGTCTTTAGAGTGATACTAGGCCATCTTTCTTATATTTGGAAGCCTGTTACTTTTTCTTTGATTACATTACCTTCGGAGCCACTTTGAAGCCGTTAAAAAAAAATTTGTTTTTGTTTTAGCCACATGTATAACCCCTTTAGCTTTAGATATATAGGTGAGCCAACCCTTGCATGTCATCGGATATTTGTGCAACAAATTGTAACAAGGCGTATAAGGGAGGAGCTCATGGTTGGAAAATGTGTGTGAAGAAAAAAAGAGAGAGAGAAAAAAATGAGACATAGCATTTCATAAGTTCATTATTAGTCTCATGAAAAAGAATAATAGAAAAACTTCAATGTTGGTATTCAAAGAGTTGAAAGGAGAAAAGTTAGGGGTTGTTTCGTTACATAATTATCCTTAGACATGCACTTTAAATTTCTTATCCTTTATTTGTTTACGCAACATCCAATAGCCATGCTACAACTGTCAAAAAGACCCAGTGGACTTCAGGTGAAGATCATTTATAAGGGCATTAAGGAGATTTTGTGTGCATATTGAGTACAATTTCTTTGATGAAAAGCATGAATACATTCTCCTATGAAGCTATACTTAATTTTATTAAATTCTTTCATTCATAACTTGAAATAAGTTCTATGCATTTTTGCTATGATTCTTTGTAAAAACCATGAGGGAAACCTATTTTAGAGTAAAATTGTTGATTGAGTGAATAACCTAAGTGAGATTTGGAGTCAAAATCGCAATTTTGGACCATATGCAATGACTTGTTTGCATGAGTAATATTTGATGATACATTTGAAATAAGGCAATTGAAAATGATTAAGTAGATCAGTGTGAAAAAAATAACTTATTTGTTTCCTGAATTGTGTATCTTATTTGTTATTGGGATTGAACCAAGAAATTTTGATTGGTTAATAACTAACTTAGAAACTAATTTAAGAATTTTGTAGGTATATTCACCGCAACTTCACTATCCACTAGGGAGAACCTAGGGGTTTAAAAGACTTACTGCACATAGCTAAGTGTAGCCGTGTTTCCAACGAAAAGAGAATATAGGATTTTAGTTTTAAATTTTTACTTTCATTGCTAGGGATTAGCAATAGGCAAGTTGGGGGGTGTGATTACACTTGAAAAGGGTAATCATTAGCTTGATTTCCTATTTTCTATAACTAGATTTAGGTGTTAATTCATTAAATTTAATAGCATTTCATATTGCTGATATGAAATTTTCTTTGATGCGGCAAATTGTTATAAAGGCTCGAAAAAGAGCTAAAGTCATAATCAAGGACTTGAAGGAGTTGAAAGAGGACAAAAGGAGAGCAAAAAAATAAGGAAGTGCACCGTTGGGATGGCACCCAACAGTAGACTTAATTCCAGACTAATGATTTTTAGGCCGAGGCACTACATCGTCAGGATGCCACAATCACGACACTCCAGTTTTAGGGTTATTTCAACAGTCTATAAATACATGTCTTGTATCAGACTTTTAATAGGGTCGTATACATGTCTTAGGGTTAATTTTTCTGAGTGTTTTTCATTAGTTTTTGAGAGTTTTTCATTACTTTCAATTGAATATTTGGATCAAAGTTTGGATTACGCGGCATAACTTTAATACAAGTGCAGAATTTCTTTCTTATGGAGTTTGTTTCTTCCTTCTCTTTTATTTTCTATATTGTTTGTTTATTTAACATGCTAGCATAGATTTATTCTTGATTCAACCCATCAATGGTGGGTGAATCCTTGTTTGAGTGTTGGATGTGATTGAATCCAAGCATGCAACGTAAAAGTGTCATGTTAGGGTTTTTATTTTCTAAATCTATTTTCTAATGTTTTCAAAACCTTCAAAAACTTGTGTAGTTGATTATATTTTCTTGAAATCACTGATAACTACACAAAGATTACAACTTTCTTAACACTTTGAAAATAAACAGAATAGGTTTTCTTTCTCTTTTGATTTTCAAAACCTTCAAAAACATGTAACCTCGATCATATTTCGTTAAAATCATTGATGATGTTACATGATTAAAACTTTATTTACATTTTGAAATCAAAGAAAAGAAATCTAAACCAAAGAATGTTTTCAAGATAATATCTTTCTGATTTTATTTATCCTACATGTGATTTTAAAACTGTACTTTGGGAATTAAAGCTTTCACGATGACATCCTTCTGTTTTACTTTTCCTAAATGTGAATTGTAAATTGAGATAATAATCACACTCAAGCATAAGAATAAGGTATTCGCCCAGCTTTGTCGGTTGAATCAAGATCTTTAGTTATATTGTTCAAAACCCTATTTTAGTTCACTACTTACTTTAGTTTAATTTACTTTGCATTCTTTAATTTCTTTTAATCAATTTAGAATGACTTTTGTGGCTTCTTTTCTAGTTCAGTTTAATTACTCTCATTTTAATTTATTATTACGTTGTTCATGATTGAAAATCAAACCTCTCAAACTCAAAACCTGATTTTATTTTACTACTTTCTGAAAAGGAAACAATAGTTTAGAAGAACTTAGAAAACCCCAGGCTTTATTCATAGTTCCCTGTGGATACAATCCTTGTTTCACCAGTTAAAACTACACTGCACACCCTTACACTTAAGGGTTATTTTTACTGCACATTTATGAGGTGGTCAAGTTTTTGGCACCATTGGTAGGGAACTTAGTTTTGATTCGTCAAAGTAATTCTAGGTTATTCTTTTGTTGTTTTCTCTAAAAAGAAAAAAGAAAAAAAAATCTCTACTACTTAAAAGCAGTAGATTACTTGAGTCTTTCTTCATAGCTTATGAGTGCTTGGAAACAAGGAGGTGATAGTAGATTACAACGTTCCAACTCTGTTAATCCATCCTCTGATCCCACTAATCTTTCTAGAGATTTTCAAACTTCTTCATCACCCACTTCTGAATTAGATATGGTATAATGTGATAATCAAAACGTGATTGTGAGATGATCTATGTGAGACATTTTGCAACCCGATAGACACATAACCAAATCATGCATTGTATGGCCAGAACCATAACAAGTTTTTCATTTTAAGCATAGTATGATCCAACTCCTACCTATCTTCATAGTATGGACTTTGAAAACCCATACAATCATCCTACTCATTTTTAGAACATTTATGTAACCGTTAAAGATCAAGGCTATCCCATAGAACTAGTATTTTCTTAAACTTTTTCCGTTCTCACTTAAGGACAAGTAGCTTGATGGTTTGAGTTCCTACAACCAAATTCTATTCACGCATGGGATGAGTTGCAAGTGAAATTCTTAGAAAAGTTCTTTCCACCAAATAAAACTGACGTAATCCAACATTAGATTTTAAATTTTGCCTCCCAGCCGAACGAGGCATTTTACAAAGTTACGAAAGGTTTAAAATGCTGCTGCATTCTTGTCATCATCATGATTTTGAAACCTGGTGTTTGGCAGGTATCTTCTTTGGATCAGTCATGCCACAACTTAAACAGTTTGTAAAAATTATGTGCAATGGGCAATTCTATGATAAAACTCCAAAAGAATGATTATTTTGAATTTCTTGCTGAGAATGTGCAAACATTGGACACTGCAGGACCCCAACATGCTCAAACTTCTAATGTTTCATCAACTAGGGGTGTGCATCATCTTAGTCAGTCTAATGATCTAAGAGCAAAGTTAGGAACTTTAACAAGAGAGATAGAAACTCTAAAGATTAGAAAAGAAAAACCAAGTGTCCAAGATACCATAGCAAATATTTACTATGTCATGTGTGATAGCCAAACCCATCGTATAGAGGATTGCCCAAATTTGCCTTTTGCCAGAGAAGTTATTTAAATTCAAAAACAAAGCCCATTCATGCAGTCAATCAGTTCCGTTCACCATATTGGGTACAAAACCAAGGGGGGAATCCTTATTCTGAGACATATAATCCAAATTGGAGGAATAATTCAAACTTGTCGTGAAGGAATGATAGAGCTTGAACAACTCAGCAATACCAAGTTGCTTCACTGCCACCCATTCCTCAAGCTCCATTCCACAATCTTGGACTGCCTCAAAATTTTGGATTACAATCGAACACATACATTCCTTTGAATAAAAGATCCATTGAAGAAACGCTTCAGCGGTTTATCAATACCCAATCTACATTGTGAGCCCAAAATAACCAAACAATGGATGATATTAAGAGCCAACTGACTTAAATAACTAAAGCATTAAGTACTTTGCCAAAGGGTCAACTGCCAGCTTAACCACTCCAAATTTGGTGATTCGGGTAAATCAAACTGAAGGATCTTTCAATAATTGTGAGCAAGTACAAGCTATCACGACACTTAAAAATGGTAAAGTTGCTGATAAAACCATTCAACCCGTGACTGCCAAACCTAAGGAAGAGTTAAAACCTATGTGGACAACAGAAGATAAGGGAAAATAGGATGAACTGATAAAACTAACAGAGGAAAAGGGAAAGAATAATCAAAAGAAGGAAAAAGGGAAGAAGCAATTAATTGAAAAAGAAGAAGTAGCGGAAATACCTAGGGAGTATATTCCTAAAGCACCATTTCCACAAAGGTTGCTAAAGATAAAAAAGAAAGCTTAGGCTACAAAGATGTTAGAGGTATTCAAACAAGTTAAAATAAGCATACCTCTACTTGATACAATCAAACAAATTTCCTCATATGCTAAATTTTTGAAAGATTTATGTACAATAAGGAAGGGATTGAAATTGAAAGAGAAAGCATTTATGACTGAACATGCAAGTGCTATTCTTCAATGCAAAACACCCTCCAAAATATAAGGATCCTGGTTGTCCAACAATTATATGTCATATTGGGGAACATCAAATGGAGTTAGCATTACTTGATTTGGGAGCAAGTGTAAACTTGCTACCTTATTCAGTCAATAAGCAACTAGGTTTAGGGAAATTGAAACCTACTTATGTGACTTTACAATTGTCTGATAGATCTATAAAGGTTCCACGAGGTGCTGTTGAAGGCATATTAGTTTAAGTAGAGAATTTTTGCTTTCCAGTTGATTTTATAATTCTTAACATACAACCACTCAGTAATATGTCTGCACTAGATTAGGCACCTATCATTTTAGGTAGACCATTCCCTACAACGTCAAATGCATTAATCAACTATAGAAATGGGTCAATGAAAATGTCTTTTGGCAACATTGTATTTGAAACAAATATTTTTTATTTCAGCAAGCAGCCAGGAGAGGTGATTGAGGTGGAAAATGTAGATTTGATAGAGACTATTATACAAGACCACGTTGACCATGAATTAATCAAAGACCCTTTGCAAAGAGTGTTATATTTCAATGAGGATAAAGCAAACCTCAATAAAAGGAATGCAGAAATGGAGTCTATCTTTGAATGGTTAGAAGTAAGCCTAGTTATGTCTATAAGAAGCTGGGTTAAGACTTTTGAAAAATTGGAGCCATTAGAAAAAAGAACAGAATCATCCAATGTCAAGGCTCCAAATCCAGAGAGAAAACCCTTACCAGCCAACCTCAAGTATGCATTCTTGGGAGGAGGTGAGACATGTCTAGTGGTAATATCAACTAAGCTTACAATAGAATAAAAAATCAATTAGTGACATTATTGAGACAACATCGAAAGGCATTAGGTTGGTCTGTATCTGATCTAACAAGAATAAACCCGTTTCTATGTACACACCGTATTTATTTGGAGGAAGATGCCAAACCAATTCGACAAATGGAACGGCGTCTAAATCCAAATATGAAAGAAGTGGTTAGGGCAGAAGTATTGAAACTGCTAGATGTAAGGTTCATCTATTCTATCTTAGGTTCAAAATGGGTGTCCTACTCAAATGGTACCTAAGAAATCTAGTGTCATGGTAATCAGTAATGAAAACAATGAATTGGTGCCCACTCGCTTCCAAACTGGGTGGAGGGTTTGCATTGATTATCGTAAATTAAACACCGTGATAAGAAATGATCATTTTTCGCTTCCATTTATTGATTAAGTGTTAAAGAGAATTGCGGGGGCATGCTTATTATTGTTTTCTGGACGGTTATTCGGATTATAATCAAATCGAGGTTGCCTTAGAGGACCAAGCAAAAACCAATTTCACTTGTCCCTTTGGCACTTTTGCATACAAAAGAATGCCCTCTGTTCTATATAATGCTCCTGCCACTTTCCAATGCTGCATGATGAGCATATTCAATGAATCGGTAGAAGACATTGAGGAAGTTTTCATAGATGACTTCTCTGTCTACAAAGACTTATAAGTAGTGTCCAGATAACCTTAATCTTGTCCTTACATGGTATAAAGAAAAGAACTTAGTTCTTAACTAGGAAAAGTGTCATTTCATGGTGACCCAATGTATAGTTCTTGGGCATATTTTATCTCAATCAAGCATACACATCGACAAAGCCAAGGTAGAATTAATTGAAAGACATCCCATCCCTAGGAATGTAAAGGATATTCGATCATTTTGGGGCATGCTGGGTTTTACAAGCATTTTATGCAGTCCTTTAATGCCATCCCAAAACTCTTGTGCAATCTACTGATACAAGATGTCTCGTTTGAATGGACATCTTAGTGTCAAGAGGCATATAAAAAATTAAAGGATTACTTAAACTCTACGCCCATTCTTCAAACTCTTAGGCTGGTCATTACCACTTGAGCTTATGTGTGATGCCAGTTACCATGCAATAGGTGCTGTGCTAGGCCAGAAAAATGACAATAAGGCTCATGTAATTTATTACACAAGTAAAGTTCTTAACAATGTGCAAAGATATTACTCAACAACTAAAAAAGAGCACTTGGCAGCCATTTTTTCACTGGAAAAATTTAGATCTTATATTATTGGGTCAACAGTAACTGTCTTTATAGATCATTCTGCATTAATGTATCTTTTAACTGAACTAGAGGCTAAACCTCGATTAATTCAATGGATACTTTTATTGCAAGAACTTGACCTCATAATAAAAGATAAAAACAAGGTTGAGAATGTTACAACGGATCACTTATCTCATCTACCTACGAAAACTTATTTTAAAGATGATGCTCAAATAAATGACAGTTTCCTAGACGAGCAACTTCTCAACGTTAATGCAATTACAGCTACCACATCCCCATGGTACGCTAATATTGCTAATTATTTGATGACTGACCACATTTCAACTGATTAGAGTGCAAAAGACAAGAAGTTTTTGGCAAACGTCAGAGTCTTCTTCTAGGATGACCAATATCTGTTCAAATATTGTCTTGACCAGGTCATTCAATGTTATATACCTGAATGAGAAGTTTGAGATACCATTGAATTCTCTCACTCCCATGCATACAGAGGTCATTTTTCCACTATTAAAACTACTTCAAAAATACTCCAATGTGGATTTTATTGGCCTACACTATTCAATGATATGAATAGTTTTTGCATAATATGCGATAGATGCCAGAGGTTAGGGAGCCTTACTCATCGAAATATGATGCCATTGTCACCCATTCTTGTCTTAGAAGTTTTTGATTGCTGGGGTATAGACTTTATGGGACCTTTCCCATTGTCATTTGGATATGAGTATATTCTTGTAGGGGTAGACTACATGTCTAAATGGGTAAAAGCAGTTGCCACGCGAACAAATGACTATAATTCATTTTAAAATTTCTTCATGAAAACATTTTTTCACATTTTGGAATGCCTAGAACATTATCAGTGATGGTGGAAAACATTTTTGCAATCGATCAGTAGGTTTGCTTCTCTGCAAATACGGTGTTGTTCACAAAGTAAGCACTTTGTATCATCCTCAGACTAGTGGACAAATAGAGCTCACAAATCAAAAAATAAAGCAAATACTTGAAAAGACAGTTAATCCAACCTGCAAGGACTGGTCATTATGATTGTAGTTTCCCTTTGGGCCTATCGAACAACATATAAAATAACATTAGTGATGTCTCCTTGTAGGCTAGTTTATAGGAAACCATGTCATTTGCCTGTCCAACTCGAACATAGACCTTATTGGGCTATCAAACAGTTCAATGCTAGCATTGACGAGGTAGGACTTCGCTGTAAACTACAGCTCGCAGAAATGGATGAAATTCAAAATGACGCATATGAAAACATGAAAATTTCTCAGGAATAGATGAAAAAATTGCATGATAGATATATTGCTAAACGCTCATTTCATGAAGGACAAGAGGTACCATTATATCAATCAACGCTTTATCTTTTCCCCGGAAAACTTTAGTCAAAATGGATTGGACCTTTCATTGTGCGACATGTTTTTTGAACATGGTGTTATAGAAATTAACAATCCTAAAAATAAAAATCGTTTTAAGGTGAATGGGCATCGATTAATACCTTACTTGGAGAATTATGTGGCCGTAGTTGAAACATGGGATTTTCAAGATCCCCCATCATTTGATTAAACTCACCAAGGAACCCAAAAATTGTTGCTGTACAATAGTTTTCCTTAATAATTTAGCTAGACTTCATCTAAAACCTTAATACCCAAAATATTTTAGCCAAGCAAAGAAGGAGAAGAGTCAAAAGCCCACTACACTACCACATGGCATCTCGACGATGTTAGGATGGTAAACGGCAGTGTCTTTCAACCACCCAAGCTGGCTCATGGCATCCCAATAGCATCGGGATGCGGCGCCCTTGAAAGTGGGTTTTAAAACCTCGATTGGCCCTCTTTCTTCCTTTATTTCACAACCCACTTCTCTCTCTCTCTCTCTCCACTCCAAATGTCCTTCTTTCTAGAATCGCCTATTCTCCAACAATTTTTTGGCTAAAATCCAGTCAAAAATCCAATGAATTGAGTCACATCACCCAATTCTTGGGGGTTGGAAACTTCTCAACTAAAAAGCATCAAGAATCCAATAACCACTGCTGAGTTCTTTGAGTTCTTCTCTTTGGTTCCATTTTTTTGAAGTTTTTGGCAAATTTCCACTCTTGGTGAGTTTTTCTCTCTTTTCTTGTTAAACTTTCCTGTAGAATCTTTAAGAAATTTTGAAAACCCGTTTTCCATATCTCTTTCATTCTTTATATGAGCAGATTCATCAAATACATGAGTGAATATTTTCTTGAACTTTTGTGAATTCCTCAATGAAGAATGGTAGTATTTGATAAGAATATCTATCTCTTGGTAATGTAATTTGGGCCATCAACTATGAGTGGACTGGAGATAAGTCAGTTCTATAAGTGGCAGGTATAACTGTTATAACAGATTTTTAAATATTTCCCACAATTTTCACTCATTTTACTAATGAATTTTGACATCATAGAAATATGATTGGTTTCTTTTTCCATGCTAATTTGTTACTTTACAACTTAGTCATAGGTCCATGAAAATTGCTCGCTCACAGAAATCTAGCCACTTGTACAAATGACTGACTTAGATTCCAAAAAAGGGAGGCAGAAATTGAATATAGTCAATTTTGGGTAAATAAACTAGTGATTGTGGAAAGGAAATAGAAATTAGAATACTTTTGAGGTCACAATTTTGGTTGGTTTCAGAATTTTAGTGAACGACGGTGGTTAGCTTTTGTTGTCTTCTAACCTTAATGCGCTCCTGAGATGGTAAGAGAATTTTATGGTATCATTCCACGGGAAGAAGAGGCAGAGAGGGGAATAGAAATTGTAAGTTATGTCAGGAGTGCGAAGGTTGTAGTTGCACTCGACTCATTTGCTAAACTATTTAGGTTACCGCAACCAATGTATCCCACGTATCCTTAATTACTGATCAATAACCCGGCGATGGAGCGAGTAAGTGTCAAAATATTGAAAGAAGAGATGGAGTGGCTAATTACAGGTCAAATGAAAATATTTGACATTAATGACAAATATTGGCCCTTGCATACCTTAGTTGTCATAGCATTTTTCCATTAAATTGTACCTTTGAATGTGGCGAGAAGCGAGCTATCTTGTTTTATGCCAGAGGTAGTGGGGCTTCAATTGACTTACGTCACCTATTATGGGATGAATTAGATGATTTTATAGACCACCCTAGGAGGCAAGGTGGTATACCCTTTGGCAGAATGTTGACATTAATTTTTGAAAAACAAGGAGCTACCATTGATGACACTTTGCATCAAGCCGAGTCTCCTGATCCCTTAAACTACCTTTCATTCACTAAAGTATGACAACAAGGACCCATTAGGAAACAAAAAAAGTGCAAGTCAGTTGAATGAAGCAGGTAGTGGTTCTCAAACTATCCACGAAGAAGAAGAAAAGGAGGAGGTAACAAACCACCAGCTAATGGACATGTCGATCAGTCAAGGTGAGGTGATTGCCTAATTAAACAAGAGGTGTCTAATTTGGAAGTCACCACAATGGAGAATTCATTGATGCTCAGCCATCTTTATGAATACCATTTTGGCAGTGGCGCTTCATCCTCACCACCTTCATAGCCAGGATATTTTATGGGCTACTCTTAGTTGTATTCATTTTTTTTTTCTTTATCGATGATGAGGATGTAACTTAACTTTTTCATTTTATTTTTTACGCGGCTATCTTCCTATTTTGGGTATTGTAACTTAATGATTTTTTTTATCTTTTGAACTAATGTTTTTAACTTTCATTTGCAATATAGTTTTTTTTTTCTTTTATTCTATCTTATTGTGAATCAATTGCCATTTACTTTTTGCAAGATCAGGTCTTGTGTTATGGATGCTCTTGATGATCTAGATGATTTTACATCTGCTAAAATGAACAATCCCAACTCATACAATGAGTGAGATGGAATGGTTGCTAATATTACCTTGTTTTATGATCCCACAGAAGACAGGGATGAATTTTTAGCAGCCATGGACTTAGAGATATGGGTTGATGATCATTTTCTGATTGGGCCACCCATGCCTCGACCCCGACCTTATAGGGGCATGTTTCTTTGCATGCCGTACCAATTTTTCATTCATAACAGCAATGATTCTGAGTCTAGTGATGAAGAACATATTGATGAACTTGACATGACAAATTGGAAGGACATTCTTGAATTAGAATCTGATGATGAAAAGATCATCAACCTTCACACTTCACTAGCATTATATATTGACTTCTACTTTAATATGGCTTATTAAACTCACAAGGTATTATCTGACCATTACCTTGCCCTCTTTATATATTGCTTCGACGGTGGTTAATTTTTCTTTTTAGTAAGTTTTACATTAAGTCGGGGAGAAGAGTACATTTATGTTTAATTTGCATTCATGCTTAGTCAAGTTGCATTTTTGCCTTTATCATGCTCCCATGCACACTACAGATCCACGAAGTCATTTTTAGTCACATTGAGGACAATGTGCATCTTAGGCTAGGGGTGAGCACGTGATAGCATGAAAATTTTGAATCAAAATGGAAAACATTTTCAAAAAGGCCAATCTTCAAACTTAGACTTGACGGAGGATAAAGCAAATGCATGATCATATTATTAAATTAGTACTAGTTTATATTAACCAATACAAAGATGAATGGTTCAGTTTCAATCCCAGACAAGTGATAATATTCAAACTGAATATAAAACTTTTGAATCACATTATGAACTTAACATTTAACATTGCTAAAATGAAAATGTGTTAAAATAGAACTCATAAGAATAAGTTGTTTAAATATGGCAAAACATAGGTGGAAATTCATAAACCCTCCATTCAGTGAGCTTTAGAGCCTTAACTTTTTTTGATATGAGGGATTACATAAACTCTTCATTTTTCTTTCTATCTCATTTTTTTCCAGCTTCATAAATATCATATTGCTTCGGTGTTACATGCACAAAGTGTTTTATTCAACACACACAATCAATTTAATGTCCCTGAAAGATGCTCGTAGTCTTTAGAGTGATACTACACCATCTTTCTTATATTTGGAAGCCTATGACCTTTTCCTCGATTTCATTGCCTTTGGAGCCACTTTGAAGCCATTAAAAAAAAGATTTGTTTTTGTTTTAGCCACATTTATAACCTTTTAGCTTTAGATATATAGGTGAGCCAACCCTTGCATGTCATGGATTATTTGTGCAACAAATTGTAGCAAGGCATATAAGGGAGGAGCTCGTGGTTGGAAAATGTGTGTGAAAAAAAGAGAGAGAGAGAGAGAAATGGGACATAACATTTCATAAGTTCATTATTAGTCCCATAAAAAAATAGAGAATTTCAATGTCGTTATTCAAGGAGTTGAAAGAAGAAAAGTTGGGGGTGTTTTATTGTATAATTATCCTTAGACATGCACTTTGAATTTCCTATCCTTTGTATGTTTACCCAACACCCCATGGCCAAGCTACAACCTTCAAAAAGACCTAGTGGACTTTAGGCGAAGAGCATTTGTAAGGGCATTAAGGAGATTTTGTGTGCATGTTAAGTAAAATTTCTTTAATGAAAAGCATAAATACATTCTCTTATGAAGCTATACTCAATTTTATTAAATTCTTTCATTCACATCTTGAAATAGGTTCTATGCACGTTTGCTTTACTTTTTTGCAATAACCATGAGGGAAACCAATTCTAGAGTGAAATTGTTAATTAAATGAACAACCTAAGTGAGATTTGGAATCGAAACTGATTACACTTGAAAAGTGTAATTACAAACTCCATATTTTGACCTTTATTTATGCATTTAAGTAATTAATTTAAGAGTTTTGTTATTATTATATAACTTATGGAGTTTATTTTCTAAATTGCAGGAAAAAGAGCGAGATAATCATAATTAGCAGTGATGAAAGTGATGTGGATTATGGAGAGGATACTGTGGTCTGGACACCACTGAGGGTGGTCCAAACCAGGTCAAAGGCTAAGCTAGAAGAAGGAAATAGAATCTAGAAGAAAGGGTTCAGTGGTTCGGACACCCTGTCGGGTGCTTCGGACCACAGTAGGCTGCTATGCACATTTTTGTCAGCTCTTTTTAGGGTTTTTGTTAGGAATATAAATACTATTTTTTATAGCTATATTGGAAACTTTTACCCCACTTTCTTTCAGACCTTTAGAGAGTTTTTAGAGTGTTTTTATGTGTCGAGATGCTTTTAAAGTTTGGCAAAGCCTTCGTAGGAGTTGTTACAGCTTTCGTTATTTATCGTTATGCATCGGATTCAATTTCAAAGTACGTTGTTTTTGCCTTTTGATTTAATAATATTATCTTTTTGATTCATTGTTTGGTTTAGTGATTTATTTGTGATTTGTTAGTTATTACGTATCTTGAAATCATGCTAGCATAGGGCCTTCTTTCTTGATTCAACGAATCAAGGAAGGGTGGTGGTTATTACGAGCAATGGGATGTGCGCAAACCCTTCGCATGGTTTGCGAAAACTCATGCGTAGGGATCTACAGCTTTCAAATCTAAATTTTTTGTTTTAAAAACTTTTGAAAATGAAAATGTTTTACTATATTCTCTGTAATTACTGGTAAAAGTTTTCGATTAAAACTTGGTATTAATATTTTTGAACAAAACTAAATTGGATTTGAACCCAAGTAATATCACAGAATATTTTTCTAGTTTTATAATCCTAAATAAGAGTATAAAACTGAGTTTTGAGAAATAATGAACTTTTAACAAAGATATCTTTCCGATGAATTTGTTCTTTTATGTGAACGTTAGATTGTAATTGTGTGCACATCTCTTTGTGAAGTGATTAATCCACCTGGAATTGAGAGTTGAATTAAGAAACTTAGTTTATAGTATTATTGCTATTCGAATTAATTTCCTAGTTAATTTGTTGCTTTGAAATTTCAAAAGTGTTTATTTTGCTCAACTCATCCTTTAGTTGAATTTTCTTATCATTAATCATTATTATTGTTGAAACAAGAATTTTCTGAATTTTGCGTAATTAAATATTTGTTAGTGTGCTTTTTATTTTTATCTCATTTTTTTGAAAGCCCTAGAAATTTGGCATTCATCAAACCCTAGAATTTCATTGAACTTAAAATTGATAATCTTTATTGCAACTTAGAAACTAAACGCAGGTTCCCTGTGGATTCAATCTCAGTCTCACCGAGTTAAAACTACACTGCACACCCTTACACTTGAAGGTTAGTTTAGACGCACTATTTAGAAGCGGTCAGAAACTACGGTTTTGGACCATATGTCATGACTTGTTTGCACGAGTAATACTTGATGATGCATTTGAAATAAGGCAATTGAAAATGATTAAGTAGATCTGTGTGAAAAAAGAACTTATTCGATTTCTGAATTGTATAACTTATTTGTTATTAGGATTGAACCACGAAATTTTAATTGGTTAATAACTAACTTAGAAACTAATTTAAGAATTTTGTCGGTATATTCACTGCAAACCCTCACGAGACTTCATTCATCTACCAGGGGAAACCCAACGGTTTAAAAGGCTTGCTGCACGTAGCTAATTGCAACTGTGTTTTCAACGAAAAAAGAACATAGAATTTTAGTTTTAAATTTGTACTTTCATTACTAAGGACTAGCAATCAGCAAGTTGGGGGGTGAGATTACACTTGAAAAGCATAATCATTGGCTTGATTTCCTATTGTCTTTAACTAGAGTTAGGTGTTAATTCATTAAATTTAATAGCATTTCATATTGCTTACATGAAATTTTCTTTGACCCAACAATTGTGTATAAAAGCTTGGAAAAGACCTAAAGTCACAATCAAGAACTTGGTGGAGCTAAAAGAGGACGAAATGTAGTAGAAAAACAAGGAAGTGCGTCGTCGAGATAGCACCCGACAGTAGACTTAATTCTAGACTGATGATTTGGAGGCTAAGGCACTGCCCTTTGTTAGGATGCCACAATCATAACACTCCAGTTTTAGGGTTTTTTTTAACAAAACCATATACACATCTCAAGGTTAATTTTTCTTAGTGTGTTTCATTAGTTTTTGAGAGTTTTTCATTCCTTTCGATTGAAGATTTGGATCAAAGTTTAGATTATGTAGCAGAACATTCAATATAAGTGCAGAATTTCTTTCTTATGGAGTTTTTTCTTCCTTCTCTTTTATTTTCTATATTATTTGTTTATTTAACATGCTAGCATATATTCATTATTGATTCAACCCATAATCATGGGTGAATCCTTGTTTGAATGTTGGATGTGATTGAATCCAAGCATGCAGCATAAAAGTTACATGTTAGGTTTCTTATCTTCTAAATCTATTTTCTAATATTTTTAAAACCTTCGAAAACTTGAGTAATTGATTATATTGCCTTGAAATCACTAATAACTATACAAGATTATGACTTTCTTAATACTTTGAAAATAGACGAAATAGATTTAGGTATGTTTTTTGATTTTCTTTCTCTTTTGATTTTCAGAGCCTTCGAAAACGTGTAATCTCAATCATATTTCATTGAAATCACTGATAACATTACATGATTAAAACTTTCTTTACATTTTGAAATCGGAGAAAAGAAATCTGGACCAAAGAATGTTTTCAAGATGATATCTTTCCAGTTTTATTTATCATAAACGTGATTTTAAAACCATGCTTTGGGAATTAAAGCTTTCATGATGACATCTTTCTAGTTTACTTCTCCTAAACATGAGCTGTAAACTGAGATAATAATCACATCTAAACATAAGAATAAGGTATTCACCCGAATTTGCCGGTTGAATCAAGATCTTTAGTTATATTGCTCAAAACCTTAGTTTAATTCACTACTTACTTTAGTTTAATTTACTTCACATTTTTTAGTTGCTTTTAATTAATTTGGAATTACTTTAGTTGTTTTTTTTCTAGTTTAGTTTAATTACTCTCGCTTTAATTTATTATTTCGTAGTTTATAATTGAAAATCAAACCTCTCAAACTCAAAACTTGATTTTATTTTTACTACTTTCCAAAAAGGAAACAATAGTTTAGAAGAACGTAGAAAACCTCAGGCTTCATTCATAGTTTCGCATGGATATGATCCTGGTCTCACTAGGTCAAACTACACCGCACATCCTTACACTTCAGGGTTATTTTTACTGCACATTTGCAAAGCAATCAGTTAGCAATCCAGTTAACTCCCTATCAATGCTGTGAATCAATTTCACCCACCATATCGGGGATAAAATCAAGGGGGGAAACACTTAGTCCGAAACATATAATCTGACTTGGAGGAACTACCTTAGCTTTAGTTAGAGAAATGAGGGAGCCTAAATACCACAAACATACCACGCTCCACCTCTTCTTATTCCTCAAGTTCCAATCCATAGGTCAAGATTATCTTAGAACGTGGGACCATCATAGAATACTTATATTCCTCCGAACAAGAGATCCACTGAAGAGACACTTCAACAATTTATGAATATACAGTCTTTACTGTAGGCTTAATGTAATAGAGCTCTGGATGATATTAAGAATCAACTGACACTTCTAACTCAAACATTGGGTTCTCAACCAAAAGGTTAATTTCCTGCGCAATCTCGTCCAAATCCAATAACTAAAGCTAAACAAGTTAAAGGATCTTCTAATGTACTTGGTAATGTTGAGAAGGTACAAAAATCATGATGCTTAGGAATGGTAAAGTTATAGACAAAACCATTCACTATAAGGTGGTTGAAACTAAAGAAGAGTTGGAACCTAAGCAAATGTTGGAAAGATAATAAGAAGGTAGGAAAGCAGCTAATTATAATTGATGAAGAGGAACCTAAAAAAGAGGAAGCTAAAGAGGAGAAGGAAAACAGTAAAGAACCATTAAAAGTGTCTAAGAAATATGTTCCTAAGGCACTATTTCCTTAACGGCTCTTGAAAGTAAGGAAGGAAGCCCAAACTGCTAAACTCCTAAAGGTATACAAGCAAGTAAAAATTAGCATACCTCTACTTGATGCATCTAAGTAGATCCCTTCATATGCTAAGTTCTTAAAAGAATTATACACTGTAATGAGGGATTACATGTAAAACAAAAGCATTTCTCACTGAACAAATAAGTGTCATGTTGCAATGTTGTACACCCCCAAAATATAAAGACCCTACTTGTCCTATCATCTCTTGTCACATAGGGGAGTACTACATTGGTAGAGCACTGCTTGATTTAGGGGCAAGTGTAAAGTTATTTCCCTGCTCAGTGTATGAGCAGTTGGGCTTAGGAGAAATAAAACCTACTCGTGTGACTTACAGCTTACTGATAAATTAATTAAAGTCCTATGAGGTATAGTTGAAGATGTACTGGTTCAAGTGGAAAATTTTTACTTTCCAATGGATTTCATTATTCTAGATACTTAACCACTGACTAGTTAATCTGCACCAAATTAGACACCAGTAAATCTTGGAAGATCATTCTTAGCAACATCAAATGCCCTTCTCAACTACAGGAATGGATTCATGAAAATGTCTTGTAGTAATATCGAGTTTGAAACAAATATTTTTCATGTCACTAAGCAAAAAAAAAAGAAGTGCCTAATATACAAAAGGTGGACTTGGTTGACAATATAGTCCAAGATTATGTTGATCATGAATTCGTTAAAGATTTTTAGAAAGGAAAATTTGCTTTATTGAGGAGAGACTAAATTCCATGATGCAATGTGACGATGTAGGACTAATCTTCGAATGGTTGGAAATTTGCCCAATCATGTCTATTGGGAAATAGGTACCAACCTTTGAAAACTTGGGACCACTCTTAAATAAAGCAGACTCATCAGAAGCGAAAGCTCTAAGGCCTAATAAAAAACCCCTATCTAGCAGTTTGAAATACACTTTTCTAGTAGAAGAAGAGACTTACGTAGTAGTCATTTCTTCTGAATTGATAATTGACCAAAGCATAAGCCAGTGAGTCTTTTGAAATGTCACAAGAAAGCCTTGGGATGGCCCATGGCAAATTTAATGGGTATAAGTCCACTTCTTTGTACACATCGAATATATTTAGAAGAGGATGCTAAACTAATTAGTCAAATGCAAAGATGACTCAATCCGAACATGGAAAAAGTATTGAGAGCTAAAGTTTTGAAATTACTTGATGTTGGAATTATTTACCCAATTTTGTTATTCTAAATGGGTGAGCCTTACCCAAGTAGTTCCAAAGAAATTTGGTGTTAATAGTGGTTCAGAATGAGAATAACGAGTTATTCCAACTAGAATTTAAATTGGTTGGAGAGTATGCATTGATTATCGAAAACTCAATGCAGTTATAAGAAAAGATCATTTCCCCCTTCTATTTTTAGATCAATGTTTAGAAAGAGGAGCTGGGCATGCTTATTATTATTTCCTAGATGGCTCCTGGGGCTATAATCAAATAGGAGTTGCTCTAGAGGATCAAGCTAAAACAACTTGTCCTTTCAAAACTTTCGCACATAAGAAGATGCCCTTTGGCCTTTGTAATGCTCCTGCTACCTTTTAGCGCTGCATTATAAGCATATTTGGTGAAATGGTAGATGATACGCCATTTGAATGGACAACCCAATGTCAAAAAGCATTTAGAAAACTCAAGGGTTGCTAAACCACAACACCTGTTCTTCAATCTCCTGACTGGTCATTTCTATTTGAACTTATTTGTGATGCAAGTGACCATGCCATTGGTGCTGTTTTAGGGCAATTAAAAGACAAAAAGGCATATGTCATTTATTATGCAAGTAAAACTCCTAATGATGTGTAGATTAATTACACGACAACTAAAAATGATATGCTAGCAATTTTCTTCGGCCTTGAAAAGTTCTACCCTTATCTTATTGGTTCAACAGTTATAGTGTTTACTGATCATACTGCTCTTAAATACTTAAACAAAAGGTCAAACCATGATTAATTCATTAGATATCACGTTACTAGAATTTAACCTCGAATAAGAGATAAAAAGGGTGTTGAAAACGTTGTAAGTAATCACCTGTCACGTTTACCAGCAAAAGCTTACCTTAAAGATGAAATTCAAATAAACAATTACTTCCTGCATGAACAATTGTTTAATGTAAAGGCAATAATAGCTTCCACTCCTTCGTAGTTTGCTAGTATTCCCAATTACTTAGTGATAGGACAAATCCTGAATGAATAGAGCTCTAAAGATAAGAAGAAATTCTTATATAATGTTCAAGTTTTCTTTTGGGATGATCTTTACTTGTTTAAATATTGCCCTGATCAAGTAATACAACGATGTATTCTTAAGTGGGAAGTACCAGGCATATTTGAGTTTTGCCATTCCTAAGCTCATGGTGGCCATTTCTCCACGAACAAAATGGTAGCTAAAATCCTTCAATGTTGCTTTTATTCGCCCACACTTTTCAAAGATGTTGATCATTTTTGTGCCACATGGGACAAGTGTCAACGTTTAGGAAGCCTAACACATAGAAACATGATGCCTCTATCCCCTATTCTCGTATTAGAAGTATTTGACTGTTGGGGAATTGATTTCATAGGCCTTTTCCTAGTTTCTTTTAGTTATGAATATATCTTAGTAGTGATTGACTATGTCTCTAAACGGGTTAAAGCAGTAGCCGCAAGAACTAATGATCATAAAGTCATGCTCAAATTCCTCCATAAGAACATATTTTCACGCTTTGAGATGCCCCGAGCAATCATAAGTGATGGAGGAAAACATTTTTGCAATCATCATGTGGGTACATTATTACTTAAATATGGTGTGGTTCATAAGGTAGGCACATCATACCACCCATAAACAAATGATCAAGTAATGCTTGCTAATAGAGAAATCAGGCAAATCCTTGAGAAAATGGTCAATCCAAACCTTAAGGATTGGTCACTGTAATTGACGGACTCCCTATGGGCGTATTGTACAACTTATGAAACAACCCTGGGGATGTCTACTTATAGATTTGTTTATGAAAAGTCATACCACCTTCTCGTTGAGTTAGAACATAAAGCCTATTAGGCTATTAAACAATTCAACGTTAATATCAACAAGGCCGAACTTCACCATAACTTCAAATTGTACAAATGGTTGTATTGAGAAATTATGCATATGAAAATGCACAAATTTCAAAGGAAAAAAATAAAGAAAGTACACGACCAACATATCGCACAACGTTCGTTTCATGAAGGTCAGAAACTACTTCTTTATCATTCACGACTTCACTTATTTCTAGGCAAACTATAATCTAAATGGTTAGGGCCATTCATAGTAAAATATGTTTTCGAACATGGTGCTATTGAAATAGAGAATCCTAAGAATAGGAATCGATTCAAAGTGAATGGCCATCGGTTAAAACCATACCTCGAGAATTTCGTTAGGGCTGTGGAATCATGGGATCTTTTAGATCCTCCTCCATTTGAGTGATTCACGATTATTTTCTAAGGGTTATATATACATTAGTAAAATAATTAGCTTAATTTTAATTCTTAAATGTTAGATTTAAAGGTTAGTTCGAATCAATATTCTGATAGGATTTTTTTTTAATTTCTCTCTTTTTCTTCATTGGTGTCCAGACACCTCGATGCTGGTTTGGACACCCTAATTAGTTCCTGAATTTTCTTAATTTTCTCATCCCTGCTATTTGGACACCCGAATGCCGATCCCGACAACTTAATTGCTAGATAAATTTTCTAAGAATGCTACTTCACTGCTGTCCGGACACCCCGATTAGGCAGTCTAGACACCATATTTGAATTAACCTATAGAATTGTTTCCCCCCTCTCTGCTATCTGGACAGCCCTAGGTGCTGTTCGGACACTACGTCGGTTTAAAGCACCTGATTTAACATTTAAGCTCAACTATTTCATTCCAATCCTTTTCATTTAAATTCCATTTCTCCAAATACCTTTTATTTGTGTTCAAAACCTTCTGAGGAGCATTAAATAGGAGTATTCGTCCACAATTTCATGTGGATTTCGACCATCAAGCTCATCTATTCATGCTTTGGTAAGTTTCCTTCTTCATTTTAAGCCCTAGATTCAGGTGTTCCGATTGTAGGCTTTGCATTTGATTTCATTTGAATTCTACACTTGGTTTTAGGTATAACAATGTCTCTAATGATCTTTCTTACTCTATTGTCCACCGTAGAATTGTTTCACTTTGGTTCCTTTCGAAAAGTTCCTACCAGTGAGATCAGGCCTAACTATCTCAATTTCTTCGTAACATTCAAGCTTTAGGTGTGTGTCTTAGTAGCCCAACTTGTGTAGTCTAGACATTGTAAACGACATTGCGAAATTGTAGACCAAAATCTGTGGTCTACAAATCGTCCATCGAAATTTTCAATTTCATGAACTCTGGGCAGACTTGAGTATGCTGGTATTATCTATCCACTTTCTACTTTCACAATGTCACTTTCATAAGTTTATTACGAACTCGAAACAATGGTATTGGGCATGTACTATGATGTTCTAGTATTGCGAT
Organism: Vitellaria paradoxa; assembly: GCA_019916065.1. Taxonomy (NCBI): domain Eukaryota; kingdom Viridiplantae; phylum Streptophyta; class Magnoliopsida; order Ericales; family Sapotaceae; genus Vitellaria; species Vitellaria paradoxa. Next base: position 43,250,191 of record CM034233.1, on the reverse strand, counting down.
TACATAATTTAATTCACTTTCTGGCAATGCTCCTAAATCTTTTGATACAAATTATGCACCTTTCTGACAATTATGTTAGGTTATGAATTATGTCACAGTTTAGCTAGTTCTCACTTACAATAGATTTTTAATTCCTTTCCAAATTCATTCATATTTTCATGCCTCTAGCTTGTGTGGACAGAGGGGTTGTTCTACTGTTCATTAAAATTCAAATATTCTTGTCATAAAGTGCACCATGGCCCCTCGCATCAAGTGTGCTACTAGTAGAATTCTAGATGATACCTATTTTGATAGTGATCAATTTTGGTGCAAAAGGCCTAAAACTTTATATAATGAAATATGGGCTTATAAGCTTGTAGTGGTGGAACAACGGTGGCAAATCGAGCACTTTAAGAAGAAAGAGTTCTTATTACTTCAAAATTTTGAGGACAGGCAATGAATGTACTTAACTAGGTTCCAACCCCATTGCGTCGTGGATATAGTTAGGGAATTTTTTGCTAATGTCAAGGAGCATCCTATTAATAGGCGTTAAGAGAGGGAAACTATATAACTAGCTGGGTTAAGGGGTACACATCACCATCGGCCCAAATGATTTTGCCCAAATTTTTTCAATTACCTACAGTTCAACATCTTGAATTTTCTTATCCCTCGAGGGCGTTCCTCTCATGACCACTGTACCTACTGAAATACTTTGGGAAGGCCATGAATGGCCTAGGGAGTATAGGAAACCAATGTCGGACCTCAATACCAAATACAAGGAATTGCATATGTTTTCTTATGCAAACATCCTCCCTCAGAATTGCAATTTCGATTGTAGCCCTTTACGTGCCAAACTTTTATACGCCATTAGAAATAAGATGACTATAAATTTGCCAGCCTATATGTGGCAACAAATTCTATACACTTTCGAGCATCCTAATGCCCAAATTGGTCTACCTTTTAGAGGGCATTGACTAAGATTTTTAGAAGGAAGGGTGCTTTGATTTCTAGTGATTTGTCTTTAGCCACTATCCTCTAGTCATTTAATTTCACCTCTTACTCCAAATCATGTGGCCACCTCTTCCTCAATAAGAAAAGAAAGCCCAAACCAACTTCAATTGAGGAAGACACTAGTTCTCAAGCCCCGAAGGAGGAAGAAAAGCAAATTTCCAATGTAGAATTGGCTGATATGTTTCAAGACACACAAGTTGCTATTGGAGATCTAGCTGAAAGTGTGCCACATGTGAAGCAATGCAAAGAAAAAATAGGAGAGGCATTCAGCAACTACTTAGGAATCAGGAGGAGCAAGGTAGATGGCTCTAGAGTTTCTTTAGTCAGTTCCCAGATTTTAGGCCACCCTATCTCCTCCACAGTGATGAGCAAATAGATCATTATTCAGTTTTTATTTTTGATATGTATTTATTGATTGATTTTAGGATGTTAAGCTGATTTTCCATTTTTTACTCCTAAAACTCTTAATTTTTTAATTGGATACTTTGATGGTGTTAATAAAAGGGTAGTATTTTATCCCTATATTTTTAATTCTTCACCTTTATTTACTTTTATTATGTTCATTTCTTCTCGATTATGGTTTATTTATTTCTTTTCTTTTCTGTTAAATACACTTCATGGTTGGAGATTATTTTGTTTAACAATTTTGAAGATCAACTTTAATTTACTGTAAAGCACAGGTCCATCATGCCTAACAAATCTAAATCAATAGATCAAGAATGAGAGCTAGAGATTTTTATTGATAACCCTAGTGGTGAGAGTGATTCTGATAATTCATTGTTTAACCTCGATGATTGGCTAGATGAATTTTTTGAAGAGGGTATCCCCTTACCCCTCCCATTCTAGTACCCTTCCTTACTCCTTATAGCACCACATCAGTTTTCTAAGGGATAAGGGTGGGACGATGTTGGCTTAGAACTTTTAGTAAGGATGGAATGGGCGGAAATAAATATAGCTATTGAGTGGCATGATGTACCTACTTACGACACTGACACTGAGTCAACCCTAGCTCCTGAGGAATCACCACACTCTAATTGCGATGATATACCACCATTTAAGGATATTTCTGACCCTGATACTAACACTGGCAACAATAATGAGTCTTACACCACTTCAGATTCAGATCATGAATCCCCGCACACTTTTGAGTATCTTGTAGAGGCTATTAATTATGCATTAGCTAAGTATAAGGCTAGCCTGAGGTTTTATTTACCCTTTTTCTTACTTTCTTTTTCGATTATGTACATTTTTCTTTATTTATTTTCTCATCATCATTGGTCACTCCTGCATTTAGTTGGGGAGAGGGGAGAGCTAAAACACATGATTTATTTTTAGCTCATTTTTATTCATACACCGATCTTCCCTTTTATTTTTGCATTGAACACACATTAAGGACAACGTGTCACCTTGCTTGGGGGGGAATGGTTACATGATTCCCTTAACATGTTATTATTAGTGACAATCGCATGTATTAGCAACTAGTTTAATGGTGGTATTACTCATGAAAATAATGAATGATTTGATTTCAATTTTGAATGAGGGACCTAAGTTAAATTGAGTATAAAATTTTCTAATGCATTGAAAACTTGTCACTTGAGACCATTGAAATGAAAGTGTGTTAAGGATTTGAATTCATGAGATTTAGTCATTCAAGTAAGCTAAGACATAGGTAAAGAGTTAAAACTGTATATTCTGTGAGCTTTTAAGCCCGTTCTTTTATTCTTAAAGGTTGTGTAATTAATATTCTATATAATTTCTTTCATCTCACTTTTCATGAATAACTTCATCACATTACTTTGCTTTGCTATTAAATGCACAAGACACAATTTTTGATTTACATGTTTGGATCAATGCCTCTGACAAAGTGTTATTAGCCTAGAGAGTGATGTTAGGCCATCTTTCTTATATTTGGAAGCCTATGACTTTTTTTTGATTACATTAACTTTGGAACCATTTTTGAAGCCTTTAAAGAAAAAATATTTATAATTCCTATTTTTTTTTTTTGGTTTTAGCCACATTGAATAACCTTTGTAACCTTAGTTTGATAGGTAAGGCCAACCCTCACATGTCTAGGGACAATTGTGCTAAGGTGTATAAGGGAGGCGCTTATAATTGGAAATAAAAAAATAATGGGATATATAGCATTTTGTAATTATTATTATCAATCCCATGAAATATATATATATATATAATTTTTTAAAGCTCCAATGTTTGGTTTTCAAGGAGTTGAAAGAGGAAAAGTTGGGGAGTATGTCATTGCACTATCATTATAATCCTTAGACATGCACTTTGATTTTTCTTATCCTTCATTAGTCTAACCAATACCCCATGGCCAAGGTAAAACTTAGTAAAGACCTAATGGACTTTAGATGAAAGGCACTTATAAGAGCATTTGTCTATTTTGTGTGGTTGATAGTACTTTTACTGTTTATGCATTAATACATTCCATTCATGAAGTGATGCAACAATCTGTATTTTAATTCTTTCAGTCACTTTTATTTTAGGTTCATTGCACTTATTTGATATTGTATTCTTGCATGAACAATATGAGTAACCCTTTTCAAGTGATTTCATTTGTGAGTGAACATCTTGGTGAGATTTAAAGTCGAGGCCATGATCCTTGAGTATATTTGAAATCTATTTTGAATGAATGACATGAATTGACACACTTGAAATTAAATGGTTGAAAGGTTAGGTGAGTTTAATATGTATTGGGAAATTTTATGCAATTTTTGAAGTTTTGTTACTTATTTCATATTGAATTTAAATTAGGAGTTATTGAAGTGAATATTACCATTCATTAAACTAGCTTAGGAATTTTGTGGATAGATTCACTGCAAACTCTCACGAGACTTCACTCGTCCACTAAGGGAAACCTAGGGTTTAAAAGGCTTCTTGCACACTGCCAAATGCGACCATGTTTCCAATGAAAAGAGCAAGAGGTTAGCATTTTAGTTCATTTTTAATAATGTCATCGCTAGGGACTAGCATTGCTTAAGTTGGGGTTGTGATTAAACTTGAAAAGTGTAATTCCAAACTATAATTTAGAACATAAATCATGCATTTATTCAATTAATTTTAAAGTTTTTAGTTATGTTTTCTCATTTATAGTATTTTGTTTTCAAAATGCAGGAAAGAGCTTGAAATTATTGAAATAAGCAGTGATGAAGAGACTGAAGAAGTCATTATTGTTTGAACATTTTGGCACTTGGTTTGGACAGCAGCAAAGGGGCAACGAGCACTTAAAGCTAGGGAATAAAAGTTAAAGTTAAACCTCACTGGTGTCCGAACACCCTTCTCGAGTGGTCTAGACACCAGTAAAGATGATGCACATATTTTTAGGTTGGGTTCCAGAGTCGCTTGTATATTCTGTATTTTTCTTCAGCCGTCAAACACATTTCTTACATACATCATTCTTTTCAATTTTTGAGAGAGATAGAATGCAATTGAGAGCCTTATTTAATTTGTGGAGTGATTTCAATTTTTGTTGTTCATCAATTAGCTACAATTTTACCCTGAAGTACAATATTTCATTATTTTAATTTAATGAAAGTTTTATTTCTTTTGTTCACTATTTTTATTTATTTTTTGTGTGACAAAAGTAGGCTTGCCTAAATCCTTCTCAACTCGATTCAACGAATTAAGGAAGGGTGGGTCGTTAGATTAATCCAATGTTTGTAGGGTTTTATATGTGATGTAATCGCATTCATATATAGTTCTACTTTTTCTTTTCAATCCGATTTTATTTATTATCAAAAAATTTCAAAAAGAAAAAACCCTTGACTATATTCTCTGCAATCATTAGTAAGGATTTTTTATTTAAATATTCTCATATTTTTGAAATAAATAAACTAGGGTTGAACCAAAAAATAATATAAACAGAAAATTTTTTGGATTTATAACCCTAGATGTGAATATAAATCCCTATTTTAGGAACTTAGGAACTTTCATGAAAATATTTTTTCGATTTATTTTTCCATAACATGAAATTAAATCATAGCAATTTACAAATTGGATTGTAAAAAGCGATTCCACTCGGAATTGCAAGTTGAATCAAGTCTTCAATTATTAGATTTCTATTTCGCTTAAATTTATTTATTCTTTTGATTCAATTTATTGCTAGTTTTAACATTCAAGTAGATCGCTTATTGTTAATTTATTTTAGTTGAATTTCATTGAATTGTTTTAATTTCTTTGAACGGTTGATTGATTAGAAAATTTTATAAAATTTATCCTAACTAAACAATCGAAAACCTTTCGATTTTTAATTACGTAGTAGTAAGTTCTTAACCTTTAAAACTTAGAAACTATTGTTATAGGTTTCCTGGGGATTCAACCTCGATCTCATCAAGTTAAAACTACACCGCACACCCTTGCACACGAAAGTTATTTCTAGTCGTAATATTTAGAGGTGGTCAACTATGGGTAAACTTTTTGGTATATTTTAAAATATAATAATTTTTTGGATTTTGTAAAAATAATGTTATAACAAAGTAAATTATAACTAGAAAAGTTGCGAGTAAATTGAGTTACTTATGTTACATGATAAAGTGGACATAAATCAGTTGTTAAATTATAAAGGTAGTAAATTAAATTAAGTTATTTTAAGTTACATGATATAGTAGGTAGTAACTTAGAAAAGTAGCTAGTAAATTAAGTTACTTAATATAGATGCTAAATTAAAAAGTTATGGTAAAAATTAATTAATGATTGATAAATATAGCTACAAAAATAGGAAAAGGTAACTTATAATTTTATTTAATTATAAATTTAGAAAAGTTAGAATATTAAGTTAGTTGTTTGCTTGTAAGTTATAAAACTAGAAACGTAAGATTGATTTAAACATAGAAAGTATAGTTATCAAGTTAAACTTAATTAATATTTAAAAAATTAGAAATAGCTTCGATTGACTTGTAAACTTTTAGTTAACATTTGCATTATAACTTCCATAGTTATTTATGTACGTATACATATTGAAATACTTAGACCCATTTGAGAATTATGATACAACACTCATTTTGTCATCTTTGACGTCACAAATTGGGTCTTCGACTATGTTTCATCTATAAGGATTGAAGACAACTTATTAAGTACCGATTCATCATTCTTATGATAAGAGAATAGAGATTGACTACATAATTCTTGAATTGTCCAATTTGGATAGTTTGAGAATGCAATGATCTATCTTGTCTTCGACCTTAGATAAAGTTTAAATTGATGTCCTTTTATTCTCTATATACATATGTAGATGCAATTGAGATTGTTTTCATGTCGTGAGTTAGATAACTCTGTGGACATGTTGATGAAATTTTGTTTAACAAGGGAATGTAGCGTTTAAGTAGTTCAATACAATTTAAATAGTGTATTCTCAAATAAGATAAGACCAACCATTGTTAAGTCTGATGGATGTTATGCCTAGGGGATATGCGTGATGCACTAACTCATTCCTAAAATATATAACTTTACTTGTTTTAGACGTTCACAGAAATAGTTGAAGGGATGGACAAGATGGATTGATTTGCTGAATTGGTTATGAATGGAATATACAGAGAGCACTGACCAATTTAATTCCTACACAATGGGCTTAGTAGCAAGAATATCAGTTGTTCATGTAGAAAATGTGTGAATCAGTATTTGTTAAGTCTGAAATTCTGTAACTTAAGGCACAATCTAATAATCGCATACTATCACATTTAATCACAATAGACCCAAATCAGAGCCAAAAACTTGACTGCCTCAAAATATTAAAGTTAAAATAACTCTCGAGTATAAGGGCATGTGATGTAGTTTTACTTGATGAGTTCAGGATCGTATCTATAGGGAACCTATGAGAATAAATACTAGGGTTTTCTAAGTTAAGCTGCCCATTGATTTCTTATTAAAAATAGAAAAATTAAATGGGATTGGGCATGAAATGAAGTGATTTTAACAAATTACTTAACAAATAAATTAAATTACAACTATGAAATTAAACTAAAGTTCAGGAATTTTAAATAGGTTTTATTCTATTCTAATAAAAACTAGCAAAATTCAAAACTTAATCTAAATGAGAGCAATGAAAGTGATAATAAAATACTAGGATTAAAGTAATGAAAGCTCTTGATTAAACCTATAAATCCGAGTCGATCTCTTACCCTTACAAATGATGTGACATATATACTCAGTTCAAGATTCACGTTTAAGAAAAGTAACTAGAAAAATATTTTTGTGAAAGCTAAACTCCAAAGCATGGTTTCAAAATCACATTTATGATAGGAAGATCAAATATAGTCGTTATTTCAACTTTGGTCTAAATCTATTTCTTTTATTTTCAAATTTTTGGAAAGTTTTAATTATATTTTGTTTACAATGATTTCAAGGAAATAAGATCAAAAACGTCTGTTTTGAAAGTTTGGAAAATATTAGAAAACAAAATCTACAAACTCTAGCGTGTAAGTTTTACGTTGCAAGCTAGATTTTTTAATCACATCCTTGCAAAAACAAGATCCCACCCATCAATGATGGGTTGAATCAACATAAAATGTTTATGCTAGCGTTGCAATTGAAATGAACACCAAGTATAAGGGTGTGTCGTGTAGTTTTATCTAGTGAGTCTAGGATCATATCCACAAGAAACCCATGAGAATAAACATTAAGGTTTTCTAATTTAAGCAACCTTCTGATTTCTTATTAGAAATAGAAAAGTTAAGTTGAATTGGGTTTGAGGGGTGCATGGGAGGATGATAACAGGAATAAAAGTAAGCTTGACTAGGCAATGAGATGGATTAAACATGCATTTCCTAATTTTACCCTCCCCTCATTTTAATATACAACAAATTTTCATAAAATATAACAATATTCAGAATAAAAAAAAAAAAGAGTGAGTAGGGAGAATATTAGCTAGCACATGTACACATTTCATAACAATACTTTATAAAGGTGGCGAGGGTAGTGGCAGTTTGCTCGAAGAAGTTAGCCATCTCGACCTACTTGCCATTTCTAATGTAGGAGGTGAAGAAGAAGTGAGATCGACTAAGAGATTTGAGGGTTCAAAGAGTGGGTTTAAGAAGTTGGAATGTCTTTTAATCTACTTGATTCCTCTCACTCTTAGATGTTCATAGCTGAAGAGAATACTCACTAGAAACTGACATCTAGATGGTCTCTAGACAGCAAAAGGAAAAAATAATTTTTTTTTCAAAGAAAGAGTAAAGAGCTAACTTAAAGTTACCTTAATGAATCAAAACTATAGAATTTCTCGGCAATGATGCCAAAAACTTGATCACCTCGAAATATTACTGTTCAAAAAATCCTAAAATATAATGGCATGCAATGTAGTTTTACCTGTTGAGTCCAAGATTGTATCCACAGGAAACCTATGAGAATGAATACTAAAGTTTTCTAAATTAAGCTGCCTATTAATTTCTTATTAAAAATAGAAAAATTAAATGGCATTAGGTTTGAGGTGAAGTTATTTTAACTAATTACTTAACAATTAAATTAAATTGTAACTATGAAATTAAAGTAAAGTTCAAGAATTTTGAATGGGTTTTATTCTATTCTAATAAAAAAAAAAATTCAAAACTCAATCTAAACAAGAACAGTGAAAGCGATAATAAAATACTAAGTATCAAAGTCATGAAAGCCCTTGATCTATCCTACAAATCCGAATGGATATCTTGCCCTTACAATGGATTTGACACATATACTCAGTTCAAGATTAGGGATGGCCATCTCGGCCAACCTGTCCAAATTCGATCCATTACCCGAGCCGAATGGATGTGAAATTTGGATTTTTTTAGAGATTGGATTGGATTTAGATTTAGTTTTTTTTAAAAAAAAATTAGATATTGGATTGGATATGGGAATGAGATTGCCCCCGCCCTGATCTGCCCCAAATCCGATATTCAATCCGAATCTACCCCGATCTATCCCAATCTATCTCGAAAAGTATCCGAACAATCTCGAGTCACTTGGAACAATGATGACAACATCGTCACCATATTATGACAAACAATATTCACATTCATCATAATCTAGACTTATTGAACTTCGCTATTATTATCATTAAAATGAATATTGATAAATAAATTTAAAACAAAAATTATTGTTTTGTATTAATTAGGGTGTGTTTGGGAAAGAAATTATAAATTTAATTTTTTTACTTTTATACAAATTGAAGTTTAAAAGTTCAATTTATTTTATTCATACGCAAACATCAAGAAAGCTTAAAGAGGTAAATTTAAAATTCTATAAGATATGTCATTTGGGACTCTACAAAATTATATAAATCCCTATAAAATTTAAATTTTTTACTCACTACATGAATTATGAAACTGTAACTTTTACAAATTTATATTAATTTATATAATTTTAAATCCCATTATGACTGGTAAACTCAATTGTTTCCAGAAAAATATATAGATACAAATTTTAAAAAATAAATAAAATATTTTATTTGCTATTTTATTTTATTTTTCCTATTTTTAGTACATAAGATTATTATTTCATTAGGTAACTTCTTTCTTGAATTTTGAATAGTGTATTATTTTCCTTGTATTTCTAACATTTTTAGCAAAAATATGTTGTTAAACTTTTCAATATTGGTATTCAAAGAGTTCTCTAGAAAATAGATTTCTTAAATAGTTTAACTAAAATGTTTCTTGAAACATTCAATTTTTTTTAAATGGATATTATTTTTTTAAAAATATATAGAGAAGGTAACTTATTAATTAAATGGTATTTTGGAAAAATATTGGTTTTGGAGATGTTTATGTATTACTTTGGTAAATTATTATTGTGATAATGTTATGTATTATTTTGGTTTTGGAGATAAATTATTTGGTAGTAATAGGTTACATATGCAATCAAGTTATGCATCAACTTAGGAGCAGATTTGGAGGCGAACGAATGGTTTGGAATTTTGGATATCCGTGTATATATCTGTTTTTCATTTGGAGTGGGGACGGAGGTTCAAAAAAATATCTGTTTGGAGTTTGGGGCAAATTTGGAGGTAGGTGGAGGATTTGGAGTTCAAATTTGAATATTGTCATATTCGTCTCCGGTCTACCTCATTGCCAACCCTAATCGAGATTCATGTTTAGGAAAAGTAAACCAGAATGATATATTCATGAAAACTAAATTCAAAGATGGTTTAAATTCACGTTTAGGATAGGAAAACAGCAATATAATCATTATTTCATCTTTGGTCTAAACCCGCTTCTTTAATTTTTAAAGTGTTTGAAAGTTTTAATCACATGTTGATATCAGTGACTTTAACGAAATATGATCAAGGACACGTGTTTTCAAAGTTTTAGAAAATATTATAAAATAAGATCTAGAAACCTTAACATGCAAGTTTTACGTTACGTGCTAGGTTTTAATCACATGCATGCGAGAAACTAGATCCCACCCATCATTGATGGGTTGAATTAAGATAAAAAGTCTACACTAGTATTGCAGTTGAAATAACCCCAAGTATAAGGGTGCGCAGTGTAGTTTTACCTGGTGAGTCCTATTCACTTAAAACCTATGAAAATGAATACTAGGGTTTTTAAGTTCAGCAACCTATTGATTAAGTATTAAAAAAAAAATTAAATGGAATTAGGTTTGAGGTGAAACGATTTTCACTAATTACTTAACAATTAAATTAAATTGCAATTATGAAATTAAACTAAAGTTCAAGAATTTTAAATAGGTTTTATTCTATTCTAATCAAAAATAACAAAATTCAAAACTTAATCTAAACGAAAGCAGTGAAAGTGATGATAAGATACTGAGTATCAAAGTAATGAAAGCTCTTGATCCAACCTACAAATCCCGATGGATATGTTGCGCTTACAATTGATACGACATATATAATCAGTTCAAAACTCATGTTTAGGATAAGTAAACTAAGAAGATATTTTTGTGAAAACTAAATTTTAAAATCATGTTTAGGATAGGAAAACTGGAATGTAATCATTATTTCATGTTTGATCTAAACTGGTTTCTTTTATTTTCAAAGTGTTTGGTTTTAAACACATATTGTTATCAGTGATTTCAAGGAAATACGATCAAGAACATGCATTTTCGATGGTTTTGAAAATATTAGAAAACAAAATCTAGGAACCTTAACATATAAGTTTTACGTTACAATAATTACCAAAAAAAAAAAAAAAGTTTTACGTTACAAGCTAAGTTTTAATCATACCCATGTAAGAAACTAGATCCCACCCATCATTAATAGATTGAATCAAGATAAAAAGTCCACGCTAGCAATGCAGTTGAAATAAACCCCAAATATAAGGGCATGTCATATAGTTTTACCTGGTGAGTCCAAGATCCTAATCATATGAAACCTTTGAGAACGAACACTAGGGTTTTCTACATTAAGCAACTTGTCGATTTCTTATTAGAAATAGAAAAATTGCATGAAATTAGGTTTGAGGTGTGCATGGGAGGTTGATAACAGGGAGAAAAGTAAGCTTGACTAACCATTGAAATGGATCAAATATTCATTTCCTAAGTTTACCCTCGCCCAAACTTAATATACAACAGATTCAAACAAAAGATGGCAATATTCAAAATAATGTGAATAACTAAAAAAATGAGGGAGTAAGGTGAATATTACCTAGCATATGTACACATTTCATAGCAATAGTAGAAAAAGATAGCGAGGGTAGTGAGGTACGGTTTGCTCCAAGAAGTTGGCCATCTCCTCCGTTGTTCCTGCTTGTCATTTGTGGTGTAGGAGGTGAAGAAAAAGTAGATTTATATGTAGATTTAAACCCTCATACACACATACATCCTATGTAGATTTTTATGTTTGCATTTACATGTAAAAACTAATAGGAAGTCCAATTGAGAAAGAGAGAGACTTCATTAAGGAAAACCATGAACTTCAACAGAGATTGTGCCTAAAAAAATAAAGAAACCAATAGATTCTTACCATCAATTTAGTAATTCCAAGCCCACTTGGTCAATTTCAGCATCACCATCAGAAATTTCACATTTTCTTTGAAAAAAAATGGATTTCAACGTGAGGAATTTAGACTCCCCAATTTTCAACAATCTCCAGTACGAACAAACATCGCACTACCAAAGATGCCACTGTTGGCACCAATAAGTCCTCCAAAGCCCCATCCCACGCCTCCAGCTGCAACGCCAGGGCCATGGCTGCTACTCCCACCGACGTGAAGGAGCCTGTGCTATAGGAGAATACAAACGCCAATGACAGATAATGCAAACACCAATGTTGATAAAGATTTGTAAGGTGCATATCTTCTTTTAGTCGAGAGCAATGTGTTCCTTGAGAATTGTGAAGAATTGAAAGAAACTAATATCTATTTCTGCCTCTTCTTCAACACCCAAGTTCAAAGAACTCTTGCTCGAAATGGGACGAAACAATTTTTGTTAATAAGCTTAGATCTAGTTTTGGAGAATTGTCCTTGTTTTTAATTTTTTTCTTGCTCCTTAAAACAGTGCGATTTATTGCTCGTTTGAAATGGGTTCTGTAGTTATTATGTCTTCCAATTCTTTTTGTCTTTTTCTAATTCTTGCTTATAGATCTGTAACAAATCCTAATTGTCTTATCATTATGATTTTCCTCGCTTATATTCTTTTGGTTGTTAAACTGTGGCTTTTGGCCGAAGGAGGTAGCAGTTTGAGATGCATTCCAGCTTGAACTTGAGCTTAAATTTAATATCAAACAGGTTGATTTCATTTTCTACAGCAGAGTTTGATTTTCCATACGAACATGTAATTTTGTTCAGATTTGCGGTATTGGTTAAATTTGTTTGATTTATTTACATTATTGTTATTAGGATCATGTTGCAGATTTGCACTACAATGGGCTTTTCTTTAGTTTTAAAAGGATAAATTTAGGATATTATTATAACTTTTGGTTGATGTCATCAATTTTTATCCAAACACAAACAGCAGACTAACAGAAACAATTGACATCAACAACTTTTCAAAATAAGAAAGAAAATATAATTTTTAAATGTTCAAGAGTGATAAATATAATTATCCACATACTGAGATGAGATACGTATAATTTACCCTAAACATTTTCTCTTATAAAATTCATTGCCTTTGAAACAAAAAATGCTCTCAATGTTTTCATTATTTTTGGATTTTTTTATTGATGAGTTGTTTCTCATAAAACAACTAAACCAAACAAAACCGAACAGAACATAAATTAGTGGTTCGGTTTCCTTTGATGAGCGGTTTGCTTACTATTTAAATATCTTCTAAACCAGTAACTTGCAATCTAGTACCAAATCGAGCTTGTACACCCCAACTTTCCATTAGTTATAATTATCCATAGCACACTTAAAAGATCACTCACAAAGTATCAACCAGTTGCCTTGACTGACGACCTAAAATACTCAAAACCGGTTAGGTTTTATGCAGAGATTAAAAAAAAATTAAATTAAATTCCTCAACACTGATGAATAAAGCAAATAAAAAAAACACAAAAATTCAAAGCAATATGAAACCACTTCTATGACCAAATCAAACAAGAAATGTACTATCATAAGTAAAACAATGGCAATTGAGTTACAGAGATTATTGGCAGACAGCGGGCTACGCAGCTGACAGTTTTTGCCTGTTTCAGATGCCAACAGGAAAAGCCAATGAAAGGGAAATTTATACAAATGCAGATAAACGAGCGAGTGAGCGAGATCTTGAATTGTTGTGCAGATAAGCAAGCAAGCAAGCGAGACCTTGATCAGACGTGAATTCAAGGAACTTTCCAATGCTTAATAATCATATCTCAAATTCTTCCATTGGAATGGTGAACATTACCATTGCTGTGAGTACCTACACACTTAAGATCATCTAGCCCCCATATTCGAATGGTACGATCATCGCCTGCAGAAGCCAACATGTGAGGATTTCTTGGATTCCAACTGACACAATTAACAGCTCCAGAATGCCCAGGTAATGCTGATAAGAGTTCTCCAGTCCCTCTATGCCATATATATACCTGCAGAAATTTTTAAAAATTACCGGTGATCAAGATAGGCCGACAAATCCATGTTCCTGCATGCAAGGGCAGACTGAGGCAAGGCACAACTGGGGCAATTTGCCCATTTGTTCTAGTAAATTACATTTAACGATTTTATTGTCTTTGTCCCTATTTACTTTAAAAGAAAAAAAATATCGCCTTGGTTTTACACTCTACCCCATGTTTGTTCACTTTTGCTCCATTCACTTGAAATTTGTACTTCTACCCTCACTGATTGCAAATCCTGCCCCTGCCTACATGCACGTGCACTGTCCATGGCAGGGAGAGATGCTTCTTTCTCAAAAGCCAGATGTTTGCCTTCTCCATTTGGAAAGAACCAACAGTTGGTCATTCTCAAACAATTTGACAGCCTCATTAATAGCCCGCACCATGAATAAGCAAGAATTCCAGATCACACCAGTAAAAAACTCCTGCCCATTGTCTCAACATGGACGTCTAAAATAGTATAAGGTGCTCTTTTGTCTCATGAAACCAAACTAATTTGATCATTGATTGAAGATTGGCTTCTACTATTTTACAAACTACAGGAAAAGACTGTTATAGTCAATTCAGATTGTCATCTAAATTGAGGAAGGAAAAAGATTTATAAGAATATTATGACAGCGGTGTCTTTAACTCTAAGTTGACACCAATTATTGGACGACAAGTTTTTAAACCTGTAAGACCTTGAGGGCAGCACTCTAACTCGAGTAATCCTATTAATGCATGTCTCAAAACATATGCTACAACAGATTAGCTTAAATAGCATTACAGCAGAAGCATAGTCATATCTTAGAACCAGGGTTTGAGTAAATACTTTGGAACCTCTCAGGTTAAAAGAATTTGTCAGAATATCAAAAAGTACCTTGTCGCCTATCTATAAGAATAAAGGAGATATTGAAAAGTGTAACAAGCATCAGGGCATTAAACTTATAAGTCACACCATGAAACTTTGGAGAGAATAGTTGAAGGTAGCCTAAAAACATGTGACAAAAATATCAAACCACAAATTTGATTTTATCCCTGCTAGATCAACCATAAAAGCTATTTTCCTGATAATAAGAATATTAATGGAAAAATACAGAGAGAAGAGAGATCTTCACATAATTTTAATTGACTTAGAAAAGACATGATAGGGTCCTAAAAAAATTTTATGGTGAATACTTAAAATGTAGAAGTACCTTGCGTGTTTCATGTGACCTGAGAATACCTATTAAGCTAACAACAAAATTTTATAGGATGGTTATAAGACCAACTATGTGTATGGTATAGTGTGTTGAGCCACTAAGAAAAAAAACTCTCATAATATGAGAATAGCGAAAATAAGGATGTTAAGATGCACGTGTGGTAATACAAATAAATAAATAAATAAGATAAATATATCTTGGAAAAAAATTGAGGTGGCACTGATAGAAGAGAAGTTGAAAAGTCGTTTAAGATTGTTTGGTCATGCTCAACATAGATCTAATGATGCATTAGTAAGAAAGAGTAAATCAATCCAATGAAGAGAATAAAAGTGATCCTAAAATTAGATGGATTGAAATTGTGAGAAAAAATCTGAATTATTATAACCTCACAGAAAACATAACCCGTGATAGAAATGAATGGAGGAAGAAGATTTACGTAGCTAACCCCAATTAGTTTGGGACTCAAGCTTTGTTGAGTTGAGTTGTCAAACAACATTATAAAGCATATCACTTTCCAACATTTCTTGTGCCATATAGTAAAATTGAAATAACAAAACAATAATTAAAATAAGTACATGCATAAAATATAAAATAGCATGGGATTAGACCTTTTCTCTAAACTCTAAAGTTGAAAACACCTTAAAGATTATAAAAAATAGATGGAAAAATTTTATATAGGCACCTTGCCCTGCCTTGCCCTGCCCTGCCACTTGAAGTCTTAGGTCTAGCACATTGCACTCTTGAGCCCTCTGATCACTTGGTTGGTACCAATTCTAAGACCAAATGCTATGTCAAAAGAGTACATGCTACTGCTCTAACCTCTTTCTTTAGTGAAGTGTAAATAGAGAGAGAGAACATTTGTGTTCCCTCTAATTGAATCTGAAGAAAGGGAATGACAACCCGAAATCCTGTAAAATTAAGTGCAACATACCTGTGAATCCTCACTCCCACTGGCAATAAATGCTTGCTCAAACCCACCAAAACAGGATCTGATGACAAATCGAGTGCGTGTGTGACCTTTATACTTGGAAACAACCTTCACATCATCCTCTATGCTCCAAAGATGGATTTCTTGGTTTAAAAGATTAACCAATAGAAACTTGTTGTCCTTTGACAGTGAGAATGAAGTAATCACTTGCTCCTCTTCTATTAGTCTCTCAAATTTTGCTTCCCTGTCAAGCAACAAGATTGCAGTTTCTCTACAAATGCTAATGATCCTCTTCCCATCATCAGTTATGGCCATGTCTGATATATTGACTGTACGCTGCCCTTTCCAGCATTCCAGCTCTTTTCCATCCAAATCCCACAAACAAATGCTCCTGTCTGTCATGCCAGACACTATTCCCTTACCATCTGGAAACCATCCACAGGATACCAGGCCAACACCAGGTCTTTCATAAACATAGAGACATTCACCAGAATTAACATCCCAGCGTCTGATAACCTCTTCCAATCCACAAGTAAGGAGCTGATAATCATCAGGGCTCCATGAAACTGTCAATACTGGTTTCTGGTGACCAGTTAATGTGTGCTTCAATACCAGTTGACCATTGTCTTTGACCTGAAAAGGTGAAAGTTGTCATCCATCAACAAAGAAATAGATCTAAAAATAACCGGGTGCTATTTTGGTAGGCAATGGTAACAGGTAAAAAAACATCAAAAGCTTTGAAATAGTAAGGGAGAATAAAATGTTGGTGCAATATTTGGCAATAGTTTGAGTTAGTAGTGGTCATCGATTTAGAGAAGGCATATGACCGGGTTCCTAGGGAGATTCTATGGAAAATATTAGAAAAGAAAGGAGTGTGTGTCGCATATATTGAGGCGATAAAGGACATGTATGATAGAGCCATAACATTTATACGGACGACTGGTGGAGAGACTAACGAGTTCTCTATCACGATTGGTTTACATTAAGGCTCAGCGTTAAACCCATATTTGTTTGCTTTAGTTATGGATGAGATTACAAGATATATTCAGGATGAAGTGCCGTGATGTATGCTATTTGCAGATGATATTATTTTAGTAGATAAGACGAGAGAATGAGTGAATGCTAAGCTAGAATTATGACGGGATACGTTAGAGACAAAAGGGTTTAGACTAAGTCGATACAAGACGGAATATATGGAATGTAAATTTAGTCCAAGTAGGATAACGGGTAGTATAGAAGTAAGTTTAGACACACAAAAGATTGTAGAGAAAGATAAATTTAGATACCTTGGATCTTTGATGCAACAAGATGGAGGGATTGATACTGATGCAAGTCACAGGATTCAAGTTGGGTGGACTAAATGGAGGAGTGCTTCGAGGGTTTTGTGCAACTGAAAAGTCTCCCTCAAGGTGAAAGGAAAGTATTATAAGGTAGCAGTTAGACCAGCGCTGCTATATGGATCAGAGTGTTGGTCTGTAAAACATAATCATGGTCAGAAGATGACAATTGCAAAGATGAGGATGCTAAGGTGGATGTGCGGGATTATAAGGAAAGATAGGATTAAGAACAAGGTGATTAGGGGCAAACTAGGAATAGCACCAATTGAAGATAAAATAAGAGAAAACTGATTTAGATGGTTTGGCCATGTTAGAAGTCGTCCAGCAGAGACACCTGTTAGAAGGTGTGAAAATATAGAGATTACCAGGAGTAGGAGAGGTAGAGGAAGACTCAAGAGAAGCTGGAAAAAAACTATTAAACATGACTTGACCTACCTAGATCTATCGGAGGACATGGCCCTAAATAGATCTAATTGGCGTCGACAAATCCATATAGCCGACCCCACCTAGTGGGAAAAGGCTTAGTTTTGTTTGGTTTGGTTTGGTTTAGTGGTGGTCATAACTACTTTTCATACAAAACTATTGTCAAGTGAGATTGCATCCCTAGTTCTTAAGTTTCAGCATTTTCATCATCATCGCAAGATATACTAGTTTACTTGATCATAGATTTCAGGTACCTTTAAAATCAAATGCAATGTAACTACTAGACCAATAACCCACTGATGTAATTTCCCTACTACATGACTAAAACTTCAACTTACTTCCTCTGCAATACTCTTTAGTCTTTATGTTACAAGATATTAACATCATGTAGTTGCTCAAGAAGATATTAAACATATAACATCTAATTTTACAATCTATCCTCTCATTTATTTGACACTAGCCAAAGTTAAAACTCATTTTTCTTGGTCAGGCAAAAGCTGTAGATATTAATTGCACAATGTTTTGCCAAATATGATCTTCCATTAACTGGATAAATACATTTGACCAATAAATGTTTCAATGGTCAGCTACTCCATCTGGGCTTACAATCACCTGCCAATTTAATGCATCATCTACTATATAGCTGAACATTCAGGATCATACGTCATGTGACAGCAAAAAAATAAAAAATGGTCCTCATGTTATGTTTTAGACTTTAGAAAATGGTTCTCACTTAATCCCAGATCACATATAATTGGGCAGTTTCCCAAGCCTTCTTAGAATGTCCTCTGAGAAATAAGAGTTTTAACTAAAAATGGCATCAATCACACACACACACACACACACAGTACATAAAGAACACTCCAAGGCGATAGACCTCATGATATAAAGGGTCATTTTATGTCCAAAATAAAAGCAGTATTAATTATCTAACTTATCAGATAGTTTGGTAACTCTCTTTCGATGTTGATGTAAAAATGTAATTAGCATAGGGGTTATTAGTCTGTTTAAGTATAACCTATTAGTATAAATAAAATACAACATAGACATCCTTATTCCAAGTGTCCAGCAAAAACCCATACTCCTTCGCAGCATAGCCAAGCCCCACCCTGATCAATTCAGCAGTGTTATTAAAAGCAGTAACCGCCCCTAAGGCAAAATGAAGGCTCCAAACATTCTAAAAAAATTCTAAAAATTCATCAAACATAGACTTCTATATGCATCATGAGAGAGAGGGAGTGGGGGGAGACAAAATGAAGGCTCCAAACATTTTAAAAAATCATCAAATATAGAAGTCTATGTTTGGAGTGTGGATTTTTGCTATATGCATCACCATTCTTTTTTTAAAAAATACCCAAAAAAAAAAAAGGTCCATCATGATATTTTTTCTTGCAAACATAACAATATCATTATTAACAATCTTTGCAAAAAATTTAAGTTCAAAACAAAAATATAATATTATCTACCTAACTATAAAAAGAAAAAAGTTCCAAGATCATCCATCATGTTATTGCCGTTGTCATCATCATATCCATCACTAGATTTGTAGCCATCAATTTTATCTTCTACTTCTTCTAAATCGATCACTAGATTTGTAACCATCAATTTGGTGTATGTATAGATCTTTCTTCTTTTCTTCTTTGAATTTTTATTTTTTGCCCTAAAATCACTTTTAGGCTTCAAAAAAGTTTCCTACTAATATATTATTAACCATTTTCATCTAAAATATAATGAAAAAGCCTTGTATTTAGGGTTCAAGAGAAAAAAAAATCAAAATATTACATAGCATGAAAGTGGCAACTCCTGAAGTGCCTCTCCCCCAGGCATCGCCTTCCTCATAGCATATCTCACTCAAGCGTCACCTTACAAACAATGCCTCACCTTGCCACACATGAGCACCTTTGACGACACTATTATTTAGGAAATTGTTCCGACAAAGCACCACCACAAGGCATTCTAAAGTCACCAACAGCTTTACTTGTCCACTATTTAGCGAAAAGACGACATTGTAAGTCCTAAAATCGTGGCAAGAAGCGTTGTCACTAAAAAAATCATCCACACGCCCATGTGTGTTGTGAGGACATAAGGACCACGCATGAAGGCATTCAATTGCTATGTTATTTTCCAGTGTGCTTATCTCCCTTTAGTTAAGTTTCTGGTGCCCAGGGTTGTTTAATCTAAGCCCTCATTTGAAATCACATCCTAAATTTTCTTCGGTTTGGATCTAAATATAGCCTATAATGGTTCTTTTGACATCATCCAGCCTCACCCATTCTCCAGCACCCCCTGTCGATTGTTCCTAGGATTCCACCTTTCAAGTCAAAGTGATCCTTTGCTTCCAATTTAGATCTTGCCACACCAGTGGAGTTTGTGTCATGATTGTACCCACTCAGATGACTACTTGAAAGTTAAATCAAAGCAAATACACACCTTGCTCTATGGCAAGCAAAGCTACCTTGAACTGGTAAGGAAAACATAAATACCTGTGGAGTCTGTTGCTTCAATAGACAAAAATTATGACAGATGTATCCAGGAAAATGCCCATAGTCTTTTATGGAGTTCTAGTGAGCCAAATAATGCATATATGGGCACCCATCTTGATATATGCTAATATGAAAGGATATCTGGGAGTCTGACCACTTATTGTTTTCAAGTGATTTTAACTGCATGTATGATCTGTCTCAAGAATTCTTTTAGTTATGATAGTCTGATAAGCCAATTACACAATATGTTGCTTTTTGAAGTAAGTTTATGAAGTTAAACATGCTTCAACCGTCATCCACAAATGTTAATGAGATGCTAAAACAGTGTAAGCAGATAGTTGTATTTCAACTCCTTATGAGCCACGATCTTGAGTTTGAGATAGCTAAGGCAAGATACTCATTGAAACCAATTCCAGGGTTATTGGAGCTACATCCCAAGGCACACCTTTATATAAGACCCCATTTGCTCTACCCTTAGGAATGCACAAAAAATCCGAACAAGCCAAAAACCGAACCAATCCAATCACTTTGCTTCGGGTTGGTTCGGGTCTATACTATTGTGTGTTGGTTCTGGGTTGAAAAATTGAAAAATCTATTTTTTCAATTCAGTTCCCAGGTTAGTATATATTGAACCCGAACCGAACCCAAGCCGAATTGAAATCAAATTAGCCCGAAAAATTAATAAATGTATGTATATATTATAAATTATATTATCATATAATTTATTATGTAAAACAAAAACATTAGGGAACCAAACGACGGCGCTCTTCCTATCGAAGAGCTGATCGAATGCTGCGATTTGATGGAATTGCCACCGTCACATATCACTCAGACACCACGGCCATCCTACACTCTTCAAGCACCATCAGGACTAGTAAAGGAGTAGTATTAACCCATTCAAACTTCATCTCTATCACGAGACTCTTGAAATGGTCCGTGGAAGCATCTTCGCCCCAGAATGCTGTGTTCTTGTGCTTCATACCCATGTTCCACATCTACCGTCCCGCCTTCTTCACCCTCAGATTATTCTGCTCCAGCATAACCAAGGTGGTGATACGGCAGTTCGAGTTCCAAGTCATGCTAGACGCAATTCAAACTCACTGAGTCAGCAACATTGCCACCATGCCTCCAGTGGTGACAGCCCTGATGAAGTACAACAAAAGTGGCTATGACTTAATGTCTTTGAGAAGGGTTAGGACCAGGGCTATGCCCTTAAGCAAAGAGGTCGCCGTCGGGTTCAGGAAGAAATTTCCATGGGTGGAGCTCAAGCAAGGTTACGGACCCGGATTGAGTTGAACCAAAACCCGAATCGAACCACCCCAATTTTTTCGATCCGGTTCGACTCGGTTTCAATTTTAAATCGATTTAGTTTCGAGTCTGAATTTTAGGAACAAAAAAATCGGTTCGGTTCCTAGTTATGTATGAACCTGAACTAAACCAACCTATGCACACGCCTATCTACCCTTGTGAGCAAATACACTGATAGTAGAAGTCTCATCATTTAGACACCTCCATAATACACCAAGTGTCGAGGAAGTTGCTGTGATTATTGTGGTGGACATGGCAAAGGATCCCAACCCAAATGTATGCATTATGGAAACCTATATTATTTTCATGGGAGCGTTAAAATCTACTTGGCAAGCCTCCTCAAATGACACATGCACCTACTTCTAACTCTTCTGTGGGGTAAGCAACATTAGTTACTCTTTTCAAAAAGGAGTACTCTAGGATCCTATAACATTAGGGAGCTGAAACAATTACTCTTTATTCATTGCTCTTGGTCTAAAATGTTAACAAGATTTAGTTATGAATGTTAATGGGATGAGTGCAAGAGGGTACCCGACCCAGCCAAATCTATTAAAAACTCATTGGGTAATACCATAATAAGATTGGGACGACTTTGGAAATAAAATTTAATACCTGTGCAAGTTTGGAACAGGTTTAGAATTTGCCTGTAAGGTACCTAATACATGTTTATACTTATAGGATACCTAGTAAGTACCCATCTAATCTAATCTAATCTAATCTAATCTAATCTAATATACATTTATATAAAATATAATATTGATTTGAAAGTCTAATGAGTTCCAAAACGCGTTCAACTTGTTCACATTTCAACCAAAATTGAAACCTAATACAAATAAATTGTTTGTTATGCATATGTGTTCAACTTGTTTAAGATAATTCCTCTGATCTTTGAGATAAAAATATTAACTTATCTTATTAGTTTACAAAAACTTAAAGCCGCAAAAGCTATACTCATGTAGTGAGTTTTTCAGTATAGTATTATTTGTAGGTTGTTGTAGATAAAAGATTTTTTTTAACTATTGATATAAATTTTGCAATGTAATATTATTATTTTTTTATTTTTTTTATTTCAAATCAAGTATTTAATGAGTATATCAAACTAGGTTTCACGTTCTCAAGCAATATTGAATGGAATTGCCTCACCCTTTAGGGTTTAGCACTAAGTATATTTATACCTACAAAACTTTACAATATTAAAAAAAGCGTATTACCTATTCGAGGAAGGAATCAATCTATGACTTATTCTATGCTTTATTTCTTTATTTACAATATTATTTATATCTCTAATACTCCCCCTTAAGCTGAAGCATATATATCATACATTCCAAGCTTATTACGAATATATCTAGTTCAAGGTCCCCTAAGTGTTTTGGTAAGTAAGTCCACAAGTTGATCTTCTGACTCAACATAGTCAATATTGATAATGTGCTATAGTATCTTCTCTCCGATGAAATAACAATCTACTTCGATGTGCTTGGTTCTTTCATGAAATACCAGATTAGAAGCAATATGAACACTTGATTATCACACAATAGTTCCATGCGTTGTGAAGGACGAATGTCGTCGAAGTCTACATTTGGAAATCAAGGTATAATGGAAAAGGGTTAATTGATCTATATCAGACCATTAACCATGTATATATACTGATAAATACCAACCGGCTGTCCAAAAATACATGATACGTTACCAATAATTAAGATCCTAATTAACAGCTAATTAACGATAAATATAGAAACAAAATAAGAAAGAAATCTCCTATTCTAACACTCCCCCTCAAGCTGGAGCATACAAATCAAACATGCCCAGCTTGGTAGATAAATGCTGGAAGGAGGATCAAGACAAAGGTTTGGTAAGAATGTCGCCCAATTGCGAGTCTGAGCGCACATATGGTGTGCAAATATCACCTCTCTTCAAACAGTCTCGAATAAAGTGACAATCAACTTCAATATGTTTCGTACGCTCATGAAACACAGGGTTATTGGCAATGAAGATGGCAGACTGATTATCACAAAACATAGACATTAGTTGCAGAACCTGTATACCAAAGTCATGTAAGAGTGAGCGAACCCAAAGCATCTCAGTGGTTGTACGTGCCATGGCACGATATTCAGCTTCAGCACTTGAACGAGCAACAACATTCTGCTTTTTACTTCGCCAAGTGACAAGATTGTCACCAATAAAGGTAAAATAGCCAGTGGTAAAACGACGAGCAGTACGACTACCAGCCCAGTCAGCATCACTGTAACCAGTCACAGAAAGAGAGGATGGTCAATATAACAAACCTCGACCAGGAGCACCTTTCAAATAACGCAGAATACGACACACGGCCTCAAAATGGGACGTACGGGGATCATGCATAAATTGACTAACAACACCAACGGCATAGGTAATATCCGGACGAGTGACAGTAAAATAGATCAATTTCCCAACTAAGCGTCAATAACGACCAACATCAGAGAAAGGCTGACCACTAGTGGCGTCAAGTTTGACAGGTGTATCCATAGGAGTATCAGCAGGGCGAGAACCAAGTAAACCAGTTTCAGATAGAAGATCCAACACATACTTGCGCTGGGAAAGAGTGAGTCCTGCCCGAGACCGTGCTATTTCTATGCCAAGAAAATAGCGAAGAGCTCCCAAGTCTTTAGTATGAAAATGTTGACTTAAATAGGACTTCAAATTAGCAATACCTGAGATGTCATCTCCCGAAATAATGATATCGTCAACATATACGATTAAAATAATAGAACCAAAAGAAAAATGCTGAGTAAAAACAGAATGATCGGAGGTGGACCGCTTCAAACCATACTTCAACATAACATCACTGAAGCGATCAAACCAGGCACGAGGAGATTGCTTCAAACCATATAAGGCACGTCGTAATCTGCAAACTAAGTTTTCATTCCCAGGGATAACATAACCAGGGGGTTGCTCCATGTAAACTTCCTCTTGAAGTTCACCATGAAGAAATGCGTTTTTAATATCCAGCTGATAAAGTGGCCAAGAGCGACTCACAGCTACAGCAAGAAGGATACGAACAGAGTTCAATCGAGCAACTGGTGAAAAGGTCTCCAAATAGTCAACGCCATAAGTTTGAGTATAGCCTTTAGCAACAAGGCGTGCTTTGAGTCTTTCAATGGCACCATCTGGAAGATACTTCACAGTATAGACCCAACGACATCCCACGGGTTGCTTACCAGAAGGTAATGGGACCAGCTCCCAGGTATGATTCTGGTAAAGGGCCTCCATTTCTTCATCCATAGCATGCTTCCATCCAGGAGAAAATAATGCAGCTTGGAGTGAGGCTGGAAGTGAAACAGAAGACAAGGCACAAACAAAGGAATGCAAAAAAGGAGAAGTACGATGATAAGACACAAAGTTTGCAATAGGATGTTAGGTGCAAGCACGCCTACCTCGACGTAAAGCAATGGGCAGCTCATCATCAGAAATAGGGGTTGGATCCTCGGACAAATTGGACGAATGGGATGGGCCATAAGAAACAACTGGTCTCTCCTAAGTCCGCTGATACACTTGTAAAGGAACACTCTGATTGTTTTGAGTGTGCTGATACTCCTGCAAAGAAGACTGAGAAAGAGGTAAAGTAGGACTAAGCTCTCTTTGACCAGGCTCCCCCTCAATAGCAATAAGATCAGAAGATAATGGAGTCCCAGAAGTAGAGAAAAAAGCAGTGGACTCAAAAAAGGTAACATCAGCACTCACAAAATATCGACGAGAAGATGGGTGATAACAACGATATCCTTTCTGTGTACGGGAATAGCCCAAAAAAATGCATTTACGAGAACGGGGGGACAATTTATCCAAGTTAGGATCAAGAACATGAACAAAGGAAACACAACCAAAAACTCGAGGAGTAAGAGGAAAGGGGTTACCAACAGAATAAAGAATGGAAAATGGAGACTTGTTACCCAATATGATAGATGGCATACAATTGATTAGGAAACAGGCAGTAAGGATAGCATCCCCCCAAAAAGATTTTGGTACATGCATATTAAACATCATGGTACGAGCAACATCAAGCAAATGACGATGTTTGCGCTCGGCAACACCGTTTTGTTGTGAGGTTTGAACACAAGAGGTCTGGTGAATAATCCCTCGATCTGCACAAAAGGATGCTATAACAGATTGCACATATTCCAAAACATTATCTGAACGAAAAATTTTGATACGTTTGCCAAATTGGGTAAAAATCTCATTGTAAAAGCGAGTCACAATATAAGGTAATTCAGATCGCTTTTTCATTAAGAACAACCAAGTCATACGAGAATGATTATCAACGAAAATAACAAAATATTGGTAACCATTAATACTAGTAGTACGAGATGGCCCCCATATGTCTGTATGAACTAAATCAAAAGACTCTATTTGACGACTGACACCATGACTAGGAAAAGAACTACGGTGATGCTTACCAAGTTGGCAAGCCTCACATTCTAGACTCGATACATGACTCAAATGGGAAATAACAGACTTTAATTTTTTTAAAGATAGATGTCCAAGACGAAAATGCCACTGGAGAGGGGATACTGTTGCACTCAAAACAGGAGAAATTGTAGTAGAAAAACTTGTAGGATCCAGATAGTAAAGCCCGCCTTTCTCATGCCCCAAATCAATCGTCTTCTTCGTCTTAAGGTCCTGAAATACACACGAGGTAGGAGTAAATGTGACAGAGCAATGTAGAGTATTGGTCAACTGACTAACAGATAATAAATTAAATGGAAAGTTAGGAACATAAAGACTATGAGGTAAATGAATCGAAGGATGAGGAGTAAGAACACCTTGTCCTTGTACAGGACGAGACGATCCATCAGCTAAAACAATATGATGATTAATGGAATTTAACTGAGAGAAAGAGGAAGATTTACCAGAAATATGAGAGCTTGCTCCAGAATCAATGATCCAGGAAGGAGGAGTGGACACAGTACAAGTCATATTACCTGAGGTTGCTAGTGTAGCAGTAGAAGCAGAGTGAGATGTCCGAAGGGTTTGCAGCAATTCGCTAAGTTGGGTGGCAAGTTCTTTGTGAGTGCTAGACTCTGAGGTTTCTGAACTTACTGGCATTAATGAGTGGGTCCCACAGTAGGAGAACTATCTGACACATGATTAACTTGATCTGGTCGTCCATACTTAGTCCAGCAGTATGGTTCGGTGTGATTGGTTCAACCACAGTGAGTACATTTTCTATCGCCTCGTCCTTGAGAAGAACGACCACCACGGTTTGAATTCCAAGAAGAGCGACCCCCACGTCCACGTATATTCCCACGAGAAGCTGCATTAGAGATCAAAGCAGATGATTCTGAAGTAGAGGGTTGACCAGATGAATGATGGCCTAAGGATGATCGTAGCAGACGAGAATAAGCATTTGCAGCAGTAGGCAATGTTTCACTGGCAAGAATTTGATCTTTGAAACCACGGAGATCTGGATCAAGTCCAGAAAGAAGAGAAGCAATCATAAAATCTTCCCAGTGTCTCTTTCGCTGGTCCAAATCTGTAGTAAATGGCCGATATTGTAACAGCTGATCCCAAAGATTTTTCAAAACACTATAATACTCGGAAAGAGAACGACCAGCTTGTTTAGTGGTGAAGATCTGCTCATATAATTCAAAGACTCGTGAAACATTACTCTGTTGTGAGAACGAATCAGCCAGAGAATCCCAAATTTTCTTAGAAAAGTCACAAAATTCTACTGTAGTAGCAATATGTGGTTCAAGACTGTGCCATAACCATCCCATAACAATAGAATCTTCACTAAGCCAATCATCGTATGTACTATCATTAGATTTGGGTGAAAGATTAGTAAGAAATTTTAATTTCTTTTTTCCACGAAGATATACTTTCACCGCATGAGCCCAAGCTAAATAATTTATACCATTCAGCCTTTTGGAAGTAATCGAACGAGGAATATCTTCATCTTTAATTAAAATCAATTTTGAATCAATAATAGGAACTTTCCCTTCAGCCATGTGATAATAAAAAAATAACAAAAAATTACCGGAGAATGCCACAGACAGCCGTAACACCAAATAAATATCAGAAACCAGCAACAACAGGCACAGCGAAGATTGGACCAGCAACAACCAGCGATGCAACGGAAATTAAAATTTCTGTTGCCCAATTAAAATCTTGCCCCTTCAGCCATGCGACGGGTTTGAACGACAGGCATCGACGAGATCAGCAACGAACCAGCGACGATCGATCGGTAACAACAATTAGCAACGAACACCGACGGCCGATTGAGCGGCAACAGCGAAGATTGGACCGATCGGCGAGATCAACGAGAAAGCAACCAACAGCGTTGATCGACGAGGAACAGACCAACAGCAACAATCGACGAAGTCTGGCGACAGGCTAGCAGCAACAATCGACGAAGTCTGATCAACGAGACGACGATCCGAGGAACAGTATTAGCAACGATCGACGAAGCCTGGCGACAGGTCAGCAGCAACAATCGACGAAGTCTGATCAACGAGACGACGATCCGAGGAACAGTATCAGCAACGATCGACGAAGCTTGGCGAGATTGAATACATCTCACCGAAGGACTCCGACGATCTGGACGGCAGCCGCCGCCATCGAGCGTGGTAGGTTTTTTTTTTTTTTTTTTTTTTTTTTTTTTTTTTTTTACTGGAAGAGAAAAAAAAAATTGGAGAGGCTCTAATACCAAGTTGGAAATCAAGGTATAATGGAAAAGGGTTAATTGATCTATATCAGACCATTAACCATGTATATATACTGATAAATACCAACCGGCTGTCCAAAAATACATGATACGTTACCAATAATTAAGATCCTAATTGACAGCTAATTAACGATAAATATAGAAACAAAATAAGAAAGAAATCTCCTATTCTAACATCTCCGAAGGAGATCGTCTGGGCTTGCGGCGATGGTTGTCAATGAAGACTAAAACACCGATAAAGAAGGTGGACAATGCTAATGAAGTTGATGACAAAAATGCTTACAATCTACGATGATGAATTTCTTTTTTCTTTTTTTGGGGGGGGGGGGGGGGGAATGATGATGATGATGATAATAAAGAAAATTATGATACCTGCTCTAATACCGTGTACCATGTCAAACAACATTGAATGGAATTGTCTCACCCTTTAGCAGTAAGTATATTTATACTCACAAAATTGTACAATATTAGGAAAATCATATCACCTATTATAGGAAGGAATCAATCTACGACTTATTCTATGCCTCATTTCTTTATTTGCAATATTATTCATATCTCTAACACAGGTAATTTGCCCAATTGTGCTTAATCGGGTTTTGCAGGTTTGGAACGAGATAAATTTGGGATTCCAACTAAAAAAATAAATGGGTTTGGAATGATAATGGTAAGCAAAAAATAAACTGATTTGGTAATGGTAATCGTTAATTGGGCAAGTACCCTACGCATTTACAACCCTAAATTTAGTGCTCTCTTGCTTCAACATATGGTCTATGTCTTTTACAAAGATGAAATTGGCTATTGAAACGTGGTGGGGTGCTTGTGTAGAAAAATGAGAAGTCTAAAAATCTGTTTATTTTGCGATAGGTTGGATTATATGGAGGGGAAGGAATAGGAAATCGTTT
Source organism: Vitellaria paradoxa (assembly GCA_019916065.1). Classification (NCBI taxonomy): domain Eukaryota; kingdom Viridiplantae; phylum Streptophyta; class Magnoliopsida; order Ericales; family Sapotaceae; genus Vitellaria; species Vitellaria paradoxa. The sequence goes on along the minus strand of CM034233.1, from coordinate 43,220,969 downwards.
TAAGGCATGAAAGCTCCCTTGTATCGTAAAACGCATTCTTGTGTAATGCGTCTATTCTATATAGATGGATATTGGGACCAAGGATCTCAATCAACATTCTTTCTTATCTAGAGTTAAGTTTATATGGCTTCCATTTATGAGAATACAAGAGTTGGATCAAACAAACAAATCTAATCATTTCCCAATCTTGTAATTGTCTTCCCAACCTAACATCCCAAACTATAATATACTACCGTCCACATGGTCCTATAATCATCCACCATTGGCTCCTTACTCGAAGTTAGATCAAAAAAGTTAGCTAACTCCTCTTTGAGACATATTCCCCCCCCCCCCAAAAAAAAAAGCCAAAGATTCTTCCAAAACTGCACTGACTTCCCCTCCCCACCTCTAGTTGACTAAAGAAATTAAAGGATTGACATAAGGACTGAATATTCTTCCATAAGCCTCGGCCATAAAGCTAGTCACTATTGTAGTCACCCAATTTCCCTACTCAAATCCATATTTATAATAGACCAACCATCTCCAAAGTTTGTCCCTCTATCTAGTGAATTTCCAAAGATATTTACCCAATAGTGCTTTGTTAAAAGTAGTGAGTCTCTAGACATTGACACCTCCCTCTTTAATGGATCGACAAACGCTCCCCATTTCACTAAGTGGAACCTTTTTTTTTTTTTTTTTGGTACTTGAATTCATTATCTAGTCCGCCCCACAAACAATCTCTCTGCATCCTGTCCAACCATTTCTTCACTCATGCCGAAGGAGGGAAACATACATACAGTATATCAGCATACTTGACAAAGTACTCTTAAGCAATGTTCTTTTAAACCCTTTTGACAAGTAGGTTTTCTTCCCACCCGATCTTAGCTCATCACCTGCTAGTCTTCTTTGAGCTTAGCTCATCACTCCATCCCAACCTACAGTCGCTTTGTGAGCAGAAAATAGAGGGAGCCCCAAGCAAGAGTGGGAAGCCCACCTTGTCTGCATCCCAGACTAGAAGACAAAAACATCCACACCTATAACCTTCCCCACCAACATTAGTTATATTTTCCCTATGTTGAAACACAACCTCAAAACCACCTCAAAGCACAACAGTAACACCTAAGGATCTGCCCCCACAAACAACTATGGAGTTATCTTCAAACAATAATTGGGAACATCCAATCTAGTAGAAATTTACACCAATCATGAACCCCTCAAAATAACCACCCTGAATGGCCCTTTACATCAGCCTGCAAAATGCTTCTATCACCAAAATGAATAACGATGGAGAAATAGGATCACATTGCCTAAGTCCCCTCCAAGCCCCAAAGAATGCCGTAGGACAACCATTCACTAACACAGAGAATTTGACGGTGAAAATGCACTAGAAAATCCATTGCCTCCGCTTAACACCAAAACCAATCCACTCCAGTGTGTATAATAAAAGCCCTAATTGACATGATTATAAGCCTCCTCCATATCCAACTTGCTTATTACTCCTAAAACCCCATGCTTCAACCTGAAATCCACAACCTCATTGGCCGCTACACCATATCCAGAATTTGACGACCCTCCACAAATACATTTTGAGACTAGTACTGATTTCTTAATAACCCTGTTTGGTCTCAATGCCAACACCTTGGCAATCAACTTCTGTAGACCCCCAACTAACAGTAGGCCCATAGTCCCATGAATCAACTGCTCCCCCTTTTTCAAGAAAAGAGCTATGGAATAGGTGTTTACACTCTTCTCAGAGCAGTTATTTGTAATATACAGTATTTTCTTGATACCAGTTTAATAAAATTTTATTTCACTTGTTAAAAAAAAAAAAAATTAAGAATAGGCTAGTAGACCGCACACCTCATTGCAAGCTTTTTTGCCAATATGAAGTGGGAAATATAAATCCTTCCAAATCAATAGTTATGTTTATTGAAGTTTGCTATCTCGTCTTATAGGCTCTATTGACCTATTAAGCCTCATTATGAACGAAGAAGTTGTCTTCCCTCTACATAGAATAAACTTACCTATCTTTGTGAGCTTTGCAACGTGGTTCCAAAGTTAAATGAGAGAATGCTAACCGCACTAGGAGATGGAATATGACTTAATCTTAAACATGGAAAACATAGTTAGATTGATGAGATTTAAGCGACACAAGCAGCAGCTCCAATCAATCTTCTAACAATTTAAGCATGACTAACTCATCACAGCACGAAGCCTACCACATTGTCTCCAATGTGATAAATTTTGATCATAAAAAACATGGTTTTAGTTAGGACAAGCCATCTTATGGCCTTATCTTTATCAGATAATAAAACTGTAATATCATGTGAGATTTTGAACATAAAAAGTTGTTATGTAATATTGTCACAGGAAGGCAACATAGTATTTGCGGCGAGGTTTTTAAAGTGTTTATATTTTAATAACAAAAAACCATAATGATTGACGATAAGAAGAATTTTAATGAGTTAATATGATTTAATTAAACTAAGAACCTGACCTTCTAAATGTTTTGTATAAGATCTGAAAACCTCAATGAACGAGTTATTCTTATTTTTTTTTTTTTTTTAATTGAACACAAACCCAACAAACCAAGTTAAACTTGGTCTGCCATGTTCATTTGATACTTGTTTTTCATGCAAATTAAAGATTTAAGATTTTAATTTAATAGGATTCTATTTCCATATTATTGGAACTAGATTTTATCTTATCTTTAGATTTGATTTTTGTTTGATTTTATCTTATCTTTAGAATTTGATTTTATTTTTGATTTGATTTCCATAGACAGTTGATTTGATTGGATTGAAGCTTGTGGCTTGTTCTTCTTCCCCTCCCTCATTTCTTCTTCTCTCTCCTAATCTTCTTCTCTCTTTGTTTCTCTCTTACTTAATTTCTTTTTCTCTTTGCTTTAATCTACACCGTGCTGCATCAACTTTGGAATTAGAACCCAAATCAATCCTAAACCTTTTTTAAAACCCTAATCAATCATTGATTACTGTTTGACAAAACATGAGAAACTCTGCCCACGAAGTAACCCTAGCTGCCGAGGACATCGCGACGCCCAACAGCCAATTCACGATGATTGCGCGATCCAACCCCCACATCGCAAAACCCAAAACACAAACCCTAGCTGCATAGCAACTTCCAAAACCCTCTTCTACTTGCTGACGAAGCTAGACAACACCACAATTGGGATCGTCTCCTCTGGCGACTGGAACCAGACCTCCAACAACTCTCTGATGAGCTACAGAGGCTGTCCAAAACACTCTCTTTGCAAACTCCCTCTAGTGACATGAAACAACTCTCTAGCGAAGTTCCGGCCAGGCTCTGAAGACTGGTCGGCGCACTCCAGCAAACGGGAATACGACTCTCCCACAACCCAACGGTGGAGCAGTGCGAAGAGGGGGAAAAAAAAAGTGCACTATTACTTGCACATTTTTCTAATTGTTCATTAGTCATATAATCATTGCATGCAACTATGTAGCGGGCCCACTTTGAGCTCTAATAGCAAAATGGAGGAAAGCCAAATGCAAGCCCAACAAGCGGCCCTTACAAAAGCAATTCAAGGACTAACCACTCAAATGTACAATACACATGCTCAATTAATCACTAGGATGGACGCATCACTTGACCAAGACTATAAGATCAATTGGCTAGATGACAGGAATCACCATTATTCAACCAAAAAGTCAAATTCAAAACTAAAGATATTTTTAACTCCTCCATTGAGCGCCTTCGCAAATATTCCCAAGGTCATTGATAAATAGCAAAGAGAGTCTAATGATGACCACTTGAGGTGTTGATTTATGAGCCTAATCCTGACTTCTATTTTTCAGATGATGAGATTAATGACCAAATTGTGAGTGAATTGGTTGTGACACCTTGTTATATTACACCACTTGATGAAGTTGTTACGACAAGTAAACTTTCATGATACCACAAATATTGCTAGTTGCATTACGGCGCTCCCTGCTCGTACTGTGCTACCTTTTGGGTTAAATTGTATGCTTCAAACCCACGATACTTCTGCGAATTTTGGCTTCCCTACAACTAAACCCTTCTCACAATTCGATCCATTTTTGGTCTTCTTTCAGCATCTCCAAGTTCTATTATCAAAGTCGCATTCTTTTCACATCGGGGGACTTGGCAGGGATACAAGATTTTTACCACCTTATGCATGTTCATGAGCTCTAAGAACAACTTAAACATCTGCTTTGTTCGTGCCCCAGTGATTGAAGAAATGCGCAATTTTTCAATTCTAGGTGGTGGAGAACGATGCAAATTAAATATTTAAGATTTTAATTTAATATGATTCTATTTCCATATTATTACGACTAGATTTTATCTTATCTTTAGATCTGATTTTTGTTTGATTTTATCTTATCTTTAGGATTTCATTTTTATTTGATTTTATCTTTGATTTAATTATCTTAAATAGTTGATTTGAATACCTATACAAAGGCATAGATTGTAAGTGTTATTCAAACTTTTGATATATAAAAAATATTGAATTGAAGCCTGTGTGGCTTACTCTTCTTCCCTTCTCCATTTTTCTTCTCTCTCCCAATCTTCTTCTCTCTCTATTTCTCTCTTACTTAATTTCTTTCTTTCTTTGCTTTAATCTTCACTGTGCTGCATTAGTTTTGTGCTTATAATTTGATTAGAAAACTTTCAAGTTTAATCAAAGAACAAAATATAGTTTCTTTTCCACAAAACGGTCAAAAGGTGTACATTTCCTAGGAGACCAAAACAAAACACTAGTGGAATAATAATTTTAATGTTTCTATCAAAATATAGTAAAACATGCCAACATACAACATAATATACCAAAATAATTGTCGTTTAAATTACTTATTATGCTTTTATACATTCAAATCTATTTCAATTTATGATTCAAAATGTTTTCATATATTTTCAATTTCATATTTTTGTGCCGCTTTCAAAAGTTTTCGAAACATTCCAAAATGTTTCCATTTCCACGCTAACCAAAACACCATACCGAAATGAAATTTTGATCCTTGGTTTTAACTAATTATTTGTTTGAGATTTGAAGTGAACAAAGATTAAAAATCAAGTCTATGGAACATTGAGTTGAACCTTGTTTGTTGATTAAATCGACCCAAATAAGTCGAGAGCTTAATATCTGAATTTTGCAACTTTGAGTTGAGCCAAAAGTGCTGAAAACAATAACAGAAATTGCCTGCAATTTTGAGTGTTGAGCCAACCCAGTGTTCATGGAATTTGAAAAGTGGCTTCAAAGGCTATATTTCAACCGGCAAAAAAAAAAAAAAAAAAAAATGTTAAATGAATTTCAACAGCTAGATCAAACTTCAAGAATATAAAAGCAATATTTGTTCTCCTCTGTCTGACTAAGAGAGAGACCTGCATCAAGATTCAAAGATCTTCAAGCTTTAGTACTCTCCATATTCAAATCTCTTGAGTTTTATTTATACATCCAACTTTGAGTTATTGCACATGTTCAGTGTACGTTTTTGGACTTTCAAATCATTTGTATATTCTCTTGTTGAGAAAAAAAACCTTATAATATGTTTGTCAACTAAGAAGCACGAATATGGACATGAAATATGGTACAACAAGATAGAGATATGCAAACACATTAAATATACGAGGACATAACACGGTGAGGACACATTAATGGATAAAAATATATATGTATATATATATATATATATATATATATTTTTTTTTTTTTTTTGGTGTAGAGGGAGAAAAAAACGGCCTTTCATAAAAGAAAGGGAGAAAGAAACTAATGATGTATTTTAGTATTATAAATATATTTTATTTTTTAGGGTAAATTGCAAGGACCACCCCTGAAATTTAGGAAAATACAAGTAGATTCCAAACCATTTCAATATTACAATGACACCCATTATTTTACCAATGTTTTTTTTTTTTGGTTAAGTATTATTTTACCAATGTTATTATCACTAAACTCTAACCAACAATTGAAGTACGAATATTGTTAGAATATTTCCATAATTTATGTTCTTTATCCTTCGATAAATATGTAGAAAAGTTCAAAAGGGTTTAAAAACATTTTTATAGTCGAATGATGTTGAAATTATAGATCTTGACAAGTTATTAAGAATTGGTTAATAAACCATTTTCAACATTTTACATATTTAAAGAATGGTAAATATTGTGAAAATATTTTTATTGTCACTTTCGTTTAACATCAAATAGAATATTAATGGATGGGATTCAGCATTAATAACATTTATAAAATAAAGGACGTTGCTATAATATTCAAATGGTAGAGAATCTACATGTATTTAGCCAAATGTTCAAAGTAGGTCTTGTAATTTACAATCTCTTCTATTTATATCTACATTAAAAAAAAAAAATTATTTGCAAATACAATAGAAGCTTTTATTCCTAAAATTAAAAATTTAAAGGATGAATATAAAGTCATATTATCTTCATCTTATTATTTAATTCCAAGTTTCTTGCCTAATATTACAATATGATTCACATATATCAAAGTTATGCTTGTATGTTTACTTATGGATAGCCTTGTATGTCTATTTATGTGTATCTCCCAAGTATCCTAAATGTATCTCTCAAGTACACAACACAGGCAACTCACAATCCTAGAAGGCTGTGTTTGATTATAGGATAAAAAGGGGCGGATTGGACTATTAGTCCAGTGAGGCCCAAAATCATTTGTTTGGTTTTACAAAATGACTATGACATGCAAGTCCACTTTGGATGATATATTCCCCAAAATGAGAGATATACAATACCGTGGGAGTGAAGTATCTATACCCTGAATGGCCGAATTAAATTCTCACCAATATCTAGAAGTCCAAAATCATTTCCTATTAAATCATATTCCTTATCCCACATTATATCCCACCAATCAAACACCATTAAAAATAATCCAACATAAAAAAAAAAAAAGTAATTCCATGATATATCTAATCCCACACAACCTCACATACTATTCATAGTGTTATTTATCCCCTATCATTGAATCCCCCCAGTCAAACGTAGCCAAAGTGTATGTATTCCCCAAAATGAGAGATATACAATACCGTGGGAATGAAGTATCGTATATCCCGAATGGCCAAATTATATTCTAGCCAATATCTAGAAGTCCAAAATCATTTCCTATTAAATCATATTCCTTATCCCACATTATATCCCACCAATCAAACACCATTAAAAATAATCCAACATAAAAAAAAAAGGTAATTCCATGTTATATCTAATCCCACACAATCTCACGTACTATTCATAGTGTTATTTATCCCCCATCATTGAATCCCCCAATGTATGTAATTCCAAGTTGCAAATTTCTTGACACAAGTGACACTTTTTCGAGAACTTTTTGGGACAAAATCACTTGGAGTAAAGGTGTGCTTGTGCCTATTGAAACAATGGATGACAGGCAATTTCTAAATAGTGAAAAAGCTTCATGAGGAAGTTGAGAAGTGAATGTAATTTTAGGTTGAAGCAAACCACTATAAATTATTTTGGTTGTTCTCTCTTCCTTTATGTTTGTGTTTGCACTTGTTATATTACACCATTTGACAAGTTTTCATCCTTCATTGCTATTGTGATTTAGCACTTTATTGGTTGAATCTAGTATGATCTTTTTATTTAATAACTTTAAGAGTCAACCCTATTTTACAAACCCCCCCTCTCATCGTCCTTGTCTTCTTCTTCTTGATTGCAATTTGGGCCAATGCACAACATGCATGATCTTCAAAAAGTATGATACTATGTGGTCACACAAAATAACCTATAGCATTAGAGCCAATAAGCAAATATTCCCCTCCTGAAGATTCATCAAAGTTCATGTGTTGTTATCTCTACATGTTAAACAATAAGGCATCACAGAGAAGGGGTAAAAGAAAACAGGAGTGAATTCAATAAATAACCAAATGGAATTTAAGAATGCACACAAAATCACACAAAAGATAACGACGGCTTTAACATTTGCAGTTCAGTAAGTTGCAAAATATTATTAGAATATGTAATGTTAATTGAAATCCATATGGTTGTTCTAGCAATATAGTTATCCCAATCAAGGAGTTTCCAAGTCATTTTACCCATAACATATTTGCATGCAAGGGTAATCAAGTGTAGCATGTGCACAGTGTAGTGTATGAACTACTCTGCAAGCGATTAAAACTTAGAAACTAAATAAAATTTACCTCCCATATAATTGCTGATTGATCCTTAGATGATGAAGCCAAATATTTCCCATTATGAGAGAATTGCAAAAACCACACTTCATCCTCATGTGCGTGTAATACCTATTTAATTAAGATACACAAGAAAAAAATATTAGTGTAACTGATTATAAAAAATAAAAATTTGAATACACTTTAAAAATGCAATCCATTGATGTATAAAAGGCATCATTAAATAGGGTGCAGAGTCAAACTCAAATTCAAGAAATTATTCAAAACTGAGACTTCATCATTAAGTAGTTGCAAGATATCAGATTAGCAGCTTTAAAAAACTACTAAAACAAAATCTAAAAACACATATGTAAGATACTATTGCATAGAACAAACACAAACCAAACCAAACCAAACTAAGCCTTTTCCCACTAGGTGGGGTCGGCTATATGAATTTGACGACACCAATCAAATCTGTTTAAGGTCATGTCTTCCGTTAAATCCAGGTAGGCAAGATCATGTCTAATAATTTCTTTCCAATTTCTCTTAGGTCTTCCTCTTCCTCTCCTACTCCTAGCAATCTCCATACTTTCACACCTTCTAATAGGTGCCTCCGTTGGACGCTTTCTAACATGACCGAACCATCTTAATCGATTTTCTCTCATTTATCATTAGAACAAACACAAGCTTGAATAATTTATCATTGTCATAAGTTAAAACTTTAGGGGCACACTTAAGAGTCTAGAAGTTTTAGAGTAAATAGCACTCAAAATATATGCACTGTAATTTCAATAAAATTAGAAGTACGAATAAGGAAATGGTAAAAATTGTGCTAAGAAGGAAAGATTTGGTAGTAATATTACCGAATATTAGGAGATTTGTTAGCTGTGAATATTTATTGTAAATAGAATATTAATCAATGCTGTAAATTAGGGAATTAATTAGGCCAGTTAGCTACTGTAATCAGTTTCCTGATTTTGTGCCTGTAAACTCTCCTATAAAGAGAACCTGTGTAAACCTGTGTAAATAAGAGCTGTTAGAATATACATGAATCTAATTTTATTCTAATTTCCTTCTTTGTAGTGACAGCTATTAGATATGATTTCTATTTTCATATTCCATTGTAATTCCATATTTGATTGTAGGTTTTTTATCTATAAATACAATAACTGAGATGGGAGAAATTCATTCAACTCCCTCTTATTCTCTTATTCACTTTCTCAACATGGTATCAGAGCTATTCTGATCCCAAAAGAAAAGAGAGAGAAAAATAAAAAAAAAATAAAAAAAACCTAGCCTGGTCTTCCGTACATCACCTCGACATTGGACTGGCCGCCGGTCAACCTCCGCTCATCGGAGTTGGACTTCAACCACACCCGGAGAGTCGCCTACCGCCGGCGAGTATCACCAGCCTGACATCGTCACCAGAAGGGTCCAAACGCGCCCTCACGCGCCACTCATCGCTACCACCCAGGTTTCACGCCCCTTGCTTCCTCCAACGAGTGCCGGCGCGTGGCTTCCCGGAGCCTTACCAGCGTTCTTTGACAGCAATCGCCTGATGTAAACAACTACCCTTCTTGATTGTTCTATGATGTTTTGCTGAGATCGACGTCCATTGGAGCCTTCACAGTCGCTTGATGCTGGAATTTGCTTCGATTCTCTGCTTTTGCAGTATTCTGCTATTTTCGGCCTTTATTTCTTATGGTTAATTGATATTATTGTTGGTTAATTTCGTATTCTGCTTGCCGCCTCTGATGGCTATTGTGATTTTTTCTTTTTCGAAGGCTCCTATATTAGCTTGGATTATTCTTGTGGATGTCAGATTCTAAATCTTCATCTGAACAAATTTTGCCCCAATCAATCTTCCTTAAAGCAAATGATGTTCCTCATTCCATCACACCAACGAAACTGAATCGCACTACTACAGATGGAGGAAATGTCGACCCACCAAGCAGACGACCGCTAGAAGGCAGTCGAGAAAAGAACATTTCCTGGCCGCTTAATCGAGCAATCTCGACCGCTTCAGGCGATCGGCAATAGACGTTTTAATTCCCCCCAAAACCCCCCCTCTTTTCCCCGCGAGCTCCAACTTTTTTCTATTCTTTCTTTCCCCTGCGAGCTCCTCGGTCCACTGCGTTTTCCCGCGCGAGCTTACCTCTCTGGTCCACTGTGTTCGTCCGACAACCACCATTTCACCGCACTGGCTACTTTTCTCCAACAAGGTAAGCTCTTTCTCTCTATATATATCTATAGATTTCTCTCTCTTCTTCTCTCTTTATCTTTCTCTCTCTCTCTCTCTCTCTCTCTCTCTCTTTCTCTCACCGTGTCTCCACCGAATGCTCCTCTAACTCCCAGCCTATGCTACTGGCCATTGGCATGTGTAATGAGCAAAAGTGTGGAAGGGTTTGAGAAATGAACCCCCAATCTACAGTTTCTACAAAGTTTCGGATATATCTTTTTTTTTTTTTTTTTTAGCTGACTAGAGAAGATAATGTATTGCAAATTTTTGTGGGTTTAGATTATGTAAATTAATTTCGTCCGAAATTTGTTTAATAGATTATTTCTTGTAGTGATATATATATGATTGTTCGTCCCTAGCTACCTAGCTTTTATTCGCGTCATTTTGGTTAGCGCTGGATTTATGGAACTGTAAATGTGGAGACAGCTGAAACAACCACACATCTTTTTTTTTTTTTTATCAAAAAATTTAAACAAAATAATGTGCTGGTCCATTTTTGTTAGAATAGTTTTATGTTTTTTTTTTTTTTTGAAAAGATATGTAAGAATTATTATGAGTATCGAAGAGATGCCTCGGAAAAAACGAATTACATCAAATCCCTTCTTATTTCATACTATCTATGAAAATCAGAAAGGAGCTAAGATCTATCTCTTTTCCATCCTCTACCCAACTAAACAAACAAGAAAGAAATACACTTTTGGAATGCAAAATAGTCCTTTCTGAGTTTTTGAAGATTCTCCTATTACATTCCTTCCAGATCAACCAGAAAAGGCAATACGGGATCGTATTCCAAATCTTCCTCTTTCTCCTACCCATAGGTTGTCCCCACCAAGCTAGAAGAAAACTTTTTAAGTCTATGGGAAAACACATTTGAACGCCAAAGCATGAAAGAATTAAGCTCCAAATTTCAGTGACCTAAACACAGTGAATGAGTAAATGATCAATAGATTCCTCCTGTCTAAGACATAAAGGACACCTATTAACAATAGAATAACCCCGTCGCTTAAGATTATTCATAGTCAAAATCCTTCCCCTAACAGTACACCAAGAGAAAAAAATGACTCTTGTAGGTACAGGGGCCTTCCATAATTTCATCCAAGGATAAATATCCTCCTCTCCACTCTGCAAGAACAGATAAAAGGAGTTGACTGAGAAATCTTCATGCTCTGAATGCTTCCATCTCAGTGCATCTGTAGAGTCTTCCATTGGGCAAGAACAAAGGATTTCCATCGGGCAAGAACAAAGGATTTCCATCAAAGTCCTAAAACTATCCACTTCCCAATCATTCAAATTCCTTCGCAAATGAACATTCCAAATTCTGTTAGAGCCGGTCCCTGATGAATAATATGAAACCAAAGCATTCTTGTCCAAAGCAATGGCATAAATGTCAGGAAAACCATCGGAGAGGCTTCCACCCGTTAACCAGTTATGTTTCCAAAACAATGTCCTATCCCCCCTTCCTGCCTTCCAAGATAAACATCTCTCAAATCTCGACCATATATTGCTTAAACTTCTCCATAAACTGGCACCAAAAGATGGGGGCCCTGCAGCAGATTTCCATCCGCCTTTTACAACTCCATATTTGGTCTCAATCAAACGCCTCCAAAAGTTAGATTCTTCACGAGCAAATCTCCAAAGCCATTTTAACCTGAGAGCTTCATTGTGTAACTTAAGCTGCCTAATACCAGCTCCCCCCATATGAATGGGGTTGCAAACAATTTTCCAGTCCACTAAGTTGTGCTTGAAAATTCCTTCGCTTCTACCCCAAAGGAAATTTCTTTGCAACCTCTCAATTTCCTTTAGAACACACACAGGGGCAGGAAAGAGGGAAAAAAATAGGTGGGAATGCTGGATAGAACACTCATGATCAAGGTGACCCTCGCTCCCGTTGATAAATAATTAGCTTTCCACCCGGCCAATCTATTTCTGCACCTCTCAATAAGAGGTTCCCAGATTTGTTTAGACCTGAAATTTGCTCCTATGATCATACCCAAATAAACAGTAGGAAGGGACCCAATATTACAGCCAAGAACAGCTGCAAAATCCTCCATATCAGAATTGAATCCCATGGGCAGGACCTCAAATTTACTGAGGTTAATTTTAAGGCCAGTGACAGCTTCGAACCCCAGAAGGATGCAGCGAAGATGTCCAAGCTGAAGCAAATCAGCCCCGCAGAAGACCATAGAATCATCTACAAAAAGCAGGTGTGAAATGCTGAGGCTCTACCTGCTGTTTTGCACAGGGAAACCCTCAATGAAGCCTGCCTCCACAGCGTTATTTAACATCCTGCTGAGAACCTCCATTACCAAAATGAAGAGAAAAGGAGATAAAGGATCTCCTTGTCTTAACCCTCGAGAGGAAGGAAAAAAACCTTCAGGAGATCCATTTATCAAGACTGAGAATCTGGCAGTAGAAATGCACCAGTTTATCCATTGACACCATCTTTCCCCCAAGCCCATTCTACTCAGCAAATGCAGCAGAAATTTCCAATTTACATGGTCGTAAGCTTTTTCAATATCCAGTTTGCAGACCAAGCCAACATCTTTGCTTTTGATTCTGGAATGTAGGACCTCATTTCCAATTAGAATTGCATCCAAAATCTGCCTGCCCTTGACAAAAGTATGCTGAGATTCAGAGATGAGACTATCAATTACCTGTTTCAGCCTATTAGCTAGTACTTTTGACAGCAACTTGTAGACTGCTTCGACTAGACTAATTGGCCTGAAATCCTTTAATTCCACAGCTCCATTCTTCTTAGGAATTAGTGCAATGAAGGTTGAGTTCAAACTTCACACAAATCTACAGCTACAATGGAATTCTCCAAAGACAACTAGCAAGTCTTCCTTAAGAATAGCCCAGCATCTTTGAAAAAAAACCATTGTCCATCTATCTGGGCCAGGGGCTTTATCACCATTTAATTCCATCAGCGCCTGAAATACCTCTGGTTCTGTGAAGGGAAGCTCTAGGCAATCAGCTGCAGAGGAGCTGAGCCGAGAAAATACCATATCATTTACTAACGGCCTCCAATTTTCTTCTTCCGCAAACAGCTTCTTGTAAAAATCCACAATACTCTGTCTAATCATCCCTTGATCTTCAGTGAGCTCCCCATTGACTTCCAATCTATCAATCCAATTCCTCCTTTTGTTCGCGGAAGCCATTTTATGGAAGAATTTTGTGTTGCGATCTCCTTCTTTGAGCCAATGAATTCTGGACTTTTGCCTCCAGCATATTTCCTCCATTTTAATTAAACTAGTTAATCTCATTATCTTATCTTGTTGCAGAGATCTTCCTTTTCCAGATAATAAACCACCATCATCCAGCCAGTCGAGCTCTTTAATGTCTTTTTCCAGTTGGGCTTTCTACTGTGCCATCCTTCCAAACACCTCAATGTTCCAGATTTTCAGGTTTGACTTTAGAGCCTTTAGCTTCTAACACAATCTGTAGCTAGCAGTTCCCTCAAAATATTAAGCATGTGTTTGGAGTGTCAAATTTATTTTTTTTTTTTTAGGGTTTTGCTAAATCATTGGACATCTGTTGGGAGGGGAAATTTTCTGGGCTTTGGCAGCTAGGCAAGCTAAAGCGGGTACTCATACACTCTTTCTCCCCTTGGTTTCTACTTCTGAAGAGTATTGTGTTGTGTGATGCTTATGAGGGTTTTGCTTTGTGGGTTCTCTGAGTTTATGCTAAAGTTGTTTTGTATTTTTTTCCCCATCTTCACTTGTTCATTTTTGTTGTTTCTGTAGTAGTAATAGTTAGGGTAGGATAGATATCAATTCTCAGATTCTTCATTGTGAGTTCAATTCTATCAATTCTTCAATTTATTTATTTATTTATTATTTTTGTTCTCTTAAGCATTCAGTCTTTCATCACTGTTGATAGGGAATGTATAGTGATAGGGTTGATTAAACATTAGCGTAAGTCCTGGAAAATTTGACTAGTTTTTCTCTCGTTTTGCCTCATATTTTTTTTTTTTTTTTTTTTTTGTTCACTCCTCTTTAGAGAGTTCCCCTTGTTTAACTGGCTTGGTTCGTTCAATGAGGTCAAACTATGTTTTGTGATATTTTCTTCTTACAATAATCACCACATGACTGATTTTTGGAGTGTCAAATTTAGTTAAAAAAATTCTTAATTTTTTAATTTTTTTTCCAACTTTTTCACTCAAAATTATTAATTAATTTCGACTTTTACCTACTTTTATCATAAATCTCTTACTTTTATCAATTTTCTCTAATTTTTATCAACTTTTTCTAATTTTTTATATTTTTTTAAATTTTTTATATTTTTCAAGAAATATACTAAATATTTAACAACTAAAAAATTTGTGTATTTCTATTTTTTATTTTTGCTAAAATTTGGCTTTCTAAACAGGTTTAAAAAAAAAAAAAGAATTATCAAAATGATATGGTAATTTTAAAGAGTTATTATTTTGAAAATAATAAAGTTCCGTTTGCAGTGATAAAAAATTTTAAAAAATGATGAAAAATAATAAAAATTTTATAAATTATTTATTTTTATCTCACTATATAAACTACGAATTCACAATTTATTTCACTTGACCTTATTTTTTTAACTCTAACTGTACCCTAATTGATTATTTTTAGGCGTTTCGTATAAGCCAAGTTAGCATATGTTTATGGCGACGTAGCCTTAGGAAGGGAAATTTTTTCTAGTTTGAATATTAATTTGGAGCTAGCGAGACAGTCACATGAAACTGTGATGAAACTTACAAATATTCTATTCTCTCGAGGGCAATATGCGCTGCGGTTGCGTTTGATTCGTTAAAAATTAAAATAAATATTTGAAAATTTTTAAATATTTTTAAAAATTATTTATCTTTTATTTTACTGTACGAGTTATGAATTCATACTTTATCTCATTTTATTTCATTTTATCTTACTTTTAATAACTCTAAACGCCACCTAAATTTTAGAAAAAATGTCATAAAGGTTTTATTCTTTTGAGGGTAAACCAGGAGGGAGTCTTGAAATTAAAATTTAATTTTAAGAGTGAAATTTGTAATTTTTAATATTTGAATTTTTATAAAAATTCATTTAATGAATAAAATTTCATCCAGAAAGTTAAAATAGTAGTTGTTAAAAAATAAAAGGATGAAATTAGAGCTTCTTGTCAATAGAATACTAACAAATAACTTACCAAAAAAAATGACAAATATATATATACATATTTTAATTAGTAAATACTTAAATTTTTTTAATTTCAAATTCTGACCCTAGTTTGGGAATTACACTTCCCCAATTCACACAAGCATGTGCCTGTCCTAATTAGTAAATAATTAAATCTTCGAATTTCAAATCTTGCCCCTAGTTCAGAGGTTACTCATCCTCGTTTAAATCTCTGAAATTTTGTCTTTCATAGTTGAATTATCAAAACAATTGCTCACTCAAAATACCAAACATCCCCTATTATAATCTGAATAGTACATTTATCTTCATGCATAAGTATACATTCATTTTTTAAAAAAAAACTTAAACCCGTTCGAGAATCGTATCATGACTATCGATTTGGTCATCCACGATGTGACAATGTGGGTTTTTTAATGCCTGATTCGTTTTTGCTAGATGGATGCGCAAATCGATATATACGATTCTTGAATTGTCCAGTTTGGACAGTTTGGGAACGCAATTATCCATCTTGTACTCAACGCTGACTATGCGAGTTCTACGTTAGGCGAGGTTTCATGTAGCTACTCCCGTTGTTCTCTAGGTACATACGTAAATGCGTGAAACACCGCTTTTATGTCGTGTGCTTGGAGAACTACGCGGGGATGTTGCCGAAATTTCGTTTGACAGTAGAACGAGGAAATGTCATGTTGAGTAAGAGGTGGATTGTGCATTCTCGAATGTGATAGGACCAACTACCTTGTAGTGAGAAACATTTAAGTTCTTTTACAAATGAGCATACATGTAGGTGTCAACTGCTAAGTTATTGAAACATATATCATCCACCTGTTCAGTACGTTTGATGACGTTGTGCTTGAAGCGATGGACAAGACCTGGATTGACTTGCCGGATAGGTTGTCCTCTCGATATGTCCAAGGGATTGACGACTTCATTGCGTACACCCACCAGTTGACTGCTCAGCAATCAATCAATTGCCCGTGTAGAAAGTGTATCAATCGATATCATTTCACCCGGGATGTGGTAAGGGACCATCTGCTGAGGCACGGGTTCTTAAAGACTTATAAGAATTGGACAAAACATAGGGAGCCTTACGTTTCGCAGCGCGCTGAGGAAAGAGTAGATCTATATAACGATGTGGTGCCTAGTGATCAAATGATGGAAATAATTCAAGATATCATGGCTGGGATACCTGGCCCAGAACCAAGTACTGCGGCGGATGAAGCAGGTGCGTGTAATCCAAGGTCCGGTGCTAACGATGATGTATTAAGGTTTTTTTAAATTTTAGATGATGCAAACACTGAGTTATATCTCGGATGCTAGAATTACAGTCAATTGTCTTTCATAGTTGAGTTGTTGCACCTGAAAGTTCTTAACCAGTAGACCAATAGCTTGTTCGACATGTTATTAGAGTTGTTGAGAAAGGTCCTGCCAGATGGTGCAAGAGTTTATGAGTCCTACTATCATGCTTGTAAGTTGACCGAAGATTTAGGTTTCACGTATGAGACATAGGATGCGTGCCCGAATAGTTGTATGTTGTTTTGGAATGAGCATGCAACCCTTGACAAATGCCTTGTATGCAATAGTTCTAAATGGAAGCAAGGCATTCTAGCCCAGAGTACCAAATGTTCAGCGGAGAAGAGTGCAAAATTAGTCACTGCAAAGCAAGTTCCATACTTTCCTTTGAAGCCAAGGTTGAAAAGGTTGTTCATATCATCAAAGACAGCTAAGTTAATGAGATGGCATGCAGAGAACAGTCACGACAATGGAAAAATGACTCATCCGTCTGACTCTCTGGCTTGAAAAGATTTTGATTAGCGGCATCCGGACTTCTCCTTTGACTGTTGGAGCGTCCGTCTTGGTTTGGCTGCGGATGGGATATATCCTTTTGGAGCAATGAATATTTCACACAGTACATGGCCGGTTGTCCTGGTTCCTTATAACCTTCCACCATGGCTGTGCATGAAGCAACCGTTTTTAATTCCGTCAACTCTAATTGATGGGCCGAAAGGGCTGGGAAATAAAATCGATGTCTACTTGCAACCGTTGATCGAAGAGTTGCAGGAATTGTGGACTAAAGGTGTGATAGCTTTTGATGCTGCGTCCAATGAAATGTTCAACCTTCATGCAGGCTTGTTGTGGACGCTTAACGACTTCCCAACATATGGCAACTTATCTAGCTAGAGTACGAAAGGGAAGTTTGCTTGTCCTCCTTGCAATAAAAGCACACAGTCACGATGGTTGCGTCATAGTAGGAAGTTTAGTTACATGGGTCACAGACGATTCCTGCCTAGCACACATAGGTTCAAGAGGAACAGAACTGCCTTTGATGAAAACTGTGAGTTTCACCCGGCCCTGCAAAGATTAACTAGGCATGAATTATTGACCCAGCTTGAGACAAATGGTATACGAACTGTCTACAAGCCCACTGACTTAAGGCTTGGATTACCCAGATCAATGGAGCCTCGCTGCCACAGTTGGAAGAAAAAAAGCATTTTTTTGAGTTACCCTATTGGAAGGACAACTTGGTAATGCATAACTTAGACGTCATGCACGTTGAGAAGAATGTGTGTGACAACCTATTGTGGATGATATTGGGTGACAAAATAAAATCGAAAGACACTGCCAATGCTAGGCGTGATTTGGAAGATATGGGATTGCGGCAACCATTGCATTTGCAATTGAGAGAAGCAAATAGGGCATATGTACCACCAGCACAATTCACAATGAGCTGTGACGAGGAGTTATTCCTCAGCGTCCTCCAAAGTGTTAGGGTGCCCGATAGGTATTGTTCTAATATCTCGAGACGGGTGAACATGTAAGAGAGAACTTTATCCGGTTTAAAAAGACATGATGGTCATATCCTTATGCAACAACTGATTCCTATTGCTATTCGTCGATGCTTGTCAAAGAAGGTTGTTGAATCTTTGATAGAGCTTAGTAACTTCTTCCGACTGTTGTGTTCAAAAGTTTACCGCCTGGCCAAGTTACAAAATCTCAAGGATCGCATGGAACTAACACTTTGTCATCTTGAGACAATATTTCCACCTTCTTTTTTTTATGTGATGGTGCACCTCACAGTACATTTGGCCGATGAAGCTATATTGTGCAAGCCAGTTCAATTTCGATTGATTACCCAATTGAAAGATATCTCAAAACCTTGAAACAGTATGTTCGCAATAGGGCTCATCCCGAGGCTTCAATGGCTAAGGGGTATTTTGATGGAAGAGTGTACCAATTTCTGCGCCATGTATATGGGCCACGTTGAAGGAGATACAGTCGAAATTTTAGGTCCATGACATTATTGGGTATTGATTATTCATTTTTTATAGTCATAGGTCATCTAAAAAATAAATGTCATTAATATGTAGGCTGAACATCATTACTTAATATTTTTTTTTTTTTTTTTTTTGCTAATGTTGAGATGTCATCACTTTAGGGATTTGGTAGATGGCTCGAGGCAGAAAGATAGGTCGTCCACGTACCATGGGTGAGGCACTCTGTGCTGCCCGTGCACGTGCCGCAACTGATGATGTAGTTGGTTCAGATCATGTAGGAGATACTGATGCCACTCAGCCTCCCGACGCCACACATACGCAGTTTGATTCCGATCCTACTCAGTCACCCGATACGACTCAGCCCACCACCGTATATACCTCCACACCTCATCCGCAGACTCCATAGCCACTTGCTCCCCTACTCACGCCTACACGATCAGATCCTACAGTCCCCACTTGTCAGCGACATAGCCCCCTCGCACCTATGGGGCCACCCATCATATCCTCGTTGCATTCATCTTGTTCGCTTCTTAGGCCGTCCACTATCGATACTACTTATCCCATGTCCCCTACCGAGCCATGCAGTTCCTCTCAGGCTCCAATACCCATCCCTACCCATGGGCTTCGAGATGCATCGTCATCTCGACGAGCACGACTCTCTTCGATAGCCTCGATGTCTTCTCCACATGTTACTCAACCACCTACCGCATCTGCTACTTCTATCCCGGATGTTACTCGGCCACCCACCTCGTGCCCTGGTTCGTCGGATCCATTAGGTATATGGTTCTTTTATATAAATGACGAATGATGTTGGTTAGTTTTACATTTCACGGTGCGCTGACATATGGTATTGACACTTGGCCGGATCTGGGAGTACCACAACAGCGTCTCATGCTACGAGAGGTCCCACCGCTCCCCTATAGGGTTGGGATAGCGGCCAGCCTCGTCAGGTTGAGTTTAGTAGCTACCATCACCCAGTAGGGAAGTCGGGTAGCCGCCTCATTAGGCAGTTGGGTGTGATGGTCCGCAATGGACGCCTCATGCCGTTGTCTATCATGGATTGGGCAGCTGTGCCGATCGAGACATTAGACTGCATATGGCAGGAGGTCATGGTGAGCTACAGTAACATGTTTCCACTTGAAATTATTTTTGCGTATTATCATTGCTAATATATAATATAAATTGTGTAATCAGGATAATGTGGTTGACTGTCCTCTAGAGTTTCGGCTTGTTTGTATGGCAAAGTGTCGAAAGATTTAGAAGGACCACAAGTGCATTGTGAAGAGGAAATACTTCACGCCTTTCACGGGATCCCCGGACATTTTGCAACGTTGTCCTCGTTGTGTGGTTCCAGAGCAGTGGCCGAATCTTGTAGCGTGCTGGTCGAATGGCTTAGCCCAGGTATAATTTAATAAAATTATAGAATTTATTTCCTTCGTGTTTGTTAGGGTGATAAATCTTTTTTTTTTGTTGCAACTAATTCGAAGACAGGCTGAGGCGGCTACGAACTCAGCCAATCGGGCCAACCTTAGCGCACCGCACACGACGGGTGGGAGGCACATTCAAGATATAATTCATGAGGTATATAGTTATGTCGTAGTTCACTGTAGCGTATCTTTGTATATCCTGCATTTTTAAGTTTAATTATTTATTTTGCTAACTAATGTAATTCATATTTTGTGCAGATGCGGGCAGAAGGGATTCCCACCGACCGAGTTCGCGTATTCTAGAGAATACGTAACCCCTCACACCCCGACGTTCGGGCCATGATCGAGCAGATCCAGGCACGCCTAGCAGAGTTCTCGGAGTTAGAGCGTGACTTGCTGGAGGTCCGGGAAAGGATTTATGGAGAGGTTGTAAGCCAGGATGGCCATCGTTACACACACGACATGGGCTCTAATATACCACGATCTGTGGTTCGGCAGGTGGTTGCAGCAGCGTCTGGTGCAGCATCGCAGAGACGCACAGAGGCAGAGATCGAGCGACTTCTAGCTGAGCGCTTGGACACATTTCAATCGGACATGCGCGGGGAATTGCGTGCAGAGATTTAAGAGGAGATTCAAGCTGAGCTTCAGGAGGAGATCCCAGCGGAGATTCTTGCTAGTATTCGTGCTGAGGTCCAGACCGAGGTTTGGGCTGAGGTTCGAGCTAAGGTTCTCCAGGAGGTATGTGCAGAGTTTCGTGCAGAGATGGAGGAGCGCATTGATCATCTGCGGTAGCAGCTGCGGACAGAGTTTCGTGGTAGTCAACACTAAGCTCAGGTAACATAATATGAGTTTCAATAGTTCAATTTTGTCATGACTGTATCCTCCTTACAATAAACAATAACTAAAATTGTAAGCTACTACTTGTAGGATGGAGATGATGACACTGGGCCAGCCTCTGGGATGTAGATACTCTCATTATCAGGTATAAAACTATTTACGAAGTTTTAATTTTAACTGCTGTGTATAATTTACAATATAGAGTTGACACTTAAGGTTTACGCCGAACTCAAGCACTTTAGAAACTGTAGACTCCTCAATTCTTTTGGAAACGGGATCTGCTGCAAACCAGACTTCACGTGTAGCAAGTCTAGGTCATTTAGAAACCACAGGAGCTGACCGGCCTTGAATCGGAGTCACAGCGAGCCCGAGATGGCCCCAGGTAGGATCGAGTTAACAGTTAAGGTTTATAGCGTCCCATACTTAGGTTTCGACTCCTCAAACCGAAGAAACGGGGTTCGTTGCAAAGCAAATTTCACGTGTACTGAGTCTAAGTCATTTAGAAACTATAGGAATTACTCGGGTTTGAATCCGAGGCACGACAGTCCCGAGATGACCCCGGGTAGGATTGAGTTGGCACTTAAGTGTTAAGTGTCCCATACTTATGTTTTGACTCCTCAAACTAAGGAAACGGGATCCGTTGCAAACCAAGATTCACGTCTAGTGAGTCAAAGTCATTTAAAAATTGTAGAAATTGACTGGGCTTGAATCTGAGTCACGGCGGGCCCGGGATGGCCCCAGGTAGGATCGAGTTGACATTTAAGCACTTAGTGTCAATTATTTAGGTTTCGAATTCTCAAACCGAGGAAACGGGGTTCGTTGCGAACCAAATCTCACGTGTAGTGAGTCTAAGTCATTTAAAAACTGTATGAATTGACCGGGCTTGAATCCGAGTCACGGCGGGACCAGGATGGCCCCGGGTAAGATCGAGTTGGCACTTAGCAGTAAGTGTCAATTATTTAGGTTTCGACTCCTCAAACTGAGGAAACGGGGTTCGTTGCCAACCAAATCTCACGTGTAGTGAGTCTAATTCATTTAAAAATTGGAGGAATTGACCGGGCTTGAATCCGAGGCACGATAGTCCCGGGATAACCCCGGGTAGGATTGAGTTGGCACTTAAGTGTTAAGTGTCCCATACTTATGTTTTGACTCCTCAAACTGAGGAAACGGGATCCGTTGCAAACCAAGATTCACGTGTAGTGAGTTTAAGTCATTTAAAAATTGTAGGAATAGACCGGGCTTGAATCCAAGGCACGACAGTCCCGGGATGGCCCCGGGTAGGATCGAGTTAGCACTTAAGCGTTAAGTGTCAACTACTTAAGTTTCGACTCCTCAAACCGAGTAAACGGGATCCGTTGCTCACCAAAATTCACGTGTAGCGAGTCTAGGTCACTTAAAAACTGTAGGAATTGACTGGGCTTAAATCGGAGTCACAGCGGGCCCAGGATGACCCCGGGTAGGATCTAGTTAACACTTAAGTTTTATAACTTCCCGTACTTAGGTTTCAACTCCTCAAATCGAGGAAACAGGGTTCGTTGCGAACCAAATCTCACAAGTAATGACTCTAAGTCATTTAAAAACTGTAGGAACTGACCAGGCTTGAATCCGAGTCATGGCGGGCCCAGAATGGCCCCGGGTAAGATCGAGTTGGCACTTAAGCGGTAAGTGTCAATTATTTAGGTTTTGACTCCTCAAACTGAGGAAACAAGGTTCGTTGCCAACCAAATCTCACGTGTAGTGAGTCTAAGTCATTTAAAAATTGTAGGAATTGACCGGGCTTGAATTCGAGGCACGACAGTCCCAAGATGGCCCCGACTAGAATTGAGTTGGCACTTAAGCGTTAAGTGTCAACTACTTAGGTTTCGACTCCTCAAACCGAGTAAACGAGATTCGTTGCTCACCAAAATTCACGTGTAGCGAGTCTAGGTCACTTAAAAACTGTAAGAACTGACTGGAATTAAATCGGAGTCACATCGGGCCCGAGATGGCCCCGGGTAGGATCGAGTTAACACTTAATTTTTATAACGTCCCATACTTAGGTTTCGACTCCACAAACCGAGTAAACGGGAATCGTTGCAAACCAAAATTTACGAGTAATGAGTCTAAGTCATTTAGAAATTGTAGAAATTAACTGGGTTTGAATCCGAGTCACGACGGGCCCAGGATGGCCCCAGGTAGGATCGAGGTGGCACTTAAGCGGTAAGTATCAATTATTTAGGTTTCAACTCCTCAAACTGAGGAAACGAGGTTCGTTGCCAACCAAATCTCACGTGTAGTGAGTCTAAGTCATTTAAAAACCGTAGGAATTGACCGGGCTTGAATTCGAGGCACAACAATCCTGGGATGGCCCCGAGTAGGATCGAGTTGGCACTTAAGCGTTAAGTGTCAACTACTTAGGTTTCGACTCCTCAAACCGAGTAAACGAGATCCGTTGCTCACCAAAATTCAGATGTAGCGAGTCTAGGTCACTTAAAAACTGTAGGAATTGACTGGGCTTAAATCGGAGTCACATCGGGCCCGGGATGGCCCCGGGTAGGATCGAGTTAACACTTAAATTTTATAACGTCCCGTACTTAGGTTTCGACTCCACAAACCGAGGAAACGGGGTTCGTTGCAAACCAAATTTCACAAGTAATGAGGCTAATTCATTTAGAAATTATAGAAATTAACCGGGTTTGAATCCGAGTCACAGCGGGCCCAGGATGGCCCCAGGTAGGATCGAGTTGGCACTTAAGCGGTAAGTGTCAATTATTTAGGTTTCGAATCCTCAAACTGAGGAAACAGGGTTCGTTACCAACAAAAACTCACGTGTAGTGAGTCTAAGTCATTTAAAAACTGTAGGAATTGACCGAGCTTGAATCTGAGGCACGACAGTCCCGCGATGGCCCCAAGTAGGATCGAGTTGGCACTTAAGCGTTAAGTGTCAACTACTTAGGTTTTGACTCCTCAAACTGAGTAAACGGGATCCATTGCAAACCAAAATTCATGTGTAGCGAGTCTAGGTCACTTAGAAACTGTAGGAACTGACCGAGCTTAAATCGGAGTCACAGCGGGCCCGAGATGGCCCCGGGTAGGATTGAGTTGGCACTTAAGCGTTAAGTGTTAACTACTTAGGTTTCGACTCCTCAAACCGAGTAAAGGGGATCCGTTGCAAACTAAACTTCACGTGTAGCGAGTCTAGGTCATTTAGAAACCGTAGGAACTAACTGGGCTTGAATCGGACTCACAGTGGGCCCGGGATGGGTCTGGATAGGATCGAGTTAACAGTTAAGGTATATAACGTCTTGTACTTAGGTTTTGACTCCTCAAACTGAGGAGACGAGGTCTATTGCAAACCAAATTTCACATGTAGTGATTCTAAGTCATTTAGAAATTGTAGGAATTAATCAGGCTTGAATCTAAGTCACGGCGGGCCCAGGATGGCCCCGGGTAGCATCGAGTTGGCACTTAAGCGTTGAGTGTCAGTTATTTAGGTTTTGACTTCTCAAACCGAGGAAACGAGGACCATTGCAAATCAAAATTCACGTGCAACGAGTCTTGATCATTTAGAAACTATGGGAACTAACTAGGCTTGAATCCGAGTCATGGCGGGCGCAGGATGGACCCAGGTAGGATCGAATTAGCACTTAAGACTTTCCTATCAACTACGTAGGTTTCGACTCCTCAAACCGAGGAAATGTGGTCCGTTGCAAACCAAATTTTGCGTGTTGCGAGTCTAGGTCATTTAGAAACTGTGGAAACTGACCGGGCTTGAATCCAAGTGACGACGAGCCCAGGATGGCATCGGGTAGGATCGAGTTGACACTTGAAGTTTATAGCAATAATGTTACTTTGGTTTCGACCTCTCAAACCAAGGAAACGGAGTCCACTGCAAACCGAACTTCACGTGTAGGATTGACTTGACACTTAAGTTTGAATATATTTAAATATTCACACTTTAAATTATTTTATGAGTTTGATTTTATATTCATAAAACATATGATATTTTTAATTTAATTGTTTTGTGTTTTTCAGCTTCGATGGACGCTCAAATTGTTTTGAGGTTGACTGCAACGGATGCAAGGGAATGTTGTTTTGTTTTTAAAGTATTTGTAGTAAAACTCTTTATTGTTATGTGTATTTTTTGCTACATATTTCATGAAAATTACAAATTTTGTTTAGATAATTTTGATTTCATCTTAGTATATACAATATACAGGTATTGCTATATAAATGTACAGGTTGTTCTTTTAGTTTGAAAAAAATTAGCTCTTTTTTTTTTTTTAAGGAATATGCCTTTGGTCGACCGCGTGGTAGCAACCGAGAAAAACATTAGTCGACCACCTGGTAGCAGATGAGAAAACCTTTGGTCGCAATCTTTTGTCGACCGGTTTTGGCGGACAAAACCTTTGTCGACCGCTTCAATGCGGTCGAATATTTGTTTTCTCAACCCCAACGGATATGGCCGCTATTAAGCGGTCGTTTGGCGGTCGGAAAAACATTTGTCGGCCACTTAGTGTACTTTTCTTGACCGCTTGAGGCGGCCGAGAAAACCAATGTTCCTAGTAGTGTGGGGATAATTATCTGAGTTGGGCACATGCATTAAAACCTTTCTTCGAGGTAAAGGTAAACTGCAATATATTACTGATGAACCGTCACCCTCCAATGATTCTAAATATTCTGTTTGGATGAGTGAGGATGCGATTGTAATGGGCCTCTTGTGGCACAGTTTGGAGGACACTATTGCCACTACTGTTGAATTTTGTGATTCTTCTAAGAAGATATGGGACTGCCTTGTTGAATCTTACTCACGAAGGAACAATATTTCTCGAGTTTATGAGCTGTACGAGCAAATGTTTTCTACAAAACAAGGTGAAAGATCATTATCAGAGTATTATAGCCACTTGAAGAGTTTATGGGAACAGTTGTTGCAGTATCGGCCTTTTAGCACAGATTTGGCATAACAGAAGAAATAATGGGAAGAATTTATGATTGTTAATTTTCTATCTAGGCTTAATCCTACTCTCAGAGGATTTAAGGATCAGATCTTAGCAAGCAAACTTTGCTTACCGTTGCTAGTGCCTATGCTCGCATACAGAGATCGTCCTTAGGCAGTCGGTATTTTACCAGTGATCAAACAGTGTCAACTATTGATTCATCTGCCCTTCTTATTCACCACAATCGTGGTGGCTTTTCTCGTGGATCTCGTGATGGAAGGAATACTCGAGGTGGCGGCCAATTTGCTAATAATAGAGGCGATCGTAAGTGTAATTTCTGTGGAGGAACAAATCATACAGTATCCTTCTGTTAGAAGAAGTATGGTAAAAACTAGATCAAGCACATCATGTTAGTGATCCGGGTTCCACACAACCTTCAGTGGCTCACAATGGTACTTCCGCATCTGATTATCAGGAGACACACTCTGAGCTCATCTCAACTTCAAGAGCTTATTCAGTCGTTGCGTGTCTCTACTCCCTCTACTTCCACTGCCACTCTGGCAAACTCAGGTAACCCAGCTCTTGTGGCGTCTTCTTCTCCATTCTGGATTATTGATTCAGGAGCCAGTTCGTATATGTTTGGTAATTCCTCCTTATTCTCTAACCTCAATCATATTGATCATAATATTGTCTTAACAGATGGCTCTTCTCGTCCTACGTATAGTAGAGGGACTCTTCGTCCCCTATCATCTCTAAACTTACATTCTAGTCTTTATGTGCCTCAATTTCCCTTTAATTTACTATCTCTAAGTCAATTAACCAGGGCTTTATATTATTCCATAACCTTTTTTTCAAACTCTTATGTCTTTCAGGATCTCAAGACGAAGAAAACGATTGGTTCGGAGCATAAGAAGGATGGACTTTACTATCTCGATTGTGATCACCCTGCAGACCACTTGCCATCTGCTGCTTTCCACACTACTATCTCTTCCCTTCAGTGGCATCGTCGTTTAGGTCATCCGTCTTTAGCTAGATTAAAGCTTATTGTGCCAAATTTGAGTCCTGTATCTAGTTTAGAGTGTGAGACTTGTCAGTTTGGCAAACATTACCGTAGTACATTTCCTAGACGTCTTATTAGTTGTGAGTCTTTTTCTGTCATTCATACTGATGTTTGGGGACCCTCCCGAGTTAAAAGTGTCAATGGATTCCTTTACTTTATTTTATTTATTGATGATTTTTTCGTATGACTTAGCTTTTTTTAATGAAACAAAGAATTGAATTACCTTCTATTATTTCTCGTTTCTATGATGAATTTCTACTCAGTTTGATAAGAAAATCAAAATTTTTCGATTTGATAATGCTTTAGAATATATTCAAACTGTTGTGGACACCTTTTGTAGTAAAAAGGGAATTATCCATCAAACAACCTGCCCTCGCACTTCTCAACAAAATGGTGTTGCTGAGCGTAAACATCTTCATGTGTTAGATGTTGCACGAACTTTGATGTTCCAGATGCATGTTCCCAAGCCTTTTTGGGCAGATGATGTTCTTACTGCCTGTTACCTAATTAATCGAGTACCTACACCTGTCTTATCAAACCAATCCCCCTTCTCTATCCTTTATCTTGGTCACTCACCATTTTCTCTTCCTCCTCGCATTTTTGGTTGTGTTGCCTTTGTTCATATCCTTTATCCAGGTCTTGATAAAATATCACCCCGCTCTCGTAAATGTCTTTTTTGGGATACTCTCACACACAAAAAGGTTATCGGTACTATCATCCTAAGTTTCGTCGCTATTTTGTAAGTGCTGATGTCACCTTCTTTGAATCTACTGCCTTCTATTCTTCTGATGGTGATATTCTGTCAGCTAACCTTATTTCTAGACAGAGGGTGTCTTCTCCTACTCTTCCATCCCCCATGTCCTCAGTGTATATCCCTTTGTCTCAGTCTTCTTCTCCTGACTTAAACACTACAGACATTGATGCTTAACTGGAGACTCCTGCCACTGCTCCTACTGTTCCTTCCATTGCTCTTTTGCCACAGGTATAGCAGCGTGATCGCAATCGAAGAGTGATTCTTCTTCTCCGTCTAAGGTACCTAATTCTTCTTCTGACTTGCCTATTGCTTTGCAGAAAGGTAAGTGTACTTGTACTGTGCACCCTATTGCTAATTTTGTTTCTTACCATCACCTTTCCCCTTCTCTGTCCTCTTTTGTTTGTGCTTTGTCGTCCATTTCTATTCCTGCTTCCTATAAACAAGCCTTATCAATTCCGGGATGGAAACACGCAATGGATGAAGAAATGCACGCTCTCCATCAGAATCATATGTGGGAACTCACTCCTCTTCCCGTAGGAAAACAGACTGTTGGTTGTCGCTGGGTTTATACTGTTAAGTATCTTCCGGATGGTTCAGTTGAGCATCTTAAAGCTCAATTAGTTGCCAACAGGTATACTCAAACATATAAAGTTGACTACTCTGAGACCTTTTCACCTGTTGCTCGCCTAAATTTAGTTCAAATTCTTCTTACTGTTGCTGTCAGTCGTTCTTGGCCTTTATATCAACTTGACATTAAGAATGCCTTTCTTAATGGTGAGCTTCAAGAAGTTTATATGGATCAGCCCCCTAGTTATAGCATTCCTGGCAGTGAGCATCTTGTGTGCCGCTTACAGCGTGCCCTATATGATCTGAAACAGTCTCCTCGAGCTCAGTTTGACCGTTTCAGCTCTGTCCTTATTGATGTTGGATATACTCGCTCTGCTGCTGATCACTGTGTTTGTACGTCATACATCTTCAGGCACTATTATCTAGATTGTATATGTGGATGATATTATTATCTCTGGTGATGATGCTTCGGGTACTGTGGAATTGAAAAAGTATCTTGCCTCTCAGTTTCACACTAAGGATCTTGGCCACCTTCATTACTTTCTTGGGATTGAGATTGCCTGCTTATCACAGGGTATTTTCCTTTGTCAGCGCAAGTATGATCTAGATTTACTCTCTGAAACTGGCCTTCTAGGTGCCCGTCCTGCTGACACTCCTATTAACCCCTCTGCTAAGTTGGATGCTACTTCAGGAGGGATCTTTTCTGATGTGAGTCGTTATCGACGCCTTGTGGGGAAGTTTATTTATCTTACTGTTACTCGTCCCGATATCACCTATGCTGTGGGAGTGGTCAGCCAGTTCATGCATAATCCTTGTCTCCCACATTTTGAGGCTGTTTGTCAGATTCTACGATATCTAAAGCAGTCTCCTGCTCGTGGCCTGCTATATCGTCCTTCTTCATCCTTATCTATCACTGGTTATAGTGATGTTGATTGGGCTAGAAGTAGGACTGATCGGCGTTCGACTTCGACTTATTGTACATTTGTTGGTGATAACTTGGTGACTTGGCATAATAAGAAACAACAGATGGTAGCTCATTCTAATGCCGAGGCTGAATATCGTGCCATGGCCCATACTGCTTCTGAGATGCTCTTGGTTCGATCTCTCTCACGTGATTTTGGTATTGATGTTCCTGCTCCTATAGATATGCATTGTGACAATCAAGCTTCCATCTTTATTGCTAATAATCCTGTGTTTCATGAGCGCACGAAGCATATTAAGGTTGATTGCCACTTTATTCGTGATTTGTTGCTTCGCAAAGAGCTGAGTACCCCGTTTATTCGATCATCTTCGCAACTGGCTAATCTTCTTACCAAACTGCTGCCTCGTTCTTCATTTCAAAGTCGTTCTTCCAAGCTGGGCATTTTTTATTTATATGCTCAGCTTGAGGGGGTGTTTTAGAATATACGGGAATTTGATTTTATTCTAATTTCCTTCTTTGTAGTGACAACTATTAAATATGATTTCTATTTCTATATTCCATTATAATTCCATATTTGACTGTAGGTTTTTTATCTATAAATACAATAATTGAGAAGGGGAAATTTCATTCAACTCCCTCTTATTCTCTTACTCTCTTTCTCAACAAGAGCTAATACAGAAAAATTCATTCTATATTTTTTATCTCTCGCAAGTTTAGATGGTATCAACGCAATCAGCAATCGCCAAAGCCCTAGCCTCCGCCTCCTTCATCGTTAGCATCGCAAAGCCCTAGTCTTGCTCCGTGGATTGCAGCCGCAGTCGATCGACGATCTCTCTGTGTCATTCATCATTCCATTCAATAGCAACGTTGGCTCTATTTGCTATCAGCAACGATCATGATGCCAACCATTGCAATAGACGACCCTCATGATCTCAGACACCATTGTCCTCGTCGCTTCGTCATCATCTGTACAACGTCTTTGTTGTTTAGCCATGTTTGACATTTCAGTCGAGTCAAGCCCCTAATACCAATTTTCAATCTCTTCAGATCCTATTCGCCTTAACGGTGATAATTTTTTATGATGGTCTCAAATGTACATTATAGAGCCGGGAAAGATTGGGTACCTAACGAGAGACAAGAAGGAACCAGAACTGATGGACCAAGCATACAATGACTTGGCTTGTGAACTCCATGGATGAAGATATTAGCTCTAACTAAATGTGCTACTGCACGGCCAAAGAACTCTGAAACAGTATGAATCAAATGTACTCTAATTTGGGAAATCAGTTTTAGGTCTATGAATTGACTCTAAAACATATTGAGATTCGGCAAGAGGAAAACTCAGCCACCAAGTATTTCAATTCATTGAAGCACCTTTAGCAAGGCCTGGATCTGTTTAGTGATTATGAATGGAAATCCAATGAAGATGCCAATCATAACAAACAAACTATGGAGGGTCATCGTAATTATAAATTCCTTACTGGACTCAATGTGGAATTTGATGCAGTACGGGGACGAATCATTGGGAGGACTCCACTTCCTCCAATTGGTGAGGTGTTTGCTGAGGTTCGAGGAGAAGAGAGCCGCAAACATGTAATGTTGGGGAAGAAGACTACTAGTGGGGTTGTTAAGAGTTCTACTCTTGTTGTTGCCAAGGCTATTGCTAATAAAGCAACAAATACTCAGCAGAAACCCGAAGAGAAACCACAGGTTGAGTGCGATCTCTACAACAAATCGCACCACACTCAAAAGACCTGCTCGAAAATCCATGGAAAACCAGCGAATTAGAAGAGTAGCAAACTAGGTGACAGAAACAACCGTGCAATGCCCACTACCAATGAAGCCAAGACAAGTTCCTTCAGCAAGGAGCAAATGGATCACCTTCTAAAGCTACTGAAATCTAATTCCTCATCTGGTAGTCATAGTGTTTCTTTTGCACAAACAAGTAGTGTGCTTAATGCCCTTTCTTATTGTTCAAATTCCACTCCATGGATCATCGATTCCAGAGCCTCTAATCATATGACTAGCTGTTCCAATCGTTTTCACACTTATCATGTTCTGGCCTTGAAAATATTGGAATTGCAGATGATAATTTCTCACTCATTGCAGGAAAAGGTTTGATAAAATTATCTAAATATATAGATCCTAAAATTGTCCACCATGTCCCTAAACTAGCCTGTAATCTTTGTCCGTGAGCAAACTAACCAAAGAATCTAATTGCCATGTAATTTTTTATGATTCTTACTCTGAATTATAGAACCAAAACTCACGGAAGAAGGTTGGTAATGCTAAGATGATGTATGAGCTTTACTACTTTGATGATATTTCTCCAGCAATAAAAAGGCCCAAGGCCTTAGTATATCCTAGCTTTCCATATCTTAAACATTTGTTTCCGACTTTATTTAAGGGTTTGGATTGTTCATCATTTGATTGTGAAAGTCGTTGCTTATCTAAGAGTCATCATACTACTTATCTGCCAAAACCTTAATACTTCTTCAAGACCATTTTATTTAATACATAGTGATATTGGGGACCCTCAAGAGTCACTACTCTCTCTAAATGAAAAAATGGTTTGTTACCTTTATAGATGATCATACACGTTTGTGTTGGGTTTATTTGATGCATGAAAAGTCTGAGGTTGAAAAAATTTTTAAGGAATTTCACATGATGGTTGACATTCAATTTCAAACAAAAATCAGCATTCCTCACACCGATAATGGAACCGAGCATTTTAATGAAGTGTTGGGAATTGTTAAAAGGAAAAACAAGCATTTACTTGAAGTATCTCGTGCTATAATGTTTTCAATGAATGTTCCAAAATATCTTTAATAGGAAGCTGTTTTCACAACCACTTATCTGATTAACAGAATGCCTACACGTGTTTTAAAATATAGCACACCATTAAAATGTTTCCAAAAGAATTTTTCCCTTATCTAGGATGTACTTAAATTTACATCTAGCTGCATTGCTTTTGTTCATATACCCAATAATACTTGCTCTTTGCTCTTAATTTGGTCCTTGGGCTGAAAATTGTGTTTTTATAGGATATGCTTATAATAAAAAAGGATACAAGTGCTATAATCCCCAAACAAGAAAAATTTATGCAAGTATGGATGTATCTTTTTTTAAAGATAAATCCTAGTTTAACAAATATTCTCTTCAAGGGGAGAAAAAGGAGATGAAAGAAAATTTTTGGGATTTATCTCCTACTCCTTTACGAAATATGATTTTGACTAGTTTACCTCATCCTACTATTATTCCTGGAATTCAAACTCGAACAATGTGATAAAACCAATGAGAACAATGAAGGGAATCCTAGTCATATAGTGTCAAACATTACTGTATCTAAAACAAGGGAAGAATCACCACAATTAAGACCCAAAAAAAACCAATATTGAACCTCTGATTTATACTCAAGAAAAAACCTCATCAAAAGAGTCAAAGTCATCATATTCCTCTCGGAAATGATCGATCACGACCTTCAGGAACTAGACCCCAAGATATCACAATATCACAAGTAGTTCTATCCCTAACTCATCTTCAATTCCTATTACTTGTCCTAGCCAAGAACCATCAAATCTTGATATTCCTATAGCTGTTAGTAAAGGAACCCAAACTTGTAACAAATATCCCACTACCAAATACCTTACTTACGAAAAACTCTCTCATACTTATAGGTCTTTCACCTCAATCTCACACTTGTTCGTCTCGAGAAATATTCAAGAAGCTCTTGATGATCCAAATTAGAAATTAGCAATGATGGAAGAGATGAATGCTCTAAGAAGAAGTGGTACTTGGGAGAAAATTGATTTGCCTAAGGAAAAAAAAATAGTAAGTTGCAAGTGGGTCTTTATTATGAAATGTAAAGCTAATAGTAGCATAGATAGGTACAAGGCAAGACTAATAGCAAAAGGTTTCACACGGACCTATGGGACTGATTATTAGGACACCTTTGCTCCAGCAACTAAAATATATTCAATTAGAATCTTGTTGTCTTTGGCAGTAAATTTTGGCTAGCAATTACACCATTTAGATGTAAAAAATGCTTTCTTAAATGGAGAGCTTGAGAAGGAGATCTTTATAGGTCTCCCGCCTAGATTTGAGGGAAAATTGGGACCAAACAAGGTCTATACACTGAAAACGCCTTTATACAGTCTCAAACAGTCCCCTAGAGCTTGGTTTAAGAGATTTGGGAGAGCTGTGAAAAGTTGTGGCTACTATCAGAGCCAAGCTAACCATATCTTATTCTACAAACACGATAAAGAAGGCAAGGTTGCAATATTAATTGTCTATGTGGATGACATAGTCTTGACATGTGATGACAATGAAGAATTGGAGACTGAAAAAGAGACTTGTCGATAACTTTGAGATCAAGGATTTAGGTGCATTGAAATACTTTCTTGGAATGAAGTTTGCTAGATCCAAAGAAGGTATATTTTTTAATCAACGTAAATACGTTCTTAATTTACTTGGTAAGACATGTCCGTTAGGATGTAAACCAGATGAGACACCCATTGAGGCAAACCTTAGGTTTCAGTCTTCTAAAAATGAAGAAGTTTTGGATAGAAAGCAGTACCAAAGACTTGTTGGAAGATTAATCTACATGTCACATACATGTCCGAATATAGCATTTGCAGTTAGCATGGTTAGCCAGTTCATGCATGTATTTGGACAAAGACACTTTGATTCAGTCTATAAAATTCTCAAATGCCTAAGGGGAACCCCTGGAAGAGGTCTACTATTCAAAAACTATCAACATTTGCAAGTTGAAGACTATACTGATGTGAATTGGACTAGAAGTGTTATTGATAGACGGTCAATTTCTAGCTGCCGCACTTTTGTTGGTGGCAACTTTTTCACCTAGCGAAGTAAAAACAGAATGTGGTAACTAGTAGCAGTGTAGAGGCCGAATTTAGATCAGTTGATCATAGAATTTGTGAAGTGTTATAGATTAAGAGACTACTGCAAGAAACATCCGTTACCTTTGAAAGTGTACTGTGACAATAAAGCTGCAATCTCAATCACTCACAATCTAGTACTTCATGATAAAACAAAGCACATGGAGGTAGATAAACACTTTTATCAAGGAAAAACTCAAAACCGGATTGATCTGTATGTTGTACATTCCTCCCTCCAAGCAAGTTGCAGATGTGCTAACAAAGGGACTTACTATAAAACAATTTGATATATAAATTGGCAAGCTAGCTTGGAAAATATCTTCAAACCAGCTTGAGGGAGAGAGTTGAAAAGTAAAGATTTGGTAGTAATATTACCGAATATTAGGAGATTTGTTAGCTCTGAATATTAATTGTAAATAGAATATTAAGCAAGGCTGTAAATTAGGGAATTAATTATGCCAACTAGCTATTGTAATCATTCTCCTAGTTTTGTGCTTGTACTCTCTCCTATAAAGAGAACCCGTGTAAACCTGTGTAAATAAGAGCTAATAACCAAACCAAACCAAGCATTTTCCCACTAGGTGGGGTCGGCTATATGGATTTGTCGACGCCAATTTGATCTGTCTAGGGGCATGTCATCCGATAAATCTAGGTAAGTTAGGTCATGTTTAATGGTTTCTTTCCAACTTCTCTTAGGTCTTCCTCTACCTCTCCTACTCCTGACAATCTCCATACTTTCACACCTTCTAACAGGTGCCTCTGCTGGACGCCTTCTAACATGGCCAAACCATCTTAATCGGTTTTCTCTCATTTTATCTTCAATCGGTGCTATTCCTACTTTGCCCCTAATCTCCTCGTTCCTAATCCTATCTTTCCTTGTAATCCCGCACATCCACCTTAGCATCCTCATCTCCACAACTGCCATCTTCTGACCATGATTATGCTTTACCCAACTGCCATCATTTTAACTTTCCTTGTAAATAAGAGCTAATACCCAAAAAAAAAAAAAAGAGATTCATCCTATATTTTTTTGTCTCTCTGAAGTTTATAAATTGAGAATCAAGAAATGCTAAAAATGGTTATTTTCATTATTTTGCATCAATTATCCATGCAAATGTACGAATTTAAGAGGATGTTATCCATAGGTTTCGAGCTAAGTGGTTAAAACGGAAAAGTGTCTTGGGTGTTTTATGTGATCATAGAATAACTAATGGAAGACTTCAACAGAATGATGATAAAGGCAGTAAAGGGTGGATTATTATAAGGGTTTAAAGTAGGCAACCAAAATCAAGGAGTTATTAAGATATCTCGTTCATTGTTCGGTGATGATGCCATTGCCTTTTGTGCACCAGATGAGATTCATCTTAAGCATTTGAGGTGCATGCTCCTCTCATTCGAGGTAGTCTCGAAAGGTCAACTTGGCCAAGTCATGGATAATTCCAGTTTGGCTGGTAGAGAATAACGGAAATCTGGCAGTCATGTTGGCTTGTAAGGTCACACACTACCATCAACATACTTTGGAATGCCATTAGGAGCAAATTATTAGGCCAAAAGTGTGTAGAATTGGGTGATTGACAGATTCCAAAAGAGATTGGCACGATGGAAATAGAGATATTTATCTGAAGGAGCAACATTGACCTCAATCAAAAGCACGTTGTCTAGCCTACCAACCTATATTACATTCTTTATTTACCGTCCTAAATTCGGTGTTGAGGAGATTAGAAAAATTGGAAAGGGATCTCCTTTGAGGAAGGTTAGGAGAGGGTTTCAAATTCTATTTAGTGGATTGAAGGACAATTTGCCTTCCAATAAGAGAAGAGGGCATCGAGTTGAGAAAGTTAAAACTAATCAATAAAGCATTGTTTAGGAAGTGGATGTGAATATAAACTACTAACAAGGATAAATATTAGTGGAAGGTAACTTCTGCGCAATATGTAAGGAGGGGGGGAGTTGGAGCCCAGCTAAGGTTACAACTCTCCATGGGGTTGGTTTATAGATAGGGATTCATCAAAGATAGGATAGAGTAAGCAAAATGTTAGGTGGAAGTTGAGGCGAAAAGGAAGGTCAAATTTTGGAGTTTTAAATGGCACCCAAATGGAAGGTTCATGGATATTTATCCAGATTTGTTTAAGCTAACTAATAATAAGGAGGCTAGAGTGGCCGATTACAAGAATTTCCACGGGTAGAGTGGTGACAAATGTTTACAATCGTAGACATTTATTTGACTAGGAGGTGGAGAGGTTTGTATCTTTCCTAAAGCGCTTGCAGAAAAGTAAGGTTGGGGAGAGGGAAGGTGAAGTCTTTTGGGGCTTTCCAAGTTGGAAAATCCTACTATATGTTGGAAAGTACGAAGGTAAATTTCCTGTGAGGGAGGATCTGGGAGGCAAGTATAACTCCTAAAGTTACATTTTTCATGTGGTGTGTGGTCAAAGGATTCTATCTACTAGTCAATCATCTCGAGAAGAAAGGGATAACTATTGTTTAATAGATGATGTTTGTGCAAAACTAACAAGAGCATTGATCATATTTTTGTTTACTGCGCACGAATAATGAGGTCCCTTTGGGTGCTCATTTTAACATGCTTTGGTGTACAATGGTGTTCCTGAAGACGATGAAAGAGATGTTTCGTGGTGAGGTTACAAATTGAGGTTTAGAAAGGACAAAGCTTGGTTGTTGGTCCTTTTTTGTTTATTTTCATTGATTTGGAAGAAGAGGAATGATAGAGCCTTTCAAGAGCACTGCTTATACATAGGCTGAATAGCATTTTTTTTTTTTTTTTGGGTCCACTTTGTATAAGTGGGTGATGGAAGTTAAAGAGCAAGATTTGTTTTCCTTTTCGGCTTTTGCTAAGAAGATGTGGGTTTAGGGGGTCGATTGTAGTTGTTTCTCTCAAAAAGGCATCTTCTTAATGCCATTTATTCTCATAAAATTTTAATAAAATTGTATTTATATATTAAAAAAATAAATATCAAATTGAAAGGAAATTTCTATAGGATGGATATTAGGCCAACCATGCTATATGTTAAAGAGTGTTAGGCCATTAATAAGCAACACTCATAAAATGCGTGTAACAGAAATACGGATTCTAAGATTGAAGGGTGGTAATAAAAAAAGGATAAGAAATTATTATATTCAAAAGAAGGTTAAAAGTAGCACTAATAGAACAGAAAGTGAAAGAAGATTGTTTAAAATGGTTTGGTTATGTCCAATGTAGGCCTGGAAATCCACCAATAAGAAAATGTGATTATACCCACGTAGAGATGTAAAAAAAGGCAAAAGATGACCTAAGATTACAAAGACTGAAATTGTGAAGAAAAGCATAATTTCAAATATCCTCGCAGAAATATAACTTTTAACAGAAATGAATGGAAAAAAAATTATGTAGGCAACCCCAACTAATTTAAAACTAAAGCACTGTTGAGTTGAGGTGAGTTGACAAGTCACTTGTAAGAACATAAATATATACCCAAAAAATTGCATTCTAGTTGCAATACGTAAAATATTATCACTGGATCCATCCAACAAAAGCTCAAAACAATGTGCCGGTGCAAGGAGAGAAATTCTAGAAACTAGTTCCACTGCAAAGAAAGCCCTTTTAAGATATATTGGAATCAAGTTTCAGTTGTAGTCAACTTTAACTTCATTTGTTTAGGTTATTTTGATGAATGCTTAACCTTTTGGAGTGTGATAACACAAAATTAATTTTGTTGATTATTCAAATGACTGATTACTTTGGTTAATTAATTGGACTATTTAGAATTTATTTGGGCGTTAGTGGTACCTTGGGCTGAGAGCCATCTCTTTGCCTGATCAAAATTGGATCCAAATTTTCAATTCTAATCCATTTACCCAATTTTACACTCACGAACTGAACCGTATTTGAACCTATCAATCCATACAATTTGAACCTATCAATCCATACAATTTGAACTTAAACCCACATCTATATGTACATCGAAACCACATTTCAACTTCAATTCTTTCCCCACAGCATTTCCCCACGCACATGTGCAGGGTGGGGGGAGTAAATTTTGGGTCATTGTTTCTACATTTTTCAACCATCCTCATATACACCAGCAATTTTAAAGAGCAAGCCCCAGATCCACAACAATAAAATCTCAAGTCTATTGGTGACCAATACAAAGGAATCAACAATATAAAACTATAAGTCATACAGAATTACTGTGACAGAATCCAACACCTAATACTCCTAAGGTCTTCTTCAATTCCCAAATTCATCGAAGTTCCAGTAAACTGCTTCAGCTTATATCCTTCAATACATCAAGTAAACTAAGCCAACCATATAGTGATCCACCAGAAGCAGAACAAAGACTTCTTCAAGGAACAGTACGTGGTCAAGTGGATGAAACCTTCCCTCAACGTCTCTCATCTAAACCTCAATAACAGAACATTTTCTATATATACAAGACTCCATTTTTGGTAGTTGCAGCAAAACAAGGAACAAAAGATTGTCCCATAGCTATCCAAAACCACACCAGATTTTCCAAATATTATTAAGTTCATACTTGCATGAAGCCTGTGCCCAGGCTAGGACAACTCTAGTAGCCTTAGCAGGTACCTGTGCCTGTGACTGCATACCCCTTGCCTATGGTTGCTTACCCTTAGCCATTGGGAATTCAAGTAGCTTCTGAATTTAAAGTCCAGCCAAGAATGCTTCCTGCTATTTTGACAGTTTTGAGCTACATACCAGTTTCAGCTGGCTTTCGAGACATCTGAAATTTGGATAGAGTGAACCTTCACCCAAAGAGTCTTAACTCCAAAAAAATCTGAAAACCAATACGGTTTGGTCGCAGCAATTGTGATTACCCAAGATTTTGATTGATTGCTAGCTTTAATGCATTACCTAGCACAGGTTAGATCAACTCCAAAGTCAAAGTCTTCAATTTTTGACTGCAAAACAATTAGACTCTGAGCTTAGGGAGGCAATATCTTGTCCAGAGAACAATGGGTATTATCCTAATGAAAAATAAAAATATATTAAGTTTACTGATTTCTAAATTTATTTCTTAATATTCTAAATCAGCTATGACAGTGGAGAACAAAAGCTAGTATGAAGCAGTTAGACTAAGCTCGAGAAAGAAATACCTGTTACTTGCCTACAAGGGTTTTTTTTTTATTATTTATAAAAAATTAAATATCATCGTTCTAAGTTATCCACAAATTACAAAAATTGCCAACATCAGGATTCAGATTCCCTAGAATCTGACTATGTAGTGCAGACAGATAAATACTCTTTAGTCAGTTTAATGATCTTTTCAACCCTTGGAAATGTCAACAATTTCTTTTGCCCCAAATCAACCACACCAAACAAAAAAGTAATAATGTTCATTGTTTTTCTGCCTTCTTTTGCTAATTCAAGCACCCCACTAACTATTCAAAGCATCTTGTAACCCTTGCAGCATAACTCAAACAACCTTAAATAGTGACAAAAAGATATACCACAATTCTCCTGAAAACTATAATGGAAGAGCATGTGGGCAGCCAACTCTCCATCTTTTATGCAAAGGAAGCACCAATTAATAATCAGAACCCTCCTTTTAGTAAGATTATCCAAAGTGGGAGTTCTATTATGCAAAGCACACAATGAAAGAAAGACTTTAGTAGGAGCATCACATGCCCACATCTTTTCCAAGCAAAGTCACAAACACCCCCCCCCCAAAAAAAAAAGTTCAAAAAATGACTTCACACAAATCTTCAATCACTAAAAATAATCCATCAAATGTAACGCACTCCCTCACCCATATTCCTTATTGATTAAATCAAATGAAGAAACCCAATTCTCAATCTCCCAATCTCGTAAGTTCCGCTTGGGGAGAATATTAAATGGTATGTGACCTTGATTAGATTGAACGTAATTTTCAACCGAAACTTCCCTGTCTCTTATTAATGAGAAAATAAAAGGCAAAACCACCTCATGTTTAGAGTCCCCACACCAAATAGGTCTCCAAAAGTTGATAGCATCACCTTGCCTACAAGGAATCACCTAAATGTCAATATTAAAAAAAAAAAAAAAGCCTTGAAATTGAGAATATGAAGAAACCGATGAAGCAGCATCAGCCAAATTGGGTCAAAAAATCCTTATGAAGGAAGCTAAGCACCAACTGAACTATTTAGATCTGCCTAGAAAATCAGGATTCTTTTCACATCAACCCCCTAAAATTCTTCTTGGACATGTCAGTATTTGAACAAATAGGAAACCAAAAAGGCATTTGATAGGCTGTAGAAATGGGAAATTTTCAATTTCACTAGCATTAATGTTATCTATCTTTGTCAGCCTACCTTTTTTTTTTAACATAAGAAAAATGATATCCATTTCTCCTTAAATTGGTCTGTTAGAGAGGATTAGAGCACAGTTTAATCAAAGAAATAAGACAATGGGCATTGTGATTTGTATCCAAGAACAAGCAATAATGCGCAGTTGGCATTTGCGTGTTGCAACTGGTCACTTATATGAATGTCTGACAAACCACGTACATAAGTAGCATAGGTAATTAAACATGCATATGAACATTGAGCGCAACGGAAGCACTAGTCACAATTTGACTGCATTATCTTGCCAGCTAACCTATTTTATTATGCACAATCCATGCAGCAACACCAAATAGAAATCCCAAGCAAACCAAAGGTAATTTTCCACATTCACAATGCAACAAAATAATAATCTGGACATGAGACAGATTTATATATACAAATAGTTACTCAGGTTCACCTGCACATTCACAGACAAACTAGCAAGTAGAAGGCATTCTAAACAGCCATTTCCTCATTCCAGGAAGTCCATAATGGAAATGAAAATAGTTCATAAAACAATCATATATCTTTCATATGGTAGCAAGTAATCATTCCCAGAAAGCCAACATTTCCTAAATCAGGCAAAGTTTATGTTGTTTCTAGTCCCCCCCCCCCAAAAAAAAAAGCCATAGCAGCATAAACTGGGATGGAAACTTTCTTTCTTAAATCAAGAAGGCACATCTAACCTGCGAGGTTTGGGAAGGAATCTGGCTTCTTCCACAATGATGATCAGAATACAAAGATAGTTCACCATCCAACGTGTTGTGGAACACACAATTAAAGCGCTGCATGTCAAGCGCTTGCTCAACTAAATGTTCCAACCTCCTTTCGGGAATCATAACTGCTGCAGGAAGCAACTTCTTCAATTTCTCAAGAAATCCGGACCGTGAGTTTCCACCAACATTATCTTGATTAGAAATCCCAAATACAGCAGTCTGACATGGTAAGATAATGCAAGTAGCAAGTTCATGAACTTGTCCCAAATTGATGGAAAGGGGCACAATCTCATTCCTAAGAGTACCCAGAGCTTCCATCAGTTTTCCCTCTTTTAAAAGCTCTAAGAACTTCTGTTCCAATATTAGAAAAGATGCCGATTTCACAATGGATTCATCATTAAGACCAATAGTAAGCAATGTGGCCAAACTGTCATCCCATTTTCCATCCAGCACTTGCTGCATGAACAAACTTACTGCTGATGAGTGCAACTGTATCCCAGATTCCTCCTGTAAAAGAGCCCCGGTCCTATCATATCCAAGAGAGTACAGCGCCTTAGTTATAATTTTGACAAATTCATGCTTCTTGATAACTCCTTTTGAACCAACCCTTTCCCCATCTCCTTGGGAGGATAACGGCCTAGCCATTGAGTCTCCCAAAGAGCCAGATACAGGCTCTGTATAAGATGAGTTGTCCAACAATTTCTCCAAATCTCCTGAAGGAACTTTAACACGTTTCAGAGGTGGTTCAGCGTCTTCTATACCTCCCATGAAATGCCACAATTAGCCCATGGACATTCTATATAGAGGCAGAAAGCTAGAAATGATTAGCAGAAAGCCATGTTCTCCCCAAAGAGCCCCATTGAAACACTTAAATGAACTACTTCATACATAGCCTTTGGGGGAACTTAAAGTAAAGCACATGCACACACGATTTGCAGACATAAGCAAGGAACAAACGAAAAGACATATGAAAAGGGACATATGAAAAAAGGCAATGTTAGCTTCAAGTGAGATGGGATTAAACCACACAATCATATAAAGTAAACATTAACATGATTAGCCAACATATCCATCAGGAAATGGAATATGGAGGACTAGGGTCTCTTCATTCTATTAACCAATTGGTTCAACTCCATTCAAACATGGGTAAAGCTGAAGGCTAAACTTACAACTGTTTCAATGGTAATGAACAGATTTATGCAGCATTTTACCAAAATAAACTGATTCCAAAAGTTTAAACATAGCTTTCCAAAATAGAAAAAAGGGTACAATGAAATTTAATATTTTTCTAGTAAATAAACATAAAAATAAAATACCAAGATCAGCCATAGAAAACAAATCCAACATTTGATTAATTCAGAACATCTGCTGCAGCTAAAATGTACAAATGGGAGGCGACTTGTGATGGATTCAAAAAAAAGGGAAATTAAACACAACGCCTCAATCGGAATCAGAAACAACAAAAATCATTCTTCATGAGCACCAACTGAAACGGAATGGTCAGGTTAGGCTCAGAATATGCATACATATTTCAAAAATAAAAACCCTAAATCAGAATTAGAAACAAAAACAAACAAAAAGAAATACAACTAGAAATGGATTTCAAAGTAAAAAAATTGTTCAAAAGAACTCCCGGAGAAATACTGCTAATCCAAACGAAAATTTATACCTGAGAGCATTAACAAAAATGGAGAATCAAAGTCAGAGTAAGTCCACGAATCGCCAAGTCCAATTGAAAGACAACACAAAGAAGAAAGCGTGTCGGTGGGATTACATATACAGAGAAAGAGAGATTGAAAGGGAGAAGAATGAGAATTGCGTGCGAAGAAAGGCCACCAAGATAAGCGCCGAAAGTCTATTCCACTACGAGGGTTAGGGGTGGTTTGGCAAGCTCCAGCTTATTCTTTTCCGTTTTAGCTTTTTTATTATTTTTTCCGACAAAATTTAATTTTTTATTTGTATAATTTGTAGACATATTATTTATATTTATAAAAAATATATAAATAAAAAAATTCACATATATTAAAAAAATTAACATTTTTACCCGTATATTTATTTTTTATTTTCATCATTTTTTTTATATGAATGTAAACAATATATCTAAATATTACTAAATTAAAATAATTAATTTTTAGTAGTAAAAGAATCCTATAAAACAGAAAAAAAAAAAAAAAAAAAACTAAAACGAAAAATGTTGAACCTAATGAATTCCAAACCAAGTATTAGTATACACAAAAAAGTATGTACGTTATATCTAGTTTATAGCAATGTATATTAAAAAAAAAAAGAACCAACTTCTTTTTTACCAAATTTATTACTTTTCTTCTTTCATATGTCTTCCATAAATTTTTACTTCTCTTCTATTGAAAAAATTAGTTTTTATCCTTTTGCATTAAAAGATTTATTATTTATTACATCACTGTACCTTTGATATATCCATTCATGGGAGGGTTTTTTTCTGTTAATGAGTA
Source organism: Vitellaria paradoxa (assembly GCA_019916065.1). Classification (NCBI taxonomy): domain Eukaryota; kingdom Viridiplantae; phylum Streptophyta; class Magnoliopsida; order Ericales; family Sapotaceae; genus Vitellaria; species Vitellaria paradoxa. Next base: position 43,177,308 of record CM034233.1, on the reverse strand, counting down.
AAATAACTAAGAATATTAGTAATAACATGTGCCTACGACACTCTGAACAAAATTAGTATTAAGTTTCTTATATAGTTAAAACTTAATTTGGACAAAAAATTCAAATTGCAAAAACTATAATAATCTATGTGTTTTAATTTTTTTCTAAAACTTTAGACCCTAATAGTTATTACATATGTTTTGGTCCCTCCCTTCAATTAATTTTTTGATAAGCACTATAAAAAAATACAAATCATAGTACTTTAATTTGTAATGTTCAACTTCCTAAAAATCATAATTGAGCAGAATTTAAATTGACAGTTTTGATTTATACAAGATCCCCACCCTTGAAATATAGTGAAATTCAAAATGTGTAAATCGTTTTGTAAAATAAATAGTAATATGATCCACTAAAATATAAATTGAGTAGGAAAATAAAAATATAAAAATGATCTCAATAGTTAAATGAAAGAAAAAAAAATTATTAACCGTTAGATCTTAATTTATGAGAGAAATATTTTCATAAACTGTCATGTTTTATAATATAAATATTATTCATTTGAAAATATTTGAGGACATGCTATTCATGAAAATAATAATAATTGAATATAATAATGCATTTTCTGTCCCGAGTAAATAGAAAACAAAAAATTACATTACATCTCCAAGTTTAATGAAATATTAATGTAACACTTTGGCTAAAAATTAAACTAGTAAGATGGAAAACATAAAACCATACTATATTTTTCAATTTAATAAAAGCACATTATTGTCATATGTTTTTATTAACAGTACATTCATAAATATTTTTATGTAAATAGTATTCTCTCAACTATTTAAGTCTTTAGTAGCAAAAAAAATAAATAAAATCTTAATATGACAATGCATAGCATTAGCATTTGATGAGTCACATGGAAAGTTTCAAGAACCTCTCAAACTTACTTTTGAGTGTTGAAAGAAAAAAAAATTAAAAAGAAAAACATTTTAGAAAATTTAGAAGTTTTTTTATCTTAATTGGCAAAATTTGTGAATGGTATATACCCAATGATCATTTTGAATTTTTTTACCAAAACAAAACTAAAGTTGTTTATTTAACAAATGGCTTCATTAAAAAAATAAACCCCTTTAACTTTGCTTGATAAAAGCATTTATGGCACAAACATAGCATTTGTGCCATAAACATTTCGTCTTGCATCATTTGGCAAGAAAACGATACTGTATCGTAAAAATGATAAAAGTGTTTAAGCTACAATCACTTTTAACCAACCGTACTCTAAGAACCAAACGAGGAAGAAACTAAACTTAACCACATCTAGCGATAAACTCTCTTTTACCTCCATTGTTGTAATGACTTAAATATTTGAATTAAAATGAATTTATAATTTTGGATATAAGTATGTTAAAATGAAAGGTAAATGTGATCAATTTGGTGAAAGGTTGGAAGATTTAGGCCCTAAAACATAATATTTGGCTAAAATTTATAGAGGGGGAGAACCCTAGGTGTACGAAGAGGGCAACCTAGGTGCACGTCCCTCCAAGGCAAGGTGCCCAAGGAAGTGATGTCATGTTTCTAAGGTTAGTTCTAATTTTCTGTCGTGTACCAAACATACTCTTGTCATCTATGTCATTCAGTGGTCTTGCCTACCTCAAACCTAAACCTGAGGGGGAGATGATGAGGGGGAAGAAGGAGGACTGTTTGCCTTCCTCCTGCTTGTGTTATACATATATGCATGTTGTGGGTGTGTGTATGGTGTTGTTGGTTTTGGACAAAGGAGTGAGAGAGAATCAAGATAGAAGATAACTCATGTGTGGTAAGTCCTTCAGACATTAACTGATTCTAAATTAACTTTACAATAATGAAATTAGATCCGTCCTGAACACAATGCTGTGGTTGTGTTGGTGTAAGGATCAACGATTGGTATGTACAGAGCTTATGAAGTTTTCTAGGGTTTATCAGTAAAGTTACTACTTTTTGTTCCTCTTCGTTTCTTCACCTGGGGTAGGGATTCAATGTATCCTACTTACTTATACAATGTGTAGAATAATTAGGATAATCCTAGCATGATCATTTGGAGTTTTAGATGCATCTTAAGGGTGAATGTAAGTGTCATACCCTATTTTAGGATATATATTTAATTCTTGAAATAGAGTGAACACGCCTAAATCTTCTGCTCATAATATATTAATAATTATAATTTATATAAATACACACATTAAAAGAAATTATAACCTGTCAAGTTTATAGATAAAATAAACAGGAAACTCCACGAATACTTAAATATATGCAAACATATAACTTTTTAAATATATTAAACAAAACATCAGTTAAATACTGTTGCAACTCTAAGTTTATTTACACAAACTCTAATGATAACAAATGATTATAATTAAAACTGGGAAATAGGAAACTCAAGTTCTCTTCTAGGCACAAACAGCCACTTCTAGACTTAACCTGAAATATGTAAATTTAGGTGCGAGTGTCACATACTTAGTGGATGTATTATATTTAAAATAAAAGATGATAAATATACACTAAAAATAATACAGAGTAATTATACAGTCAAATGTCCCACAAATAATCAATAATTAATTTAAATAGATCGTAGCTGACAGTGGTAAAAATATCTCAACACACAAGTCATCGCCACTTTTCATTTATCAACCATCATCATTACATTATGGCCCAACTGACCGTCTCATGATGTATTTGCATAACAACCAACTTAAATAGCAATGCAGCACACATTTATCCCCATTTGGCCTATAAGTTGAGGGCTTAACAATGGACAGTAGTTTTAATTAGTATGTCCCATTGCCCCTATCTGGCCTTATTATTTTTTTCCCTCTGGCACCATCTAGACACACATTTTTATTTTCTGGCCCCATCTATCCATAATGTAAGTGTAATGCACACAATTCATGTTAATATGCAATAATATTTTATTCTCAAATAAAAAATTATTTCTTAAATTTATCATTCTATAAATAATCATAATTCACCACTAATGCAAATAATTCATAAATAATCAGTATTCCTTACAACACAAACAGTTAATAACAAAAATAAATAAGTAAATAAAATTTATTAATTCATATTTAATATCTTTTACCTTTAAGTTTAACACACTTACCTGAGTAGCAAATGTTCTGAAAAAATCAAGTTATTAAGGTGGTTACTACTGATTATTTTCAAGTCCTAATTTTAACCCAAATAAGTTATACAAATTAAACATTGAATAGTTAAAATATAAACCAAATCAATTAATAATATAAATCTAATAAATAAAATACAACCATTATATCTTCAACATATTTGATTTATTTAAACTTTCATAGAATTAATTTTACATTAACAAAATAAAATGACTTACCTTAACAGTTAGGCCAAAATCCCTAAGTTTTTCTCTTTCTCACAATTTTTTTCTCACCATTTTCTTCTCGCTATTACTGTTTTCATTTTACATATATACATATATACATACACATCCCGTGGTTAAAGGCCTAGCACCTCAACCTATTCCATTCACTTTTTTCCCCCTAAGCTTGGCATGTAGCCTAGCTATCAACTAGACCTATACACACACACACACACACCTATACACTTTTGTAGCCACGTAATGCCTTTAAGTCAACACGTTAACTTAATTTAACTTGTTATTAATAATTTAATAAGTATACTAATTAATTTAGATTAGGATTAAATAAATTTTTAAAGTGCCATAATAATACGCAAATTACTCTAATTAAGGCTAATAAAAATTAAAATAATACCAAATTAACATAATTAAAATTTCTAATCAAAAAATAAAAATTAAATTAATAATGCATTTCAAAATAATAAAAATTCAGGATGTCATAGTAAGCTCGTAAGTTGATCCATTCTTGGTGAAATCTTAAATTGATTAGTTCATTTGGTTCTTAAAAGTCTTGTAGTGTCATTTAAAACAAGAGATTTCAGGGATTTAGGCCTATTTTGAACAAATTTGAGATTCACAATATGGAACTTTCAAAATCCAAAAATAGAGCAAGCTACTGGATTTTCTACCAGCTGCCCAGGCGTGTGGATCCTCATGGCTATGCACACGTCCTCTGTTTAGAACCTTTGGTTAGCCCTTTTTGTTCTATAAAATATATTTTTGCCTTGAAATTTGAATATAAATGATTTTAAAAAATGAGTTTTATAAAAATCAGAGATATTGTAATCTAATAAATTAGAAATACATAATTTGAGAAATTAATATGATTTGAGTATTTGGTGAATGATTATGTCAAAGGAAAGTTATTTTTGTTGTAATGTTCAAGGACATGATGATATGAACATGTTATGGTTATCACGAGGTGTTAACAAGTTTGGTTATGACTTTGTGACTCATTGATAATGGATTTTTGTGATGATAAGATGATAGTTATGAATAAGATATGATAAAGAAAGTGGAAAGAGATAAATGAGATGAGATGTTACTGCATATTATATTTATTGGTATTATGCATTGTGAGCACAAGTGATTGGAGCTCATGTCCCAACGAGTTCTAATGTGGATGTGAATCCTGACAAATAAGTGGGGCCGTTGCATTAGATTCAATTTTATTTTGTTAGAATTATATTACTATTTTAATTAGCCGGGACTATATTATTATTTTATTCAAACTTATTCGATTAGATTGTAAGGCCACAAGGCCAAGATTTATTTATTATGTTGGAATTGTATTGAAATTGTTATGTCTAGTTTGACCAAGGCTTGTTTATTATCATTTTATTGTTAGTTTATCAGCATAGATTGTGGATGTCCGCTCAGAGTGGTTATAGCTTTGATCAAAGAATATGTATGTTTGATACATGTTATATACGACATAACTCACTCACCCCTCGAGTCATAAGATCCGAGCTATGACAATCATTTCCACCTCCGTACCTCTCTTGTCATTTGTTAGGTGTAGTTTTACCCATTTCCACGCATTTTTTACCATCTGGAAAAGCAAAACACACCAAAATGGGAAAAAAAAAATCTTCTAATTAACCACTATTGTAGCAATAATCTTGGTGAAGCAAAGTTAGTTTTGCCATCTACTATGAGAAATCCTAAATTTACAAAGAAAAAAAATCTAACTTGATAGATTTACCACTTGTAAAAGTTGAAAGTCAATTTTTGTTCTTAGCCATTGAAAGCACGAAAAATATCTTCTTCCCCCCACCTAGTGACTTTCTCTTTTTATCTCTAAATAGATGAAAGTGTTTATATTGCAAATGACATTTAGCCAAATCATTTGTACCATAAATGATTTTTATTTCACTAGCCAAATGAAGGCATTTATGTAAAAAAACATTTTTAGCTTTTATTGAAGGCGTTTTTTTAGGCAAACAACTTTGGCACTATTTTGGTAACACAATTTTAAAATAGTCCTAATTGGATATATCATATACTATTCCTAAATTTCCCGTTAGGGTAAAAAATTTATGATGAAATAGTTTTCTCTAGGCAAGCTCTCATAAATATGAATATTCCAATTGAATCAAGTATAAAATAGTTTGGTATCAAGATAGAGGAGACAATTATGTTATATTGTGTTCGGAATCATAATTTATATTTATATTAAAATATCTTAAAAATTAATGAACATATTAAATTATTGATTTTGTTTCAAATCAAGCTAGATTGCATCAATTTTGAGTTAATCTATTCATGTCGTGTCATATTTGCATTTTCTCTCAATAAACTTATATTGTGGTTATGTTGTCGCGTCATATCTTAAATTGCAACCCCTAACTTATGAGCAGTATAATGTGGGGTTTGTTTGATGGAAAAATTAACCAGCTAATAATATTTCTTATCAATTATGGCAATTATTTAGGATTTTCTTGTAAGATTGTGTTTGCAATCAATATTTTATGATCAAATTATGGGTTCCTTACAATATATTGGGCCAAAATTAAAAGGGGATATTAAAACAACCTCATTACTTTTTGGTATCGAGAGAGAATCACCCTTCAACACATAAACTCTTTCAAATATTAACTTATACCCTAGCACGCTATCTCTCAAGTAAATAAAAAAATACACACAACTAGCTACCACGATGAACGGCTATTTGTACAAAGTCAATTTCAATAAGTCATGCTTGCCAACATTGAGACACCTTGAACCAAGGTCTTTAAATCACAATTCGCTTACACCTATAACATATGCCATCAAATGTCTACCTATAAGGGCCTACCATATAGGACTTATTGGGAATTTAACTTGAAATATAGTTCTTAATCACTTATTTAAAGCCAATGACCACTTGGCCCAACCCTTATAGGTAAGTAATACCCTCATCCGAATTAGTGCCGATTTCAAGTCTAATATTTGAGGTTTGTACTTGTTTTACTCGTTTTAAGACAAATTACTAATAACATTGCACCAAATCAACAACTACTTAGTTAACCCTTCTAGATGAGTTTTTATGAATTTATGTTGGGTTACTTTTTCTGTTAAAATCTTCACATGAATTTTCATTTTTGTAATGTTCAAATAATTTGAATATTCAAAACTTTGTGTGGATAAATATGAAATTCTACTGTCCACATTTTAGTTTGTGTGAAAGATGGTTTCTCTATGTTGTGGATTATTATTGTTTTTCCACTTCTTCTTACTTATTATTTAGCACACATTAATTATTACGTCTAAAGCGTGGAAATCCATTTGCCAACTGCCTAGCTTTGCCTATAAGTTTAACAAATGATTGCGAGATGGATTAGCATGATTCATGAACCTTTACATAACATGTATGGAATTATTTCTTCTTCCATTTGTTATTTGATCACTTGAAAAACTATCATTTGGACAGGGTTGACTAAATTCCCCTTTATTGATCAAGTTCATATAGAAAAAACTAGAATGGCATTGGCAGAATTTAGTTAGGGATGTAATGTTTACACTCCTTTTTGTTGATTACTTGCCATTTGTAGTGTAGATGTGTCTTCACATCACCAACACATTATTTGCATATTCACTATCCACTTGAACCTTTGTGGGCATGTTCTTCAGTATAACGACCATAGGCTAGTTGATGAAATCAAGCCCTCATAACCTTTCATTTTGTTTATGATTTATGAGTGGTTGACAGCCTCTCTAATATGTCATTTAGTCCTTATACACGTCTTTATCCTTATAACTTCTAAGACCTTTGCTCATGGGTTCAACATATGAGTGAGAGCTTAGTTAAGTAGGATTTCTAATTGGTATAGAGGGTGCAAACTATCACTGTAACTAGGCACCTAGGTTTCAAATATATTATTTGCATTTATCACAATCGTCTCACTAGTTATAACTATAACACTGTTGTGACTGGATTCGTGCACTGGGTCCAACGACCGCGGGTCGTGAGTTTTTATTGTGGTATATTGCATTTAAGATTGCCCAAATGATAAAAAAAGTATTTTTTGTTTTAAAATAGGGCATTGATCACAGAGACTAGAGTCGCCACTTGATACTTTCAAAATGTAAGTGTCGAGAAACCCGAGTTTTAATTACGATTAAAAATGTTTTAATTATGTTTTTGAAAATGTGTTGAAAATGGCCCTATTAGTTACTCTCTACTAGTCTGTGCAATGAGAGATAGTGGGTTTGGGGGTTCGTCTGCACACAGAAATCCAGAGTCTTTTTCTACTCTCTGCAATTGTGATCTCACAATACAATATCTGGTTTATCATAACATATAACCCATAAATGCAAATAATGTATAAAATGCGAGGCAGCTGAGCCTAGCTCGTGTGTGCGCAAGTGTAATGTAATATCTGCCTATATGGCAGTGATGTATGCATAGAGTTTGGTATGTGAACTTATGTAGTTTTTATGTATGAGTGTGTGTGTGTGCGCGCACGCGTGTGCTGGGAATGAAGTGATTATTGAAATATGGTCTATAAAGACCGAGATGACCAGACTCAAGCTATCTACTCGAGTTGCTTACATACCCTGTGAAGGGATAAGGTCAACGTCATTCAGATCTAAAGTCTGAACTATTTGTTGGTGTGATGTGAATTGGTATGCAGACATAAGAGCCTTGCTCCAAGTGTAATTTAGCGTCTCACGTAGATGGTCTATGAAGATCGTGATAACTGAACTCAAGTTATCTACTCGAGCTGCCTACGTACTCTAAAAGGAATCAGGTCTATGTAGCTCTAAAGCAGTGTTTGCACCTTATGCAGATGTGGTAGGATGATGTGCATATGTGGATGCAAGCATAATCAAAATGCCATGGATGGCAAACTGATTGGCATCAAGCATATTGAGTCTCATCATTAGCCAAAGAAGGCTAAGTATATGAGAGGGTGACTGGTAGGTTCAGTGTTGTATACAAGATTAGTGTGAAGGAGCCTCGCTCGTAATATGGGATAAGGGAAAAAGAACTTAGCTCTAGGTATGTATTAGGAGTAATTGTCTTTGTATTGTGAGATCCTAACTCTAAGACTGAAATGAAAGTTAGTGCCTCGCGTGTAATTTTCGGGGGAGAGCTTCATTCCAGATGATAAAAAGATAGCATCCCATACTTAACTGGGAAAAGGAGCCTTACTCCAGAGTAAAGAAACAGTTAGCTCCTTACGTATAACTAAGGAAAAAGGAGCCTTGTTCCAAGAGAAGAGATAGCTACCTTGTGCATAACTGGGAATGGAGCCTTGCTCCTGAGATAAAAGACAGTTAATGCCTTGTGCATAATCGCAACTAATTTCTTCATTTTGAAATCTAAAATATTGTGGCATAATTTTGAGCAATAATGGCCTACCAAAAATAAGGTAAGGTCCATTCTCAAGTACTTTCATTTGGTGTTCTTCATTCTCAAATTGGAAAATTATCCACCCACTGTTGTGATGATGAATGGTAGTCTGCACCTTCCAAGAGTCCACAATTTGTTTCAAAGCATATTTCCTTGGAAAACGACCACCAAAATATCCAACCAAGCAAAATTTCCAATGGTTCCTACTGTTCTGCACATCACTTTCTTCTATTACAACCAGACCCTCCACCATTGCATGTCTTTCCAGCTTAGAACCTTCAGTGGGCTGTCTATTACCTACAAAAAGGCTAGCAAAAGTTGGCTTTGCCTTATGTCTATCTTGGTGGTCTAAATTGGCCTCTATCTCATTGTTCTAGACTCAGGAACAAGAGATACTGACTGTGTATCCCTCCTTTGCACATTCTGTCGAACACTTGGTGTGCCTTCAGAAGTATCCTGATCACCAAGGGTGCGAGATGATGAATCCGAGCCTGTTTCTATATCAAAAGCATCAGAATCACTCTCAGAAGCATCAGCAAATTTAGTAACATACTTTTTACCGCTCGTCCTTATTGCAGTGTCAAGAATTTCAGTCATTTCTTGCTGAACTTTTGAACTTGGTTGCATAGCAAAGGAACTTGCTACAGCTAATCCAGCACCCGAACTATACTTCTGCTCCTTGTTGATTTGAACCTTCATCATACTTGCCCCATGCCCCTTTTTAGTTCCTTTACCTTTGCCCATGATAAACTAGGCCAAAGGCTTACCTTCTTCAGAATTTAGCGTAGCGCACAGTGAAATTCCAGCACAGAAATCAGCAAAATTACAGCTAAACAATCATCAAAATGGAGCATATAATTCACCAATCCCTCCCAAACACTTTCTCAAATCTTCCCAGAATAATCAAACAAAGGTATAATAGAGCCCAACAAAATTTCCTAAAGTCAATTACTGTTCACCCGAGAAAGACTTCAGTAGTGGAAAATCTAATTTGGATTCAACTTCGAAATCTTCCATTAGATTTGTGGAGCTCTTTTGTACTAAGTAAAATTTGCTCCCAATTGGGGAAGCCCATCCATATGGATAAGTTGACTGCACAAAAGGATAGAGTGTCTTTTGCAAGGTGCTTGGTTGAGATAGACGTGGCCAAAGAATTAAACTACACGGTTATGATGAAACTGCCTAACGGGGATATCTTGGAGCAACCTGTTTTCTATGAGAATTTGCCAAGATTTTGTTCTCATTGTAAGGCTGTAGGCCACTCACTGGCAGGCTGCAAAGCTAAGGAAAAACAGAATCCAATGGCTAATGTTAAGTCACAAAAACTGCATCAGGTCACAGAGGTTGGGACTACTTCAGCAGATATTACAGTAGTATCTCAGGGATGTAAAAGCAACTTATGTGATCAGAACGAGGTTCATGAAGTTCCTGCAGCTTCAGCTGCTGTAACTTTGTTACAGATTCTATGACAGAAATTGAGTTTAATCTACCAATTCCTAACAGTGTGTCAGGGATGAAAGATGCCTCGGGTGGGCAGGGGGCTAGAAGCAAGAAAGATAGTGCAAGTCTAGTCTAATTGGGTGAAATCTAACAAGTGCCTGAATAGCAGCTTTTACCTGATTGTGATCAAGGTGTTCCTAAACAGAGTTCTAAGAAGGTTACTACAGCAGTTCAGCAAAGAGATCAAAATCCAGTTGGACTTAAGCAAAAGAATACTGCAAGGGAACATCAAAGTAAAGCCACTCAGGGGATCAAGGGCCATCCTCCAACTCTTGATGGAAAAAAAAAAAAGGTGAAGAAACAGAATCTCAATTCAGGTGCTACAAACTCTCTGTCAGTTTTTTGTGCTAATATGGGGGGTAACTCCCCTACCCAAACTTAGCAATGATCGTTTCATTTTGGAACATTAGGGGCCTTAATAAGTCCCTAAAACATAATGGAATTTTAGACCACATAAAGAAGAATAAAGTAGTGGTTATGGGTATTTTGGAGACTAAGTTAAAGCAACAAAGAATAAAGGATATTGTGAGGTATAGATTTAGAAGATGGAAGGTGGTTGATAACTTTCAACACAATCCTAATGGCAGGATACTAATCCTTTGGAAAGAAGATAGAGTTGACTTAAAAGTTGTGGAAGTTTCTGAACAGGTTATCCATTGCTTGGCTACTTGCAAAGTTACTACTATTAAATTTTGTGTCAGCTTTGTTTTTGCTTATAACCTAATTTTGGGTAGAAGGCCTTTTTGGGAAAATCTTTGTAAGTTCAACAACACATTGGAGCATCCCTGGCTTCTTTTAAAAGATTTTAACAATGTCTTAAATGGAGAGGAAAAATGCAATGGTTTGCCGGTTACTCCTTATGAAATTCATCTTTAGCATGTTCTAGGATGTTTTATGTCTTTTTGTGTATTTTTAGATTAATCTAGGGAATTCGATTTATACTGCCTTTTAGGTGCGTCGGTAGAGATTATTCTTAACTTCTGGACTAAATTGACCGTTGATTCTAGACTCTGGCTATTTCATTAATGCAGGAGTTATTTGTTTGTTGTCTTACATGCATATGTGTAGTTTGTTGGCATTTTTCCTTGATCTGGGCTTTTAACTTAACTTCTCTATTTTCTAAGGACCTGAGCATATTTTTGCTGAATGTTTATTTCTGTTGAATTTTGGTACTTTATCTTCTCCTACAATTAAGCGATTTTAATCATTAAAGCATCATTTAACAGAAAAAACTTTTAATATTTTGATTTTAAGTAAGGGTGTCTATAGCCATGATTAACCAAATCATCATTATTATTTATGGACCAATATCTAATGATCATGATTAACTGAGATTAACGTTGCTATGTAGGCTACTAACCTCTGCGTAGCTTTTAGGTCATTTCAACCCAAAAACATGTGTATATCTTCCCATTTTTAGTATCCTTTATCACAAAAATCAACATCACATATCATTATCTATTTTCATAATTTATTATCATTGTCAGTATAATTATCCCATTGCCACACGGGCCATCTCATCTCATTAACCATATATGGGCTATAACACATTTCATAACATAAGTCACAACATCATCTCATATCATCATCTTTCATTTCATTTGTCATCATCAAATTTCACATTTAAACATCTATTTTGAAATCATTTTAGATAACTAAATAATGATACTTTTGAAAATATTTGAAAACATTTTGATTTAAATAGGGAAACCCTCTGTCGTGTGCACGTGAGGCTATGCTTCTTGCGCATAGAGATGCCAACTAGCAACCATAAGTAGCAGACCAAGAGGTGGTGTGCATGAGAGGCATGAAACAAGGTTGTTGTTTGACTAGTTTTTCCTATACCTTTAAAACAGTTTGAAAAACATTACCTCGCAAGTCCACGAGGGTTAATCAAGTATTTTAAACCTCCTGAGATTTCAAGATAAACTCGGGGAGGAAAGTGGACTGTTATTGATCTTTTTAAGAGTTTTCTTGTGGAAAATTTTAGTTTACAAAAAAGAAAATTATATCTTAGAAAGTGATTTATGAATTAATTTGGACTAACATTAATAACTTGAAAATTACTTATCCTTGTTCAATTCATGTTGTATGGTAGTAATGATTCTTCTTTCTTAATTTTATAACTCAGCCAATAAACCACTCGGTGCAAATTGGCTGGGATGCTTTTCAATAAAAATTATAAAAATTAGAATTAATTCCTCAAATTTTTGTTTTCAAAGTTCAATTCAAGAGTTCATGCCATTGAATCATGTATTCCGTATATGCAACCCACAAGTTTGATATATAAAATCAGAGTGTTAATTATGAACTTAAGATTTCGATTATACAAAAATTTGAGAGTAATCGTTTCTAATATCAATAAAGTTTTAGAGTTGAAGTACTTTGGTTGAGAAAGTGCTAATCAAAAATATTCTTACAACATTACTTGAGCCAGAATAAGGAAAGAAAAATTAGCTATGCATGATAAAAGAAAAACTCACCATAATTTAAACAAAGCTTGAACTTGAAAAGAAATTCTTCTATTAAAACTCTAAAATTGTCTTCCACAATTCAACCAAACTCGAGAACAATATGAAATTTCTAAAAACTCCTTAAAGAAGACAAAAGTGATAGCAAAACTAAAATCTACTTCTAAACTAATTATAATCTACCTCCAAAGAGGGAATTGGCGAGGGTATATATAAGAGAGTCTTAAAACCTTCTTAATCAGCCCCCAAAATGCTTGAGGTTTATTGCAACGTAATGGAAACCCTTAGAGTTCGGCAACTAAAACCTGTTATTTGGAAGTTAAAAGGTCGTTTGGAAGGTCTTCCACATTTAGCCAATTTTTTATTAGTCTTTGGATTGCAAGTCTTTTGTCATTCGTACCAACCTTCGCACGGGCAGTCATCTAGACTAGTGTTCACATGATCTTCCATACTTAGAATATTTTTGATGTTTTCTCGGACGCTTCTACACAGACGGAAGCAGGATCATAGACGCGGGGGTGATGAGGAAGTGATTGGAAGGAACTTTATACATAAATTGTTTCCAACACAAAGTAAACACAGACAATAAAATAGAAAGAAAAGAGGAAGACAAAATTCTTACAAAAGACTGATAATATTATTGAACAAGAGAATGCAACAACCAGCAGATAACAAGGTTCTTCGCCTTCGTTCACTCTGCCGTTACATATAGGGGAAGGATGGTATTTATAGACCAACAACCAAGCTGGAGAGATTTTTTTTTCAACTTGCTACAGTACCCGACAGCTACAGTGACAGCTTGACAGACTGATTGCTACGGTGACATTGCTACAGTTGCCGACATAATAGTGATTGACGCTACAGTATATCGCTACAGTACATTGCTACAGTACTTCTCGGATATTTTTACAGGCTTTTTGACAAAAACATAAGAACCAAAAGTTTTGATAGACAGCGGCCGGAATATCAGACAAAAGGACGCCCTTTTTAATTGATTACACATTAGACATGCAGCTGGAAATGCAGGATAAGGCGCACGACTTGGTAGGGGTCAGGAATTAATCACTTTCAGTGCTGCTGTGTTGGAGAAATTCTGGGGGTTCATCATCATCTGAAGGGTTATCTTGATCCAGAGGAAAGTAGGGACGCCAGCTGGGTCCTCGGCAGAAGATGTGAGAGATGTGGCGGTGCATGGTGATAGCACTGAGCATCTCTGTAATTTCAAAAGTAGGATACTGTTTCTGGATGTGTTCAAACAGGGTCTGGATGAGCTTGGATTCATCTGAATGAGAAAACTTCCATTGATAGTTAGTAACTAACTGATCAAGGGGAAGCTGGTACTGTTCTCTGTGGTTAAGCATAATCATGGTTTGGAGAAATGGGAACCAATCAAGGTGGCGGTTTCTTCGGATGGTGTAGTTGGCTAGGTTGTGTTCATAATAAGCTCTGATATGCCCACAATTATGGAAATAGTAAAGGGAGATATTAGGGTTTAAGGACTGTGCAAGATGGGGATTATCAGGGGGATCGACTGGGAAAATGGTATCCGGTGGGAAAAAGACAGGTTCTTTTCGGAGGGTAATAAGGACATATTTATGATTATGGGTTCTAAGTAATGCTAGCCATGTCTCAATAGGATGGAACCAAGTTAGTAGGGTGAGGAGATTCCATGCTCGGGGGTTTGGATTAGGTCTGGAATTAGGGAGGGTTGATTGTAATAGGTAGGCTGAGAGGGACCATGAATCAAAGAGGAAGGGGATGGTATATTCTTCACAAAGATACTAGAAAAAGCATAATGCCTCTTTTGGTAAATTGTATTCGTTTCTGACTTGAAATATGGTGAGAAAAGGGTTATCAACAGGGAAAATCAGACCTTTGAGACATAAACCATGTTTGGATATCAAGACGGTGAGGAACCTTAGCCAATTTAGTGTGGAATGGCTAGGTGGTGATCTTGTACGACTCATTATTCTGGATTGAATATCTGAAGGGAGATTAAATACAGAGAAAATGGGTTGGACAGGGATATGTGATGAATCTGGAGGATCTGGTGGGGGAGGATCTGGTTGTGGACCAGTAGAGGAAGAGGGATGGTTTGGATAAGAGGTTATGGTACAAATGCAGGGAACAACTGAGTTGGTTTGGACTGGGTTTCTGGAAAGAAAATCTACAAGAACATTTCTTTTTCCTTGAAGGTGTTTGACCTCAAAATTTCCATTGAGAAAACCATTCTGCCCATCTGAGGAGTTGAGCATTAGGGAGTGTTTTCCTTTTGAGTTAAAGCATTTTTGGAAAGGAAGACATATCCATTTCGATAAGAAATCTGCATCCAATGAGATGAAATTGGAACTTTTCAATACCTCGGCGAACAGCAAGAATTTCTTTGAATGTTGAATGATAATGTTGTTCAGAGGGTTTGAATTGTCCACTTGCATAAGCACAGATATTCCTTTTGCCATTGGTATCAGTGAGGAGAGCAGCACCCCAGTACTGGTTTCTTGCATCTGTTTGAAGAATAAATTTGCTATCAGGGCGAGGAATTTACAGAGTTGGGAATATCTTTGCTTTGGCTTTGAGAGACTGAACTGCCTTGGTTTGTTCATCTGTCCATTGAAAAGAATTTTTCTTAAGAAGCTTGGAGAGTGGGGAAACAAACTGAGCAATTTTGGGGACAAAATCTCACATGTAGTTCACAACTCCTAAGAATTATTGAACTTGTTTGGCTGAGTTGAGTTGATCAGGGAACTGGTGGAGATGGTGACAAATGTGAGGTTGAAGCTGGAATTTCCCTTTGGTGATTGTCATCCCAAGAAAATCAACAGTAGGTTGTCCGATAACCATCTTCTTTTCTGAAAGCATTACTCCATATTGAACAAGGAGTGATTGAAACTTTTCAAGCAGGTTTTGGTGATGTGCTTCTGTAGGTGAGAACAGTAGGATATCATCAATATAAATTAATGTGTCAGATTCCAGGGGTTTAAAAATTTTCACCATAGCTCTTTGGAAGAATGAGGGTGCAATCTTCAGACCAAACGGCATAACAGTCCATTGGAAGTGGTGATTTGGAAGACAGAAAGCAGTCTTGTGTCTTTCATCAGGGTGGATTCCCAGTTGCCAAAAGCCAGCCTTTAAATCAAACTTTGAAAATATTTTTGCTTGAGCCAATCGTTTGAATAAGAACGGGCGATTGGGCAGAGGGAATTTATCATCAAGCAGGAACTGGTTCAAGGGTTGGTAGTTGACGGCCAATCTCATTTTTCCTCGAACTTGTTCAGAGTGCTTGTTGACATAAAAAGCTTCACAAGCCCATTGGGAAACAGTGGGTTCAATAAGACCTTCAGCTTGGAGCTGGGAAAGTTCTGCAGTAGCTAGTTCATAGTGTTCAGGAGTCATTCCACTATGACTGGCTTTAGTTGGGTTTATGTCTTCATTCTTTTTAAAGGGTAGGGTAACAAAGAAATCAGGGTTTTTCCAGAGAGGGTTTGGACATTTTTTCAAAAAGGTTGTATGGGACTCAACACAAGAGAATTCTATGAGCCAGGCTTGGATGGTTTCGAAGGGTTGGGTAAGGTAAAGATGAGGTAAGGGAGACCATGGAAGGGTAAAGGTTTTGTAGGCTAAACCAGAGGGTGACCATTTGATTCTGGGTAATTCTTGTAGGATATCAAATCCAACAAGGAAATCTTTGGCTGGTAAATAAGAACCATAAACTTTCTTTTTTAGGATCAGGTTTGGGAACAATTTAATGAGGATGGGTTTACTAATTTGGGTGATTGTGAATCTTTCGCCATTGGCAGCTCGGAAATCTTGTGAACAGGTATGCCAGTGAGTTGGTGGTAAAAGGTCAGGGTTTATGATAGAGCATGCGGCTCCTGTATCAAAAAAGGCTATAACAGGTAAAGGTTTTGAGTATTTGTCCAAGAGGATATGAATCTTGGCATTGGGACTGAGCTGAATCTGATTAATGGGTTGAATAGGGTATATGTCTGAGTCAGAAGATGGAGTAGAAGAGGTTTCAGTAAGAGGGCAAGAGATAGCACATAGTGTTTCTTCATTGGGCTCATCATCAAGGGAAAAGAGAGATTCAAGATCACTGGAGTCAAGGGAATGAAATTTTTCAAGTTGAGCAACAAGTTTTTTTCTTTTTCTTGTGATCTTTGCAATCTTTAGCAGAATGACCTTGCTTACCACAGACAAAACAACGATCAGTAGACTTGCCTTTGCCAGGGAACTTCTTTTTTCGAAAAAATCTCCATTTGACTTTTCTGGGCCTTTTCAGTTTAAGAGTCCGTCGGAAGGTTCGTCGCTTGAAATGTCTGGGCTTTTTAGTGGAACAGTCACACTGATCATCACCATAGCATTTGATCTTCAGGTCCGGGCGGTCACAAGCACGGCCTAGTCTTTTGCCAGTTCTTTCAACATCCTGGAGGAACTTTCTTTGATTACAGAGACATTCTAGGGCTTGTAAAGAAATTTGGTAAATTTCACAAAAGGAGATTGCCTGGAGCTCAAGACCTCGGGTCTGCATGACTTTAGTACTTTCTTTCCCTAGTGGTTCAGGGAGAGAATTGAGAAAAACTTGCTTGAGATTTGGATCATCCATTCCTTTTAGCAAATAGAAGAGCTTTGACATCGGATTGTAGTGTTTTTCTAAATCTTTTCTGTCAAAGGAGCAACACTTCATGTGTAAATAATCTTCTCTTGCTTGAGTAAGGAAATGATCTGGAATTCCTAAGAATTAACTATAAAGGTGAGACAAGAATGAATCCATATTTGTAACCTGGTAAATTTGCATCTGGCGGTATTCTCCAAGAGTAATCCACCAGTCTCGTAATCTGCCTTGGAATCTGGCTATAAGGCGTTGAAGAGCATTAGCAAAAGTCATACCAGGGTGGTGCATTTCTGATTGGAGCCATGAGTGCATCTCAAAGAAGATATCTCGCCATTTAGAGGGAGGGACATCATCAAGAGTGAAATGTTTCTTTACATCAGATGGAAGAGTTTGTGGCAGAGTGGCAGGTTCAGGGGATTCAACTTCAGGTTCTTCATGAAAAGGTTCATCATGGGAGACTCCTCTTGGAGGAGAGGTAGAAGTACCTTCATTACTAGGGTTAACCATAAACAATTTTTGGGGAATTGAGGATTCAGTGTCAGTAGTGTTACTGGACACTGGAGAAGATGACAATGAAGAGATTAGGTTGTCCACATCTTCAAGTTCTGAAAGATTGAAACTGGATCAAATAAGGTTAGGGTTTTAGGTGGGGATTGTAGGGTCTTACTCCGTAAAAATGAAGAAATGGGATTTAAGGAGGGGGGTTGAATAGGAAATATAACTGGAGCTTTACTAGAGGCGCCAGTGGTAGTATCTGGTACTGTTGGATGAAGGCTGATGGGTTGCTTAGATAAGTGGGGTTGAGATGTAGAGACTGAAATAGGAACATGTTGGATTGGTGGAGTTGGAGAAGAAGGTGTGGGAGGTGTGTGGGAAAAGTGTGATTTTGGTTTATAAACTTGTTTAGGTGGTCTCAAAGGTAAGGAAGGAGGTACCAAAGGTTGGAAAGGGTTATATTCTAACGAAAAGGTAGAAAGAGGTTGAAGAGGGGGTTTAGTTTGAAAGAGAGCTGGTTGAGGCTTAGGAATAGTGAAAAATGGATCATTGATGGGTAGAGAAGAGAATGGTTTTAAAACTTGAACTGGTAATGGGTAAGAGGCAGCTTGTTGTTTTTCATGGAGTTGTCTTTCAAGGGAATGAAGCTGATTTTCAAGATCTCTCTTCTTTTGTTCTCCAGAGGCTAATAATTGGGACGTTCTTCTGAAATCCTTGCCCGAGGTTGCTAAGGCCATAAGTTGATGATGCAGGCTTTCTATATTGGCTTTAAGATCTGCTGTCAAGGCTTCAAGAGTATCAAATCTGGTAGAAACAGCTTGTTGGATTGTCTCTTGCTTTTCAGTGAGGCGAGTGAGGGCCTGATTCTGAGCTTTAGCATTTTCAGCTTGCCAGTTGAGAGCAGCTTCGGTGGCTGAGATCTTTTTCTTTTGACCTTGGCTATCAACAGCAGTAGGATGTTTGATTTTCCATGCATGAGTAGTGCCTTCCTGAGGGAAATCATAATCCCGAAGAGGGGGAAAGTCTGTCTCATATGGATGGAGCATATAGCAATCTTTAGGAATAAGAAGAGAATCAGACGATGGATGGTTTTGTGGGGACTGGATCTCATTAGGTGGTTTGCATCTCTCCAGGTTTCTGGGATGTCTGAGTGATTCTTCTTTGGTGGCTTTTCTTGCTCATCTCCTCTCTCTTTTTGCCCTTTGTTCTGCTACATAATTAGGATCCATCTCACGGAGTCGTTGCCGTCTGAAACGACGTCTTTCAAGGCGTTCTTGCCTTCTTTCTTCATCACTGTCATCGTCATTAATGAGCCAGGTTGGTTGATCTTGGCAGGCTTGGCAGTCACAATCAAGATCATACCAAATATGATCGCGAAAATCGCGGCCGTTGTAGACTTCATGACCATCACCATCGAAAGAGTGAACCAGGAGGTTTCTCTCTATGATGTTGATTTCAGTAGGAAAGATCGGACAGTTTATAGCAGGGTCTTGGTGAGTTGGAAACTCAATCTGAACGGAGCCATCAGGGTTACGGATAAATTTGGGGTCAGAAGTTTGAATGGTTTGGTTCTGGGTACGAAATTGTTCATAATTGGTGACCCAAGAAGTAGGAAGTAGTTTGGCCAATTCCTCTTTAGAGATTTGGCGTGGGACATAGGTACAGTGAGAAATACCATGGGTATCAATATCAAGGAAAATAGCATCTGTGGATGGACTGGTAAGGGAAGTAGGAAGATCCCAAGCATGGTCTTGGACTCTGTAGACCATCTGGTAGTGTAAGGTGGCAGCAATTCTGGAGTCTACTTGTTCTGCTCCAGTGAGTTGGATTTGGACTTTCAAAGCTGAAAGCAAGTGTGGATCTCGGAGGGACATGTTGAAGTTAGGGAAAAAGGTGACCATAATGGTTCCAGCATTTAAGGTGGTTTGGACAGTTCCAATACAAGTATGTTGATACTGTACAAAGGTAGAATCAAGAAGAGCTATACGGGAAACAACTGGTAAACCTTTTCTGCTATGGAAAGTAAGAGCTAGACGAACAGCTCCCCAAAGAGGGAATTGGCGAGGGTATATATAAGAGAGTCTTAAAACCCTCTTAATCAGCCCCCAAAATGCTTGAGGTTTATTGCAACGTAATGGAAACCCTTAGAGTTCGGCAACTAAAACCTGTTATTTGGAAGTTAAAAGGTCGTTTGGAAGGTCTTCCACATTTAGCCAATTTTTTATTAGTCTTTGGATTGCATGTCTTTTGTCATTCGTACCAACCTTCGCACGGGTAGTCATCTAGACTAGTGTTCACATGATCTTCCATACTTAGAATATTTTTGATGTTTTCTCGGACGCTTAGCTTCTGTCATCCACACATGGATATGAACAAGGCGTTATCTGGATTGGGGTCTACATTGTATATCAAAACTTAGCCATTTTTTCAATAAATTCCCTGAACATGCTCTTTGTCATTTGAATGCTCGTGCGAATAGTGGCATCCAGGTTGGGGCTAAACAATATTGGCATTTTTGACCTTTTTGCAATCCTTTGTGATCATTTAGGTCCTTTTTGGCTTTCTTTCCTTCAATTAGGAAGAAATTGGTTTATATTAGTAACTAATCAATTATAATATCTAATTAATAAGTAATTAATCATGAATTAGGTTAATACATTGCATTTTATATGATTAATCACTCTCCCTAGATTGGACATTGCTAGTCCCTAGCATGGAGGCATTTATAATATTCAACAATTAATCCTCAAAACTTAGAATGAGCTTACTAAAAAACATGGTGAAACAATTTTATCACAATTTCTCAACTCATCACCCACAAAACAATAACAATTTTGTATAGAGGTTTAAAGAAACCGTCACTCCTTAATCCACAAGAAACCAACTTATTCCATTCAATTTAATTCATCGTTAAACAATCATTAAACAAGTTCAATCCTTACTCAAATTGTGTCACTAATCTCTTTAAGCTTTGACTTCAAATCTCACTTGGAATTCCCTCTCAGTGAAATATAAATATCAAGTTCACAGTTAGAAGGCATCTATGTAAGAGTAAATGTCCAAGAAATTTCAAATGAAATGTCTTCTTTTGCCAAAAATGGAATATTTAATTCAAATTCAATGTATCAGCAGATCTTTATGAAAAGAATGATTCGTGCATTAGAGAAACTTATAATAGTAATTCATTTTAAAAAACTTCAGTTTAAGCTTCATGCATAAAGGATCTACTAGGACTTTATTTTGGTTGTAATAGAGTCGGCTTTAATGAGGAACCAAGAAAAGGATGGAATTATTCAAGAAATGTACTAAAAAATCTTGTTTTACCTAATCAATCTCACTCCTATTTTTAATTATCCAAAAAAAAAAAAAATCTCACCCTTATTTTTTTCATACTTCCTTTGTATTTCAACTAACAACCAAGTTTTAATCCCTTTCAATGTAGAGATTTATCCTTTTTTTTATTGGTAAGTTTCATGATTTTTCTTTTCTTTCTTTTTTCTTATCTCAAAAAGATTTATAACTTTGAAAACTGACATTACAAGATGACTCTTTTGTTTCTTTTTACACACTTTTTTTTGGAAGGTCTTTTTACACACTTTTGAATTTTGTAATTAGTTGAGTAGGTTGCCCTTTTTCAACTCTCCTTTCAATCTCAACTATATCCTTCATTAAAACTCGACATTTTTTCTCTAGGACATTATGGTTAGCAATAAATATTTTTTTTTTTAAGGTTTGGTTGAATTTTATGGCTAATCAAAAGAAATTTTTTATCATTTTATAAGGCTCAACCTAGCTACTAGGGATAATGTGATCCAAGAATAGACATTAAGATTAAAAAAAAAAAAAAAAAGGAAATCACAAAGATGGCCTAGTTTCATGTCCTAAGTTCCATATAATTCATATGAAGTTTAATAAAATTCATTGCTAATTTTTAAATGTGTTTCTCAACATGATTCAAATAAAAAATAATAAAGCTTTTAAAGGAGATTATGAAAGACTTATATATAGAGAGGGCAAGTGTTAATTCACTCTCAAAGAACGTTCAAGGCTTAAAAGCCCTTGTAGCATAAGTCTCCACTATATTCAAGGTCAAAGTGCACAATTTTGAGTAAAAGCTAGCTATCATAAAGAATCTAGCTATCATGAATTCAAACCTCATAATGTTTTGGATTGGACCAAGCTCTAGGTGGACACAAACATGTCCTATGAGTTTACTTCAGTGAAGATTTTGGATTATTGGGAGTGGATGCTCCGCAGGAAGAGGATATCTTTGGTGAGGGTACTATGGAAGCATCATAGGGTTATGGAATTGACTTGGGAAAGAGAAGTAGAAATGCAAACTTGGTATCCTCAATTATTTTCACGATGTTATATTTTTGATTCTTTATTTTTATTATGACTTGATTTTGTTACTCCTCAAATTTTGAGGATGAAATTTTTGTTGGGAGAGATTATAACAACCCAAAGTTGTGTTTTATTTAATATCATAATTTATGACGTCCTATTTATATATTTTGTGAAGTTATTCACAATTTTAAATGGCTGGGGGTTATGTTTGGGTGTATTTTGGGGCTTGGTTTGGTCTTGGCTGATTTTTCAAGACCTAGTTTTGTTGTACGCACACCTATCTCTTTCCGATGTGCATAGTGTGTCCAAGTGTAGGGTGTGTTAGTGACTATTTTCTTCTTATGCGCATAGGGTGACCTGGAGTTTGGCATGCGCATGCAATTCTTTTTCTCATGCACACATCCTCACCTAGGTCTATGTTTTAACATTAGTTTCAATTCTTTTTATTTTTTTTCAGTGTATTATCAGATCCGATATCTATGGTTCAAGCCATACTATGATATCTATGAACACCTAGAGCTATTCTCACCGCCTCAACTAGTTCCATCACCACCTCTCTCTTTTTCCTCTTTTTTCTCTTCTTTCCTTTTCAAAATTTGTTTCATCTATGTCTATGCGTATAACTAAGTGATATATTTATATATATATATATATATATGGAGAGAGAGTGGTGTGTATGTCTAAGTTTACAAGGTAAGCTAGTTATTTTGGATTTTGGAGTTTTGCTATTGATCTTGGAGTGGATTTGGGTTTGTGGGTTAGTTTTTTGGTGGGTCTTGGCCATGGATTTGAGGTTACGGTTGTGGTCACCATCTTCTTCTTCTTGTTGAATCATCATCTTCTTCCTTTTCCTTCTCCTCTTCTACTTGGAATAAAGGTAGGGGTCTTTTCTTGATGTTTCATTTTCACTTTGGCTGGGTTTGGTTATTAAGGTTAATTGAAGATGCATGAATATTGTGGATTTTGTTGGTTGAGATATTAAGCATATATGTATACTTTATTAGATATATTGAGAGAGAAAATATATATAAGACCATTTCTTCAAATTCTTACTTCATGTTTCAAATTAATGTTTGAATGTTATTTATAGATATTCCTATTATGACGTGAAATATTTTTATTTGAGAAATTTTGGATATTGTGAAACTTGAAACTTGAATGGATTGAAAAATCTAGTAACAAAGTATGGTGTGTCACAGTTGTAGGAGCTCTATTGTCCGTATGCAAGCTTCATTCTCAAGAGCGCACCTGCAACGCCACCTTCCTGTGTGCACACCCCTTTGTATCTCGTGTGCATGCCAAGGAGGGACTTTTCTCGTGCACACACGGTAGGATATCTTGTGCATACGCAAGTTGACTGTGCTGTCTCATACACCTAGGGTTTGTCTGGTACACATGATTGGCTAGGTCCACTTTTCTGTGGGTATGCCTGATGAGAATTAGTGCGCAGGCAATCCTGACATTTGATATATTTTTCTCATTTTGATGTTTAATGCATTGACAAGATAAATTTTGCTATAGTTTTATGATTTTAGAACTTTGAGACGTATGAGATTAACCATCACTAAATGATAGGTTAAGTTTATGATAAAAGTTAATTAATGTTATGTCATAATATTTATATATACATATGTTATATTGATTTTAGGTTTTAGGCATAAAGGTACTAAATAATAGGGTATAATAATATTAGTATACCTAAAGGTTGAAAATCTCAAAACATGTGTAGGGATGGGGCACTCACATCTGATAGGTTTGCGGCCTACAAAATGAGGCAGATGCTTTATAACGTCTAGTACTAAGGTTTAGCTCAGATGGTGGAAGTGGATTCACATGGTTCATTCATATGGCCAGGGTTATATGAGACAGGCATGGGATGTGCAATTAAGTTAGGTTATATGGCCATAGGCCCACCGAACATAGTTTCAAACTCATAGTATATTGATTTGGATTATATTGTGTATATGACTTTTAATATAAGTAATGAATAATTAATTTAGTTAAACTGAGGAGATGGGATATAGAATGTGGTTCTAACTATGGTTGATGTTGACTACCTGATATATGATATGATGATTTGATATGCTCATGTAATAGCATGATGGGGCATCTTTTATGCTTTCTTTGCGAGAACTAGTAGTTGTGCTCACTCCTGTATGGGCTTTGTTGTAGGCTATGATGCTGATTCTCAGGTTGGGACATCTAGCCAAGGATAATATGTCCTCCCATGTTATTTTGTTTTATTTGTGTTCTTTTGAGAGATTTACGTATGTATTCTTTTGATAGCTCATTGAGTTGAGGTTTCCTATATATTTCGTACATTGACTCGATTAGGTTGCATAGGCTAGGTTGAGGCCTTAATTCTATTTTTCCTTTGGCTTGTTATGTATATTTTGCCTTTTGGTTTATTATTTATTATATTCTGTTATGTTGGGTTGTGTGGCTCTAATGGGTTTACAAGTTGAGTTTGTGATGTGATTGCATGATTAGTAATTCGCACTCCGAGTTATAGGATTTGATGTGTCACAACAATAATGATAACCAAAAGACAGATAACATCTTGAGTATTCAAAAGTTAACAAACAATCAGAACACAAATATTTGGGGACAAAAACACAAAACATAAACTCAAAAGGCTCCGTTGTCCCTACATGATCTAACTTAGGCTCTAATTCCAACTTGTCACACCTCAAATTAATGACCTAGGAGTGCGAGCTATAACATAAACAAACATATATAACAACCACATACATGTTGCTCAACTAGAGCTATACAACAACCTAAGCAAAATAAATAAACAAAGCCAAAATATAAACATCTATGAGCCTTGGCTTTTAATTGGGCACAGTGCTCCAAAATAAAGTTATTGGACTCAACTTAACTAATACAACCCAACTGAATAATTGTATATAAAATATATACAACTAGCATCACTAAAGAAGACCCAAAGAATAGGATAAACATATACATCATGGTCTACTACTCGAGGCACCAAAAATAAATAAATAGGTGATCAAAAGACCACAATAAAAGAAACAAGGAATTCTAAGTCTCCCAATCAATAGGTTTAATAGGCAACCTCGTTGCAGAATCTACAACAAAATCTATAAGAGAGTAAGCACGATATACACTTTTGTTCACTACACAACAAGTAGCATATAAACAATTTTTTTTTTTTTTTTTAATCATGGTATTATCATAAACATGCATCTCAAGACACATTAGAACAAAGCATAAACATAATATTAACGTTATTGTCATCATCATCTATATATACTCATCAACATAATCATTATCTCATCCACATCATTCTCATTATACGCATCAACATATATATATATATATATATATATATATATATATCAAAAGTATATTATTGTGCACCACATCTACCATCATCACATCACATCACACCCACACACCTAGCTACACACCCACTCACCCACCCACCCACACACACACACACACAATATGAGTAGGTATTTTGCGTGATTGACTTGTAGCCATTTGAGCTCAGCCATAGTCTATTATCCCTTAATCATATAGTTAGGATAATAGATCACAATTTCTAATACATAGGTCCATGACAATTCACATGCCACAGAAGGCATCTATATCATTTTGGAAGCTACTAACATACTAGATATGACAACTAACCCCTACGCAGGCCTAAGAACTTTCAACCTATAGGTACATATGCCTTCTATTTTCCAAAACCTTTCTACTCAAAAACAATACTCAACTTATCACCACAACTCGCATCTCATATCACAACAATACAATTAACAATTTAATCTAAGCACCACATGTTATATGCAAACCACACTTCACTTTTTTTTTTATTTTTTTTTAATTTTTAGCATCCCATAATCATGTTCAACTAATCACATCATTCTCAATATCATATATAACATAACACTTTCGGTTAAATAATCTAAACAAATATCAATTTTCACAAATATGTCATATTTTGCTAACTATTATACATAAAACATGCTTTTAACTAAAAAAGAAAAAATAACATGCCTTGGACTTCGGTCGTGTGCACGCAAGATGGAGTCCCATGCACATGCCTTGACCCCTTGATTGTCATGCATATGCTAGATGAAATCTTGCACGTACGCCAAGCCTTAACCCACTTTATGCATACATAAAGATGAATCTCACGTGCATGCCAACCCAAACCCTATTGTCGCATGCATAGACATAAGCCACTTATGTACATAACTAACACTCAATCAGTAAAGCGAAAAACTTTAGGTTCCAGCTTCGATCCTAACTCCCAAACTCCTCTCCTTCTCCAATCATCACATAAAGTCATCATATATATACCAATGGATGCCAAAACAAGTCAGGAGTACATTCCCTTCTCACCTACACATCAATTTATAACGATAATCATGAATTACATCAAAACCCAATCCAATTATAGTTTATATGCACACTTATATGTATCATGCATCATCACAAACATCCTCACATTATCATAACCACACATCCTCCGCTTAAGACTTGACAACTCACAGCATAAACTAAAACCCCTACCTCAAACCTGATGGAGAAGTTAAAGAATAGAAGAAACAGAATGCAAAAGGACCCAAATATCTAACCAAGTCCAACTAGAACTACCACCACCTCCAAGCCTCGACCAAAACCACCAAGCCACCACTACCAAGCCACAAAACTACACACACTTACTAGTTTATGAAACCTAACCTCACAACACTTACTCAAACTCTCTCCCCCACTTTTTTCTCTGAACTCACTCACACAAAGTCGCACACACTCACTCCAATCAAACCAAAATTCAAAAGGAATGATAAAGATGGGAGTGAGTGAAAAGAAGGCTGAATAAGCAATTCAAATCCACATGGAAGACTCCAATTGATAGAATATATACATACACCCATAGAAGTTTAAAGTAACAGATAGGTAGTTGAGAACTATCAGAAAAGATCTAGACAAGTAGTGTACATGAGAATGAAAGTATTGTGCATATGCTAAGGACCCTCCAGTGCGTATGAAACACTCAGCGCCCTGATCAAGTGCATGAGAAAGGATACATTGTGCGCACTCCAGACCCCTACACAGAAAAATCTCTATGTGTTGAAGCTTAATTATGTTTAAAATCTAATCTAATCTCTAACCACAAGAGTCTACCAAAATCAAACAGTCCCCACAAAATAGCACAATACGCTCAAAAATAGATAAACAATAGAATACAAAATACTATGTCATTACAGTGTTGGCATGGCATAGGATGTGTTTTAAAGTGCTTCAGTCATTTCATGATGATTCACAACATTTTCTAAGAAGTTTCAGTATCTGTTTGTCATTTTTACTAAAATTTGTGTTTCTTAAATTTTCATTCCTTAGGGTTCATTATATATTTCAGTACTAGTCTCTTAGAAGTGCACTAAGTAAAATCTAGGTGAAATCAACTTCCCAAAGCTTAAGTTATTACTTTCCCAATTTCAATATTAAAAAATAGGCTAAAATAGAGCAGGCTCTTCTTCTTTCTTTTGTTTTTGGTTTTATAACTTCAATGATGGATACAAGCCAAATCCCAAAGATGTGGGTAGTTTAAAAGGATAGGCCATTTAGTTGATAGTAGCTTTTATAGGCCTATGTCATGGGCAAATGTGGGCCCACATTCTAGAATGGTACCTCAACTTCAATTTATTTCTAGTTTATATTATAATTGTTCATTAAGCATCTCTACTGATTTTGGGCTCTTCTGACTTCGAATAGAAGTCCTAATCCCCATTTGCACAATTTCACAAGAGATAGGGATTTTTTGTGGGGTTTAATATGAAGGAACTTTCTATTTTTGGGAACTGAGGCTATCTTAGCTTATAATGTTTGATATTATGTTATGCTTAGCATCTCTACAAAGTTTTGGAGGAATCTAATTAGAAATAAGTGTTCTGTTCATCATCTATTTTTTTATGAATCAGTGCAAACTACTTGATTTGGGGGCCCCTACTGCTACTTAAGGAAGTAATTGAAAATCACATCTAGCTTTTTGAGCTTTCCAGACTTTAAGAATATTTTTATGAATTCTGAAATATGTTAAGGATGGATTATGTTCATAATGAGAATATTTCCACCAATGATGCCATCTTGTAGAAGCATGTGCCATTTTATAGTCCATTATTAGTTTAGCATTTTAATAGTTCCAGGCTAAGTCGAGAGTGTTCTATCTACTAGCAACTCTACAGATCCGAAATTCATAAAGATGGTTTTTGCTAGTCATTGGAATATTTTTGCCAATTATGTTGTCTTCTCATCATTTTTTCCATCTATAGAAGTTCGGGAGACTTTATATTTTAGCAATTTTGGGCCAAAAGGGAAGAGCTCACCATATTGGTGATTCTATAGCTTCCAAGATTTATCTAAGAGGTTTGTACATCTTTGGAGTGTTCCTATCAAATGTGCCATTCACTAGACGTCTATATTATTCTATACCATATGTTGAAGTTTGCACTTCAATAATCTAACATTTCCACAGTTCTTAGCTGAAATAAAAGAATTTTTTTTTTTTTTTAGCAAATCTAAGGTTTCTAAAATTTATAGGGGAGATTCTTATTCGTTTCTATAACATTCCTGCTAATTTTGACATTTCCTGGTCACTTATGGCATACTGTGTCATCTCTAAAAGTTTGGGCAAAATTGGGTGTTTACACACTTCAACCCTCGATACAAATGGGTTACTGCTCAAATATTACATCTTCTTCAATCTGTAGTGCATCCCAACCAATGATGTGCGATGGGTCTAACTAATATTTTCATAACATTAAAATACAGAAAACATTATGGATATGTGACAGATGTGGTGATAAAACTAATCTGTATGCCGCCTCACCAATATTCTTGGGAATCTCAGATGATCCAATGTACGTTGTTGCTAACTTTCCCTTCTTATTGAAATGAACGATTCTCGATCTTAGAGATATTTTGAGAAACACATAATCACTAACTTCAAATCATAAAGGTCTATCTCATTGATTTGAATAGCGCTTCTGTCAGCTCTATGCTATAAGTAGTCTCTGCTTAATGACTATCACCTTTTTTGAAATCTGCTAAATGAAATATAGTCTCACCAACACTATGTCACCAACTTCGGCACACAAAACTATCAATGGCATGATCTTTGCAAAACCTCATAATTGCCATCCAATTCTTATCCGATATCTATTATTGTATACAAACTCAATCAAAGGTAGGTGGTCCTCCCAATTACCAAACAATTTGGAAGAAAAGCAATATCTAAATTAGCTAGTCCAACTACCCATTAGTTTGTGGATGAAAAGTTGTGCCATAGAGAAGTGCTAATACTTCCTGTAAACTTTGTCAAATTTGGATCATAAATACTGGATTTGGATCCAAAATAATGGAAACTAGTACTCAATGTAGACACACACACTCTTATTGATGTATAACTCACTATGCTTTTGAAGAGTATCAGTGGTATGAACCAGCAAAAAGTGAGCTAATTTTATTAGCCTATGTATAATGACCCAAATAGAGTTATTCTTCGTAGGTGACTATGGTAATCCTGAAACTAGGTTCATTGTAATATGTTCCCATTTCTATTGTGCTACTATAAGCGGTTGGAGTGGTCTACCTGGTTGTTAATGCTCTATCTTTACTTGTTTTGGCAGGTTAAACAACATGCCACGAACTTAGCTACATCTGTTTTTATGCCTCCACCAATACTAACATAATAAATCTCAGTACATTTTGGTGCTACTACAGAGGATGACAAAATGAGAATGGTGAAATTAACATAGAGTATCTAACCATAGTGTTCCAACATCTGAAACATAACATTGAAACTGAAATCTATAGTCTAAACGGAATAACCAATCCACTACGAGTGAAGTACAGCTACCAATGGGTTCATCATTTCAAAGCCGTCATAATTATCAAACCAAATTTCCAAGTCATTCACTAATTCCATCATCTTCCATTAACTTTATGCTTTTATGTGGTCGTTTAGGAATATTTAGAATAAAATTTACAAAACAAAAACTTCATGTTTACTATTTCATTTTGAAAAAAAAATACATGAAGCATAATATCAAACAATCAGTCAAACAAATAAGTGCAGAAAAATAAAGTGATACAAGGGTGGAAAACCCAAATCGAGAAAAACCACACACTTCTTTCACTATATAAACCAGGTTATAAAGCCACAACCACAAAATTATCCAATCAACATCCCTCAATCCCTTGTGTTGAAACTTTGCTTGTATTCAAGTGATGAACCCACACTAGAGAAAGGCCAATCTTCAATTCCTTGAAGATCATGAACTACGAATATGCGAAGTTGTTTGGCTAAGAGATGAAAGAGAACTCTTGAGTTAATGTAATAGTTTTTTATCTCACGTTCTCTGTAGTGTAGAAACTTAAGTAGAAGGCTTCAATATATAGAGCACTCTAGTAATCTAATTTTACATAAGATTATATAGTTTGTTGTTTCCAAAATCTTTTAGGAGACTTATCAAAATCTTTTAGGAAACTTTCCAACCTCCTTGAATATTAAGAAACCTTCCTTAAAATATTTTCAACTTCCTTAAGTAATAAGAAAATTTCCAAAAATTCTTTAAACCTATACCTTTGACACCTTAACCAAATGCCTAAAAGTACAAATTTAAAATCATTATTTTGTTCACTAGTTTGCTAATTACAAAAATAAACCTAACAATCTCCTTTGACAATTTTGTGACAAAACAATGCTCTTGTATACAATCTAAAAAAAATAAAACATTTCCTAATATTTAAACTTAATCAATATGAGCTCCCCCTCAGTATGTGAACTTGTGAGTTCTCCCTTGATCAATGTTCCTAAATGAACCTGCACATCACTTAAACAAAACACCATGTGAAAAGTATTAAGTTTAGAATTAAAAAATCAAACTCTTATCTCCTTTCTTTGTCATAAAATTATCAAATATGAAACTAAGGAAATAAAGAGTGAGAATGATGGGACATGAATCAATAAAGATAAAGGGAATAAGAAGAGTATGTAACAACAAAAAACATGGAAAGAATCCCACTAACCAACCAAAAAAATACAAACCAGCATCTAACATATTTCATCATCCAAAAGTCTCTCCCCCTTTTTGTGGCATGACTTCATCATTAAAATAAACACAAAAATATCACAAAAATTCAGAAATGTTATTATCTTTGGTACACTTAGTGACTTATCAACTACCCAGCTAAATACCAAGCAACTAGTAGGTTTAAAATCTTGCAAAATTCACTAAGTTATGTGCCCACAAAAAAATTAAAAAAATGACTTAAAAAAATTAAAACAAAGGAAGTGAACCAAGTTTGAGCAAATAAACTATTAATTCACATTTTAATCTTTTCACACACTATTTTAATTGAATTCTTGGAGATTAAATAATTAAACAAATTGAACAATCACCAAGATATGAACTTGTAATATTTAAAATCTTTTAACATAACTCCATATAATGTTCAAGGCTATACAAATGAAAATCTAAGTGCATATGTGAATTTAAGAACAATTAAACCATATACAATGAAACATTACGATTATAAATGCCAGGATAGAATGATTTTCGAAGGCTATAGGTTGCAATTGGGAAAAATAAAATGAATTCAACCATTTTCAACTTGTATCTCTAATTTTTTTATTTTATTATTATTATTATTTTTTAAATTCAGCAACCTAATGTGCATGTCAGCTTTCATATGTTTATCGGTAGGTAATTGTTCCAATAAATCATCTTAACCTAGAGGTTGGTTATTTTGATAGCCATGTCATTAAGGGGTTTCTTATTGGTTCCACCGGTAACCCTTTCCAGACTTCTACTTACTAGGCCCAATATACACAAATAAACAAAGAAGAGAATTCAATTCAACAAATACAAAAATAATGTGACATTAAACCTAGTGAGAATCAATCTTATGTTTTAACAATTTAGAGCATCATAAGCATAACAAAGAACAGTCAATGTGTGCTTTAAGAGGTAACACACATTAATGGTGTTCAATCCATTTATTATAAAATTTCTAGAGTTAAAAAGATAACAGTGTATGATAGATAAAATATATATCAAAAAACCTATTATGCTCCCATTTAGTCCAAGATACTCCCCATTTTTTAAGTGATAATACTTAGCCTAAGTTATGGCACACACCCCAAGGGAAGTTTTACAGAATTCAAACCTAAAGTGTTAAAAGAGGCTAAGAAAAGAGTGCTATAGAGAATATACTTCTGAAAAAAAAATAACCAATAAAGACAAAAGACAAGAGCAATAGAGAACAAACAAAAACAAAGCAGTAATAAAAATAAATCACTACTCCTAAAATTATGCTACAAGTAATCATAGACTAGGAAAAAATAAACACTAAGCGCACCCTAGTCTATGCCATACTGCTAATTATTTATCATCAAAATTTACCACTTTTGCATGCCTAGGAGATTTACATGCATTCAAATCATCCTTTTTAACCCAAACTACACGAGTTTTTATTTATGGTTTCTCAACTTTGGATGCCTTTTTATTAGGTGGTGTGGTTTTCTTGACAAATTAAAAATTTTTCTTTTACTTTAAAACTTGTCTCACTGACTTAAGAGTAAAAAAAATAAAGTCAAAAGAGGTAAGGTAATCTTAAAGGATTTGAAATCTATTTGACAATTTTAGATAAAAACTTTTATTATTGTCAAAATAGTTGCTACGCACACCATACAACTTAAAATAGTTTGGTCGAATATGACCATGCATTTCACAATGGTGGCAGACTGGAACTAAAGTTGATTTATTAAACATGTCTCGTGACTTACCATTTGTCGGGTGGGATGGGACTTGATTCTTCTTAGGTTCTTTCTTTTGAGGAAAAGTAAATGTGGAGGCTTGATTGGTAGGATCAGATAGTTCATAAATGCCTTTAGAGCAATATTTACTTTGATACCCTTTGTTTCATTTGTTTCAACAAATCCTAGTCCCCGCCTGTCTGTAATCCTTTTATTGAGAACCCAAGATTTCATGCAGATTTTTTAAAGTTTTGCTTAACTTTTCTTGAAGTTCATATAGTTCACCCCTAGTTTCATCGTAGTCTTTCTCATTTTCTTCAAATTTGTCTCTGAATACCTCATCTTTGTCTTTTAAAGTCTCGTACTCAGCTTCTAGCCTGTGTAAGGAGCCCTCGACTTCATTGTGTTGAGCTATAAGACTTTCACACTTGCTGACAAGGGTTGCTTTTTTCTTCTCCAAGACTCGAATTGCTACTTTCAGCCTATCATTTTCTTTTAGTTATTTTTGGTTAATTTCAATTAATTCAGTATTATTATCTTTAATAATATATTCTTCATTATCAAAAAAGGAAGAAGAATGAATTGAATTAACATTTGAGGACTCACCAATGTTAGTAGGATTATTTTAAGAGGATTTACACTTACCTATATCCTTATAGAATTCAGTATACCTAGTAAGTTCTTCTCATCTAAAAAAGTCATGAAGGCTGTAAAGTTGCTGGAGAAGTTATCGTTTTCATATTCTGTTTCTGTAGACTCCTCGTAAGAACTATCCTAAGTAACACTAAAACTCTTTTTTGATTTCTGATTTTTCTTTCAACTAAGGTAATCTCAGGAGATGTTCCATAGTCATAGCATTTGAAACATTGAATTCCTTTATTCTTCAAACCCTCATGTTTGCTTTCACCATCTTACCGGAGTTAGAAGATTTACCTCTCTTATCAGAGTTGTTAAAGGAATTCTTTTGTGGAGGATTTGGCTTTCTTGTCTGCTGCTTTTGAATGAGGGACTTCAACTTCTTGGCAAGAAACTCAATTTCCTCATCCTCCGTGTCAGAGTTGTCACTATCCATAAGACTTTCTTCTTCTTCTTTGATTGCCTTGAGAGTCATCCCTCTTGACTTTTTAGGTTTTATCACATTAGCTTCAAAAGTTTGAAAAGAGCCAACCAAATCTTCCAATCTTATCACATCTATATTTCTTATTTCTTCAATAGTTATAACTTTTGACTCTTAAAAGAGGGGAAGAGATCGAAGAATTTTTCTAATAATTTTAGGGTTAGGAATGGGCTCACTAAGTTTGAAGCAGGAATTTGTGATGTCGATTAGTCGTCTGTAAAAATGATCAAAGCTCTCGGACTCTTCCATCCTCAATTCTTCAAACTCAGTAGCGAGTCATTACAGTTTTGATCTTTTTACCGCTAGGTTTCCCTTATACGTCAATTGTAGAGTCAACCAGACCTTTGTAGAGTCAACTAGGCCTCTTTTGCACTTCAACAACTAAAGATCCTTTGGAGCTTATCAGGGCTGATGTCTGCAACAATTTTATTGTTCGCCTTGAAATTGTATTTAGCATTCTCTGATTCTTCCTTAGTATAGAGATCGATGCACTTATCTTTCTCAACACCTTCGATTTTGATCGTAGGAGGGCTCCAACATTTTTGAACTACGTTCTAGACTTTTACGTTCATAAACATCAAGTGTGTTGTCATTCGGGCCTTCCAATAGTAATTGGAACTGTTGAACCTTGAGGGACGAGCACTTGATCCTCCTTACGCAATGGATCCATTAATATTAGCTTCTTAAGATCTCACCTTTGAAAGTTTTAAAACCAAAATAGGCGAACTGCTATGATACCAATTGAGAAAAATATGTGAAGCATAGTATCAAGCAATTGGCCAAACAAACAAGTGTGAAAAAATAAAATGACACAAGAATTCAATATAGAAAACCCAAACCAAGAAAACCACAAACTTCTTTCACTATATAAGACGGGTTATAAAGTTACAACTACAAAGTTACCCAATCGACATCCCTCGATCTTGTTTGTTTTAATTCTGCACGTATCTAAATGATGAACTCTCAGTAACAAAGACCAATCTTCAATCCCTTGAATATCATGGACTAAGAATATGCAAAGTTATATGCCTAAGAGATGAAAGAGTACTTTTAAATTAATATAACAGCTTTTTATCTTACGCGCATTTTCTGTAATGTAGAAACTCTTGGAGAAAGCTTCAATATATAGAACACTCCAGCAATTCAATCCTACATAAGATTATGTAATTTACTATTTCTAAAATCTTTTATGAGACTTTTCAAAATCTTAGGAAAATTTTCAACCTCCTTAAACATAGAAAATCTTCTTTAAAATATTTGCAACCTCCATAGGCAATAAGAATCTTTCCAAAAAATCTTTAAATCTACACCTCTGTCACTTTATCCAAATGTCTAAAAATACAAGTTTAAAATTATTATTTTATTTTATTAATTTACCAATTACAAAAAAAAACCTAACACATTTCATTCCTGATACATGACCTGGAATAAAACATTTCACCCTCCACTAAAGCCACGGCATATAAGCATTAAGTGATTTTCTAACTACTAAGATTTAGTAGGTCATTCCTCTCCATTTAATATTTTGCAAAAGTAATGAGATTGAGATTGTTTTCAATGATGATTTTGCCCAAGAGTTATGTCATTTATTTTATTCCATCTAAAACTTTGGATTTCGGACTATAGTAGTCTTTTGATGTGCCAGCTTGTGAGTAATTAGATTCAAACTTATTATGTAATATTTTATTTTTTTCTTACTGGGTGACTGTTATGAATATTATAGATTAATTTTCTTTCTATTTATTTTTATTTTTATTTATTTATTTTTTGGTTTTGGGGGGAGGGGGGGAGCATTCAACAACAAGATGTTCACAAATTTCTAAAAGCAGGCATAAGGAGCTCATAACACATTTTTCAGGCAGACCTAATAATTTTTCCAAACAAAATTGAAACAAAATACATTCTACCCAATAACATGCAATTTCATATATGACAAAACTGGGCTGAGACATTTCACAAAGTAGCTCTCCTCAAAGAAAAGTTATAGAAGGCATGCATTGTAGATGTCATTCCAGAGACCATTTTGGTTGAATAAACATGTGTGTGAATCAAGTAGCATTGGACGAGGCATCACTAAAATCTTCTGAATCTGAACCATCAACCATCTTCTCTAATGAACTCACATCCCCAGCTTCTGAAAGTGTGTGTAGCCGAAGTTTCTCAGCATCTTCACTGGGATAATTGAAAACCAGAAATATTATAAATTGCCACTGAAACTATAAATGGTAGTTTGCTGATTGAGTAAAAGTTCCAGGGAAGATGCTTACTCTGCAACTCCAAATATTTCTTTCACGATTAAAGAGCTATCCTTCAAACAGAAGTCTGGCAGCTGATCCAGAAAGTAAAATAAAACCTTGATCACTTCAGCACTTGATCACTTCAGCACTAAAGTAGAGAACTAACTTCACAAATTGGTACTAATAACACTCTTATCGGTACCCAATAGAAAATAACATAGTCCTTACCTCTTCAAATCCTTAGAATAACCATACTCAAACTCTGTGGCTACTTTTGGTCCCCAGATTTGAGCAGAAAAATCAAAATTTGTCTAAACTTGAGTACAAAAGTTTTACCAGAACAGCTAGAACATGTGATGAGTTCCAACAGCTTGTCTATATATCCGTTATCAATAGAATATAGCACATGCATTCAATTAGGTGGTATACAAAAATTGCCACAACGAACTTAACTTATGGTGGCTGCTTCATGTTACCAAACACTGACATCATTTATTGAGCAATATGAAAAAAAAAAAAAAAAACTATTGTCAAACTTGATCATTGATTAACATTTCATTTCGGCAAAGTATTTCGGTTAGCATGGAACAAAACATTTCAAAAATGTTTATGAAATATTTTGGAAACATTTCAAAAGAGGCACAATATTTTCAAAACATGTATAAAAAATGTCTGTAAGTATAAACTGAAATCCAAGGCTATCAATAAATTTATTAAACCACATATCATTTTGTTACATTAAGATGAATTTTGGTATGTTTTTGGCATTTTGAAAATATTGAAATTATTATTCCACTGGTGTTTTGATTCAATCTCTTAGAAAATGAGAACTTTTTAATAATTTCATGGAAAATAAATGTTATTTTTCTTTTTTTGAACTTAATATAAGCTTTCAACAGATAGTGATTGGCTGGTATTCACTGTTAATCTGTTCTCAATCTAAGATGAATCAGATATACGTGTGTTGAAAAAGATGATTCAGTGAACCAAATTATCAAATTACAAAAAAAATATATATATATATATATATATGTAACTTAACAAATGGAAGGAATATAAGAGCTAAAGGAGGACGACCCATGGTCCAATCAGCCTCTTACCTCAGATAGATAATAAACCTTTCCAAAAAGAGCTTGCACAGCAAGTTTTCTCTTGAAACCCTTCTCAGAATATCCTGACATGTCCA
The DNA here is from genome assembly GCA_019916065.1 of Vitellaria paradoxa. Lineage (NCBI taxonomy): Eukaryota > Viridiplantae > Streptophyta > Magnoliopsida > Ericales > Sapotaceae > Vitellaria > Vitellaria paradoxa. Next base: position 43,139,815 of record CM034233.1, on the reverse strand, counting down.
TGACAACCGGACCTAGAATACATAGACCAACAGTCAGCTGCCAGCAGCATTTCATCAACACTTTTAATTAATAAATAGTTCACATTAATTAATTGATCGCTTTGTATTAGCTCTAAACTACCCTTCCAATTTTAGTTTTTTGTTTCAACATGTTCCATCATTATTAAAAGTAAGCAGGCCACATTTGCTCCATACCTGAGCAGGGACTGTAGATATAGCTTACAGACTGTTAAATTAAGGGGCATAATATTGCAGCATCCCACATTAAGTCAGTGTATTTATTGTGTTGAGAGAAAGTCAATATAGTCAAAATAGAATTTTGTTACTTATAAACTTAGACGTACGTTAAGACATCAGAGTTTCGAATCAGAATGAATTGTAAAAGTCTCAGAATAAGCCTGAAAGTCCGCAAAGTTCAAAATAGCCACTTTATAGGAAGCCGCGGCATAATACGAAGAAGTTGTTTTCAGACTTTGGACATGCGGGAAGGCTATGGGAAGAGTTATTCTACGAGGGTCGCAATTTCAGTTTCCAAATTGCGTTTTGGAAACCTATACGTCAAGATTTCATTCCCTATATATTTTGGGACACGTCAAGAGTCCCATATGAAGAGAAACAAATTCAAAAGATAAACGAACAGCAATTGTAGAGTATTCTCTCAACAACTTAGCCAAGATCATCGAGCGTGCGTGATTTGAAGGAGTTCGAATCATAAAAGCTGAGGATTCAGCAAGTACCGAGGACTTGGTGCATGTTATTCGAGGAGTCGAAGAAAGCTTTCATCTAAGATTTGGTGAATTGAGGAGTCGAACGAAAATTCAACAATATAGAGTCAAGGAATCACGTCTATTGCGAGGTTGAAGCTTTGTAACTAACGTTTGGTAAGGCAAAAGTTTGTGATATTTTTCCTTGGATAGGGTTTCTGATGAGGATATCAATTTTTAAATTTATTTCTTATTATTATTATTATTATTTATTATTTGGACCCATTTGTTTTGAGTTTTATTAATAATGAGTTTATATTATTAGAGGTTATTTGGACCCATTTGTTTTTGGGCTATTTTAGTATCGGTTTATTTTATTTTAGACCTTTTGTGTTAGGCCCATGATGTTTTCTATTTAAACCCTAATTAGGGTTAACAGAAGAGGATTGATGATTGATTGAATAATATCGGTGGCTGTGTTTTTCTTTCCCCTCTTTTCTTCTAATTCTTCTTCTCTTCTTCTCTACTTTCTTCTTTCTCTTGCTTTCTCTCTATTCTTTCTTTACTTTCAATTGTTGTTCCGCATCAACTTGGTATCAGAGCGAATCCCTGATGCAAAAGAAAAATATCAAATCACCGTTTTCAACCGTGAGAAAAAAAAAACCCTGGCCGCAGCCGCAGCCGCTGCCGTTGCCATTGGCGTACGCATCTTCACCCTCAAGACGTTCGTACACTTTCGTGCATTTCCGGCTACACTCAGCTCCGGCGACCCACACCACCGGAATCGCCTCCCTCCGGCGACCTCTCCGGTGACCCCAGAATTTTCCGGCGAAGCTCCGGCGACACTCCGGCGAAGTTCCGGCAACTTCCAGGACACTCCGAAACATTTTTTAGGACACTCGGGACATTTTTGGGGCCCCTTTACATCAAATCAGGTGCACTTGTTCCTCACCTCTCCTTTGATATTACAATCTATGCACTTTAATAGTATTATTTTATCTGTGTGGTACCTTAACATCCTTTATTTGCTACTCAACCTATAACTTATAATATCACATTGAACCAAATTTTATTAGCCTACGATCCACTTTACCTAGACCACCTTCATATTATTTGTTCTTTACATCCATAGCATTTTAATATTATTTTGCCACCTTTCCTATTTGATTAATTGGCTATAAAAAAAAAAAAAAAGGGTTTCTTTGCCCTCAATTTTAATTGTGAGCTTGACTAATTCGTGGGATTTAATAACTAGTGTTGAGACCTCTCTTTTAAACTTTTGGAAGATAAATTAATCTACTAGTTGCATTACATTGAATTCGGATTTTAACAAGTTTCCCAAAAAAAAAAATTAAAAATTACATTTGGCTTGAAATTTTGTGATCATTCACTTGCATTAAGGAGTTGTTTATTGATCTCAATAGTTGTTAGTTGAGTTAGTGTTGCATGCAATTGCGTAGTGGTCGTATTCTCACCCATAGCTCACCTATTAGTAAGATGAGTACCCCCGAAGGTAATGATCGAATAGTTCAAATTCTTGAGGGACTACAAACTCAAATAACGGCACTTCATGCTGAAATGAATACTAGTCATCAGGCTACCCAGGAATTACTTAATCGAGTAACAACCCTGGAACAATACCACCGTCTGTCGGATGGTAACCTTTCGGATGTGCCTGGCAATTTGAATCACCGCGGTAGAAGAGAGGATAGGGTACCTCCTAGGTATAATCTTGTTCCTCGGAATCGTGAGAGAGATCGTGGAAATTTTGGTCCTCAAGATGAGGCCTATCTTCGTCAAGAGGACCGTCTCTTTAAAAATATTAAATTAGATGCCCCTACTTTTGATGGTCGACTAGATCCTGTCATTTTTAGCCAGTGGATTAGAGATATAGATCGATATTTTAACTGGTATAGGTTCACAGAGGAAAGAAAGTGGAGTTTGCGAGTATGAGATTATCGAGTAATGCTCAGCTATTTTGGGAGAGTGTTGAAGATCTCTTGGCGAGGCGCCACACGCCCCCTGTTCGAACTTGGGATGAAATGAAACGCCGCCTCCAAGAGAAATACCTACCTAGATCGTATAAGATTAATTTACTAGATTAGTGGAATAATCTTAAGCAGGGAAATAGGTCTGTAACTGAGTATGTGACTCAATTTGATAAATTTCGAATGCGGTGCAATATCATAGAGGATGAGTCCATGACCTTGAGTAGATTTAGACAAGGCCTCCACGATGACCTCAAGAGAGAACTTGTTCTTAGAGGTGTGACCACTCTCGATCATGCTTACACCTTAGTTCAGGACTATGAGTTGGTTACCAAGGGTCCCAGTAGACCAAGTTTCCAAAGTAATTATTCCTCACACCAAGTTTCCTCTTCAAACTCTAAGTCAGTTCTCGGTCTCCCTCCACCTGGTACTCAATCATTGAATGAGAACAAAGGAAAAGGTACAATGACTAATGCCCCAAGGAACTCATCCCGTGTACAATGTTTCAATTGTGTAGGGAATTTGGTCATGTGTCCGCTAATTGTCCAAAGAAAGCCTTAGTTATTGGAGAACATTCAGGGCACATTGATGATGACCACTTAGAAGAACAAGTGTATGAACCTAATCTTGAGGACTTTGGTGATTTAGAGGACGACTGTGGTGATACTGTTCTAGCCTGCATTAGAAGTTCCACCCTTCCCACCCGTGTTGATCTTTCATATGGTAGCCTTGATACCCCACGATTAGGTGTCGTACGTTGTACTCTAACACAGCCTAAGGAGGCTGATGATTGGCGTCGTCATTCTATTTTTTATATATTTATCAAGATCAATGGTAAACCCTGTAAAGTCATCATTGATAGCGGGAGTTGCATCAATGTTGTTTCCGCAAGTACCATCTCCCGCCTGGGGTTGAAACCCATCCCTCACCCTAATCCCTATAATGTTTCATGGGTTGATATCTCATCTATAGCAGTGAAAGAACGCTGCTTGGTGCCTATTCAGTTTCTTGAGTATAAAGACCATATCTGGTGTGACGTAATCCCTATGGACGTTGGTCACATAATTCTGGGACGACCTTGATTGTTTGATATGGATGTAACCATTCGCGGTCGCACAAACTCATGTTCTTTTGTATTTAAGGGAAAGAAAATTCACCTCAACCCTCTGCCTCCCAAGCCTGTTGATCCCCACAGGGAAAAGAAAATTGTGGAGACAAAAGGGTTGCATATAATTAGCCCAAAAGAATTTGAGCGTGAGGTTGTTAGGGAGTTTGTTGTGTTTGCAGTCATCGTTAAAGAAGTTTCTTCAGATTCTCAGCCTCTAGTTCTTGAAGAGACCCATCAGGTACTTCAAAATTTTCAAGATATTTTCCCTGAGGATTTACCTGATCACTTGCCTCCTCTGCGTGACATCCAACATGCCATAGACTTTGTTCCAGGATCATCCCTCCCGAACTTACCTCATTATAGGATGAATCCTTACGAGCATGCCGAACTACAGCGACAAGTAGGTGAACTCCTTCATACAGGGTTTGTCCGTGAAAGCCTGAACCCCTGTGCTGTCCCAGCTCTCTTGATGCCAAAAAAAGATGGCTCTTGGAGGATGTGTGTCGATAGTAGAGCCATAAATAAGATCACTGTGAAATACCGTTTCCCCATTCCTAGGTTAGATGACATGCTAGACATGATGGCAGGTGCCACAATTTTTTCTAAGATAGATCTTAAAAGTGGGTATCACCAAATTAGGATTAGGACAGGAGACGAGTGGAAGACAGCCTTCAAGACGAAGGACGGTCTTTATGAGTGGTTGGTAATGCCTTTCGGGCTTTCTAATGCCCCTAGTACTTTTATGAGAGTCATGACCCAGGCACTTCGGTCTTTTTTGGGGCGATTCTTAGTGGTCTATTTTGATGACATCCTTGTATACAGTAAGTCTAAAGAGGAACATGTGGATCACCTATCTCAGGTTTGTTCTGTTCTTAGGAAGGAAAAATTATATGCTAATTGGAAGAAATGCTCATTCTTTGTTGATAAAATTTCTTTCTTAGGTTTCATTGTCTCCTCTGTTGGAGTTGCTGCTGACCCCCAGAAAATTCAGGCTATTGTAGATTGGGCCGAACCTACATCCATTCATGATGTTCGAAGTTTTCATGGGATAGCCTCTTTCTATCGCCGTTTCATCAAGGGTTTTAGCACGATCATGGCTCCTTTAACGGAATGTATGAAAGGAGGTGATTTTAAATGGACGGAAGAAGCTGCTAGGGCATTCAGGGCTATAAAGAAGAAAATGACGGAGGCCCCTGTGATGCGTCTTCCAGATTTTTCTAAAGTGTTTGAGGTAGAGTATGATGCTTCAGGTGTGGGTATAGGTGGTGTTCTTAGCCAAGAGCGTCACCCTATTGCCTATTTTAGTGAGAAGCTAGGTGAGGCTAAGCGAAGATACTCTACCTATGACAAGGAGCTATATGCAGTAGTCCAGGCTTTACGACATTGGCGACATTACCTACTCCCTCGGGAGTTCGTACTCTACTCTGATCATGAAGCCTTACGGTATCTTAACTCTCAAAAAAAGCTTAATTATAGGCATGGTCGTTGGAGTGAGTATTTACAAGCCTATTCTTTTGTTTTAAAACATAGGAAAGGAATTGAGAACTTAGCCGCTGATGCTTTAAGTAGACGCATTTCGTTGTTAACTGCTATGAGCGTTAAAGTCATAGGATTTGAAAGGCTTAAAGAAGATTACATGTCATGCTCTGACTTTAAAAACATTTATGTGCCAGTGCTTGAGGGCCGATTTGACCCTTCTAGTGACTTTCGTCTTCAGGATGGTTTCCTCTTTAAAGCTAATAAATTATGCATCCCTAGGACGTCCGTCCGTGATTTCATAGTTTGGGAGACTCATGCAGGTGGTCTCGCTGGCCATTTTGGGCGTAATAAGACTATAGAGGAAGTTGAGCGTCAATTTTATTGGCCTAGTTTGAAAAGAGACGTGGCTAGAATTATTAGTCAGTGTCGCACTTGTCAGTTAGCCAAACAGAAGAAGCAAAACACTGGCCTCTATACACCCCTTCCTGTCCCTAGTTGTCCGTGGCAAGATGTGAGCATGGATTTTGTACTTGGTCTTCCTCGCACTCCTAAAAAGCACGACTCCATTTTTGTTGTTGTGGATCGTTTTTCCAAAATGGCCCACTTTATTCCTTGTAGTAAAACCTCTGATGCTTCTAGGGTTGCACAGTTGTACTTTGATGAGATTGTTAAGTTGTATGGCCTTCCTAAGACTATTGTGTCTGACAGGGACGTGCGCTTCACTGGTCATTTTTGGAAGACCTTGTGGCACTTGGTTGGTACTAAATTAAACTTTTCTGCTGCTTACCATCCTCAAACAGATGGCCAAACTGAGGTAGTTAATCGTAGTTTAGGAAACCTTTTGAGATGTTTGGTCAAAGAAAACCCTAAGAACTGGGATCTAATCCTCCCTGTGGCCCAATTGGCTTATAATAGTTCTGTCAATAGGTCCTCAGGTATGAGTCCATTTGAGGTTGTGCATGGCTACAAACCTAGGAAACCATTAGACTTGATTCCCATGTCTATGCATTCCCTTGTGTCTATGACTGCTGAGTCTTTTGCACAACATTTACATGATTTGCATATTGAGATCAACAAACAACTTGAAGCGAGTAATGCATCTTACAAACTTCAAGCTGACGCACATAAAAGACATATTGAATTTAATGTTGGGGATTTTGTTATGGTTCGAATTCGCTCGGAACGGCGTCCATCTGGGCCCGGTTTCAAATTGCATCCTCGTAGTGCTGGTCCTTTCAAAATTTTAAAACGGGTGGGTCTAAATGCTTATATTATTGATATTCCACCAGAATTTGGTTTTAGCTCTACATTTAATGTTGAGGACCTAGTTGCTTATAAAGGCCAAACTATTATCCCAGTTAATCCTTTTGCTTCTTCTCCAAATGAGCCTAACCCTGAGCCCGTGTCCTTTCTAGTTGAACCCAACCATGACTGTATTGAACCTAACCATGAAACCAATTATGAGCTTGATTCTATCCCTGAGCCTATTTCCTTACCTACATCAACACCTGTTAATTTCTCACACACAGATAAAATTGATACTATTATAAGTGACCAGGTTGTTTTTACCAAGGAAGGACCGGTTCAGCGCTATCTGGTTCGTTGGGTGGGCCGACCCGATTCTGATTGTACTTGGATATCCAGTGACATTTTGCAGCGCATTGATCCTGATTCTTTGGAGTTTTATCGTAGTCAGCAGGATCTTTCTTCTCCAGCAGCGAGCCATACCAGGGTTATATTACCTCCCACGCGTGTCTACGAGCGTCGGAGGACAGTAGCACAGCACCTTAGCTTGTGGCTAGGTGATTGACTGACAAAGGCCTTGGTTCGGTTTTCACTCGACAGAACCGAGTTCTTCTCAGCCCGGGAGAGTTGATGAGGACATCAATTTTTAAATTTATTTCTTATTATTATTATTATTATTATCTATTATTTGGACCCATTTGTTTTGGGTTTTATTAATAATGAGTTTATATTATTAGAGGTTATTTGGACCCATTTGTTTTTGGGCTATTTTAGTATCGGTTTATTTTATTTTAGGCCTTTTATGTTAGGCCCATGATGTTTTCTATTTAAACCCTAATTAGGGTTAACAGAAGAGGATTGATGATTGATTGAATAATATCGGTGGCTGTGTTTTTCTTTCCCCTCTTTTCTTCTAATTCTTCTTCTCTTCTTCTCTACTTTCTTCTTTCTCTTGCTTTCTCTCTATTCTTTCTTTACTTTCAATTGTTGTTCCGCATCAGTTTCCCTCGCTATATCTTGGTGCCTTCATATTTTATTATTTCTTGTGTTGTGATTGCATCGTCTAGCATATTCTCAAATTTTCAAAATTACTCATCTCTCTAACAGGTCAAGCTTTTATGTGACATTATAGTTAACAGTCTAAAATGGCACCATAACATATAAATGGGTTATTATCCTAAGTATTGTAAGCTGGAGAGGATTTACTGAAAGGCTTGACACACTCAAATAGGCTATCACTACTTGATGTTTATACACATACAATATACATACTTAATAAATACTGTACAAAGAACTTAGGATAGATACATATCGCCCAGATACATAAATACTAGAAACACTAGGTATATGAATGTACATTAACATACATTCATGAATGTACATTAATATATATTAATACTCCCCCTCAGGGTAGAGCATACATGTCATATATGTTCTGAACTTGTTACAAATAAACTTTACTCTAGATCTCTTAAGAGTTTTGGTAAACAAATCAACAAGTTGAGCTTCAAACGTCGCATAACTAGTTTTGATCACATTTTGTAGAATTTTTTCTCTAATAAAATGACAATCAACCTCAATATGTTTAGTCCTCTCATAGAATACGGGATTAGAGGCAATATGAATTGCAGTTTGATTAACACATAGTAACTCTATAGATTGTGAGTGACAAATTCTCAATTCTTTTAATATGTTTTGTATCCAGATCAACTCACAAGATGTGTGTGCCATAACTCTATACTCTTAGTACTTGACCGTGCTACTACGGTCTGCTTTTACTCTTCCAATATATTAGATTTCTTCCAACAAAGATACAATATCTAGTCGTAGATCGTGTATCTAATGTTGACGCAGCCTAGTTTGCATCAGTTTACCAATGAACTAAAGTGTATCTATTGTCTTTGTATAATAAGCCTTTACTTGGTGTACCTTTCAGGTATCTCAAAATCCAAACAACAGCATTCCAATGACTACTACGAGGTGATTCCAGGAACTTACTAATCAAACCCGTGACAAAGGATATATCAAGTCTAGTGATTGTCAAATAGTTTAGCTTCCCAACTAATCTCCGATACTAACTAGGATCATGTAATAACTCTCCTTGATGAGCAACTAACTTAGTATTTGGATCCATCGAAATGTCCATAGGTTTAGAACCTAACATACCCGTCTTAGTCAACAAATCAAGAACATGCTTTCTTTGAAAAAGAAAATACCCATACGTAACCGAGCAATCTCAATTCCTAAAAAGTATTTTAATGATCCCAAATCCTTAGTGCTAAACTTACTTTGAAGGAACAACTTCAGATCAACAATGTCCTGTGAATCATCACCCGTGATAACAATGTCATCTACATACACAATAAGCCAAATCCGTCCTTTAGAAGAATGATGATTAAAAATTGAATGATTAACTCCACACCGAACTAGGCCAAATTCAGTGACAACAGTGCTAAATCGGTCAAACTATGCTCGAGGAGATCGTTTCAGGCGATATAATGATTTCTTCAATTTACAAACCAATCCAAACTTCCCCTGAGCAATAAACCCAGGAGGTTGTTCCATATATATTTCCTTAGCAAGATTACCATCCGGAAATACATTTTTCATATCAAGTTGGTGTAGAGACCAATGATAAATTGCAGTTAGAGAGATAATATGACGAATAGAGGTAATCTTAGTAATAGGAGAAAAAGTCTTAGAGAAGTCTAAACCATAAACTTGACTATATCCCTTTGCGACCAAGTGCACCTTTAACCTGTCCACATTATCACCAGGATGAGCTTTGACAGCATACATCCAGCGATAACCAATCACAGACTTATCAGGTGGAAGAGTAATAAGGTCCCAAATATCATTAGCTCGAAGAGCTAACACCTCATCTTTTAAAGCAAAATGCCATTCTAGGTGAGAAAGTGCTTTAGAAACAGTGTTAGGGATAAAAAAACAGAAGATAAAGATGCAACAAATGAATGATAGGAAGGTGATAATGCATTATAAGACACAAAACTAGAGAGAGGATGAGAAGTGCAAGAACGTTTACCCTTCCGAAAAGTAATAGAAACATCTAAATCACTTACAGGAGTAAATGGCATGGTAGAAGCTGGTGGCGGAGCATTGGAAGTAGGAGGTGGAGCAATCACTTCTTGACGCTAAGTATATACCTGCAAATCAAGACGAGACAAACGACTAGATGGACTCAGAGGAGTATGGAAATTCGTTGAAATAGACTCGACTAGGATAAGGGGGAAAAGAAGACTCTCATCAAGGATAGATTACGATTGAGGCTTAGAGAAGAATGAGGTGGACTCAAAGAAAGTGACGTGCACAAACAAAAAAATCAGTCAAGAGAAGGACTATAACAACGGTAGCCCTTTTGTAACCTAGAATACTCTAAAAAGATGCACTTATGAGCATAAGCATCCAATTTATCAATCTTAAGAGCAAGCTCATGAGAGGTTAATCCTTTGAGAACAGAAGAAGGCATATGATTGATTAATATCATGCAGTTCAAATAGCATAATTCCAGAAGATTTTGGGAACATTCATTTGGAAAAGTAGACATTGAGCTATTTCAATAAGGTGCAAATTCTTTCTTTCAGCAAACCCATTTTATTGTGGTGTACAGGAACAGGAAGACTGATGAAGCATACCAGAAGAGGTCATGAAATCAAGAGAGGGTTTAGAAAAATATTTTTCTGTATTATCACTACGAAGAGTTCCCACAGGTACATCAAAATGGGTTTTAATTTCAGTACAGAAATTTTGGAAAATAGAAAACAACTCAAAACGATCTTTTATCAAATAAATCCATGTAATTCTGGAGAAATCATCCACAAAAGTGACAAAATAAAGAAACACCAATTTTAAAGTAACTTGACTAGGATCCCAAACATCTAAATAAACCAACAAAAATGGACTCGATGACCTTTTATTGACTCAGGAAGCAAAAAGGACACAATAATGCTTTCCCAACTAACAGGACTCACAATTTAAAGACTGTAAATGATGTAAACTAGGAACCATGCATTTTAACCTATCCAAATATAGATGATGAAGACGACAATGAATTTCTAAAGGGGAAACTATTGCAAGACAAGCTTTAGGTACTTTGATGTCAAAATTGTAGATTCTTCCAGCTTCTTACCCTCCACCAATCTTCTCCCTTGTCATATCCTGAATAACAATAGAATTACGAAAAAATGTCACTGAACAATTATAGTGCTTAGTAAATTGACTAACAGACATAAGATTAAAAATAAAAGAAAGAACATGGAATACTGAAATGAGAGAAAGAGAATGAGAAGGAATGACTGTATCAACACCATTAACTAAGGTGGTTGACCCATTGGCTAAAGTAACTACTAGGAGAGAGGTAGAATATTAAATACTAGAAAACAATGAAGATGTTCCATAAATATGATTGGAAGTACCAGATTCTATAATCCAAGAGAAAGGAGAATGAGTGGAGAGATATACAATGGAATTACCTTGTTGAGCAAAGGAAGAGGAAGGAAGAGATGCCTGATGAGCTGTCTGATACTGTAGAAGTCTTGAATACTCTTCTTCAGAAAGAGTTAGTCTGTGAATGCTTGCAAGTAGAAGAATCTGAAGAGGTTATATGTGCCATTGTGGAGGTTTCCCAATCAACTCCAACACTAAACTCACTCTTGAAAATTTGAAGAAACTGGTGACACTAACAATTCGAGTCTTCCTTGGTTGAAGTACCAAAACTCCTCCTCCTTTATCTTCTTCCTACCTTCCGGGAGGAAAGGATGAGACAGAATAGCGTGTCATTTCGGAACCGTTCATAAGCATGCCCTTTACTAAAAAAAAAGTAAAGGAGCGAAAAACTCTTGAGAATTGGGTGGGCCGAAGGCATCACAAGATCGAGAGGAGCCATCTAGACTTCCATGCCTAAAACAGTAGACAGAGACTTGGACGTGAAAAATAACTTGTGGTCTGTTGGAAATGTGTCCAAACTAGAAGATAAACACCATCACGAGGCTTGCCAGAAAAAAATGACCATGATAGAGAAACGACAGAAAGAATAGATAGGACATGTACTCTCACGTGCTGGTGAGAGTGCTGCAAGAGGGATTCACAAGTTAGCAACTGGATGGTGGCGCGTGGCTAGCTTTCTGGTGAGGGGGCTCTGACGGTTAAGCTGAGACTCGACTAGCGATCGTCAAACGAGGCTTCGACTAGAATCGACTAAACTTCAACTTCAAGACTGGGCTTCTTGACTTCAAAGCGATGACATGGTCGGCGACTTAGGACAACGATGCCGACGATAGTTGCTGACGATCGCAAAATTGCAGATGAACGATTGAACTTTTGACTGGGCTAGTGATAACTTCGGTGGCGACTGAGGATGACGCTGACGCTATCGCCGACAACCTAATTTTTTTTTTTTTTTTTTTTTTAATTCTAGGATCATTATTGCTCTAATACCATGTAAACTGAAAAGGATTTATTGAAAGGCCTGACACATCCAAATAGGTTGTCATGACTTGGTATTTATACACATACAACATACATATACAATAAATACTGTACAAGAAACCTAGACTAGATACATATCCCCTAAATACATAAATACTAAATACACTAGGTACATGAATGTACATTAACGTACATTAACAAGTATGTTTGCATTATTTCAACAAAAAAATAGCTCCATCTATTAATTATCAACACATATGCATCGAACAATGCCCCATACAACATAGAATTTTTCAAATGAGATGCATCAAACAGTACACCGTTGCATATCGGCTCCTACCTGATTGTTTGCTGTACCAGGATCTTTCAAACCATTCCGGGATTTCTCGGATTCTACTAGAATTTTTGGCAAATGCGATGTTCCGATTGGCAATTTTTTAATTTCTTTTTTTCCTAAAACCTCTTAGAATTAAGATTAACAAATGAATTGATGTAGAATGCAATATTAAAAACAAAAACAGAAGAAGAAGCAGGCAAAGAGGAAGAAGCGGCAAAGAGGAAACAACTCAGTCAATGTATTCATTCAAAAAACAATGATCCCTACTAACCTTAATTAGGTTTAAATACTAATGATCTAAAATTTTTGGGCCAAACATAAAAGGCCTTTAATAAAATAAACTCAATGCTAATATAGTATAGAATAAGTGAGTCCAAATAATAAATAAAAATATATCACAATTATGCTAAACTAAACTACTAATAATCAATCAATAAATGTTAATGATAGGGCCTCTTTAGCTCAACTTCTACACACACATCCACATTGGCTTGCTCTACTGGTGTCTGCAAACTGGTGGTAATGATGAAGTGGTAGACACCAAGTCTGGATTATGGTCAATAGTTGGGGCATCAAATGGTTCATTGGGAGGGTGAATGTATCCTCTGTAGGCAATAAGGTCTTCAACATTAAAAATGGGACTAAAACCAAGGTGTGAAGGAATATATCAATAATATAAGCATTTGATCTAACCAGTTTTAATATTTTAAAAGGACTAGCACTATGAGCTTGCAATTTCAAAACAAATCCAAGGGGAAACTGTTTCGGCCTTATTTGAACCGTTACATAATCACCAACATTAAATATAATGTCATTTATGCACATCAACTTTATGTTTATATATTGCATTAATTGTCTCAAGTCACTTATTGATCTCAACATGCAAGTCGTGAATATATTATGCAAAATTATCAGCTGACTCAGACACACTAGCGAATGGGAACATGAAAACTAGGCCCAAAGGCTTCCTAGATATATAATCTCATACAACCTCAAAGAGGCTTGTCCTATAGATCTATTCATCAAGTTGTTATAGGCGAACTGGTCATTGGTAAGATTAAGTCCCAATTCCTATAATGGTCCTTAACTAGATACCTCAAAAGATTCCTTAAACTACGATTAACTTCTATTTGGCCATCAGTTTGGGGGTGATATCTTGTGGAAAATTTGAGTTTTGTGCCAACTAGATGCCTAAGGGTTACCAAAAATAGCTTATGAAACAAACATCCCAATTAGTAACAATGGTTTTTGGAAAGCTTGTCACTTGGCGTATTTTTCTCCTTATGCCTTTTCAGTACCTTTAAGTTATTCGCTTCAATTAATCAAAAGGTAATGCAGTTCTCTAGTCAAGGTGGACACGCTGGGAAAGTTTGAATTACTTGAAAATTGATATTACACTTGTCTAGTCAAACAAGAAACGTTGAACTAGAGATTTTCTGGAAAAAAAACCCCACCAAAACACATCATCATTACAGACAAGCCTACATAAAAATTTTTAGGGGAAAAAAGAGTAATATGAAATGGCAGATATGCAATAGCTAACCAATAATTTTTATTTGTACACATGAAAATAATATTTATTTTTTATATCACAACTGCATCTACTGTTATTTAAGTCAAAATAGGATTTGTTTTCTACATAAATGTTGAAAAAGAGCTGTGAAATTTTTAATCATGAATAAACGGGTTAATTGCCTTTATACCCTTACTAAAGGTAAAAATTACTAACACTCCTACAACTTTAAAAATCTACCTTTGTACCTCCTATACTTAAGACCAAAGTGAAGCTGTGAACAACATTAAATTTTCAAGTAAAAAGACAAAAGTATCAATGCAAAGTCCAGTTGAATCACAAGGTATAAGTTTAGGAGATGTAAGTGCAGCGAGTGTAAAGTACAAGGGTGTAAATGCATTGTGCAAGAATGTAAGTGCAACTACTGTAAAGTACAAGGGTGTACATGCGCGGTTTTTAAAGTTAAGATAAGCCAAAATTGCTATCTCTATTAGAACTTTTAATGTTTTCAATTTAGTTTAAAGCTATGTTGCTCGGATTTGGGTACAAATATCAGGCTTGGGTATGTATCTAGATATTAAATTCGTCTATTATCTATATTTAAGGATACGAGAACTTGGCTAAGAAAGTGTCTAAATTTTGGATACAGGTATGGGGATATAGCACATAAAACAATATTACATGTATTTAATATATAAAAACAAGAAGGAGATAGGTGTATTTTTTTTTAAATGTTGTAACAACATTAATGAAGTAAATTATAAAATAAAAATGAACTTAAAAATAAAACCTCACTTAGGAAGTAAATTATAAAAAAGATTTAGTATTTTTATCTTTTCATACAATGAAAGACCGAAAGAGTTTGGAATCATATTTCATCTAAAAGATTTCTTAAACCCAATTTTCATCTCTTCCAAAATTTCACCATATCCGACACGGATCTCACGCCCATGCCGGTGTCATGTCATGTTGACACGAGTACTTCACTTTAAAATGCAAAAGAGTCCAAAGTAACATAGGTTTAAAGTATAAAGGGTGTAAAGGTAGGGTTTGAAGTTCATGGGGTATTAGTGAGTTCGTCTTTAGTAAAGGGGGGATAAAAGCAATTATCCCTAAATAAACTAAAATTATAGAATTCGTAAAATTAATATATATATATTTATAGGAAAAGAGATTAAATCCATATTACCTACATAATAATCCCAATGGTTGCCACTCAATGAAACATGCGTCCAATCGATCACACAATCCCTTAACAACTCCCATGTCTTGATACACCCATGCGCACCATTCCATTGCTACCCATGGAAAGAAAATTGAGAGATCAAAACAACAACAAAGGAGCCACACGGATTCGTATGGTAACACCCATCATTGATTGCGGGTGTTGAAGACGATTCTACAGTCTAGACACTCCCAAAAGTAATTGACCATTGCACCCTACAATAGCCCTCATGTATTAATATATGCACATGCACTAACTCTTTATTACCCATCAAAAACAAATTGAGATACTAAAACAACCAACATAGTGTGGCATTGGAGGTTTGTGGTTGTGGCAATTGGTGGTAGTTGGTCAGTAGTGATGGAGGAGTTAGACTGGGGGAATCAGTGGATGATGGGTATTAGTAAGCAATGGAAACAGACGATGAATTTAGCCATACGAATTGAAGGTTAGAAAGGGATGAGCTTGAGAGAGAGAGAAAGAGAGAAGGGAATTTTGATGGAAGATATAACAGTGGTGGTTGTGGGGCTAAAGTTGAGGGTGGTAGTGTTGTGAATGTATGGGAGAGGCGAGAGAATTGAGTCAATGGATCTAGAGATGCAAATGGCCAATTTAAGGATGGGGTGGTATGCTAGCAGTGCTTGGTGGTTGTTTTGAGAGATGATAGATGCAGGAAATCATTTTGTTTTTATTAGATTATTACCGACCATCTCACAAAAGCTTAAACTATTAGGAGATGAGTAACTATTATTATTTGCATTGACTTATATTCTTTGAACAAGCCCGTCATGTGTGACCAGACGATTTTTTAAATGGGAGAAACACATGCAACCATTGATTTTTTCCTTTTTTTCTTTTTTTTTTTTTTAAATAGCGGTAAGGTTTGAACTCAAGAATATTTGCCTACTAATACCATATTAGACGATTAGCCACCATCTCACTTAAAAACGTAAGCTATCAAGGAGAGGAATCTCAATGGCTTCCATCTAAATAAACAAAACATTTCTATTTCCTAAGCAGCTAAAAGAAAACAATATTGAATTATATTAAGAATAAAACATGTTAAATCACACCAAAAACATATTATAATATAACAAAATAATAAGTTGCTTAATTGCATAGTGATAGGCTCTCATATATTTTGATATATTTCAATTTATATTTTTGAACATTTTTATAGATTTTCATATTTTTGTTACTCTCAAATGTTTATGAAATATTTCCTAGATGTTTCAGAAATAGTTTTATTTTGGTGCTAGCCAAACCTATCAAAATGAAATTCTAATTCTTGGATATGTTGGTTTGAGCAACGTTTGTGGTGTTGAGTTGTGGGCCTGATAGTTGGTGACACGGTCCATATAACAAAGTTTTTGTAAATATGAGGAGTGAAATGGATACATTAGAGTGAAAGGACAAACTTGACCTCCATTTTAACCCTGCTATCTAGAAGGGGTAATCTATTAAACATAAAAAGTAAGAGAAGTCAATAAATGTTGTCATCAATTGTGTCGAACAGTTATGTTGCTATGAAATAGTTCCAATATCAAACTATCTAAATGATTTCTCTCAAATGCAACCCCAAATTATACTTGGACTGGATAGACAAATAAATTTAACCAAACTAAGTGCACCAACAGAGACAAATAAAGTACAAAACAATAAATGGGGAACAAACACTATTGAGGCTTAAACCCAGGACCTCCTAAAACAAACTCTAATATTATGTTAATTACCAATTGTCTTAAACACATTTAAATTATTACAAATAAACCCAATAATGTATATTAAGCTATCTTAATTGTACTTGACTCAAATCAGCCTTTATTCCAACTAAATAAGGTAAGGTTACATAGAACTTTTTTCTCCATTTTGCTCAGTTAGGTGTCATTCGCTCTGTTAAACTACATAGTGCTATGTCTTTCCTTATTATTTTTACACATGTTAATTTCGGTCTAGCCAATCCTCTCATATTTTTCATATGATTTAGATCCTATCACTCATCCTAATTGGCACATCTAGTGGTCTCTATTGTACATAATCAAACCACCACAACCAATTTTCCCTCAATTTGTTTTTGATTGGTGCTACCTCTACCATCTCACAATTCCAATCATTCATATTCTTAAATTTTCTATTTTATCACACATCAACCTTTGCTGTATTCATTTTATTAACATGATTTCTTTTGTTACTCAATACTCTAAACCATATAACATAACAGGCCTAATTGTTGCCTAACAAAACTTTCCATGTGGCCTTTAAGGTATACAACGATCGCAAAGAATACTAGATACATTTCTCCACTAAATCCAACTCGAGTTAATTCTATACGTAACATCTCCACCTATATCTCCCTCCATTTGTAACCATTAAGTACCAAAATTGTCTGCTCTTAAATATTTATTGACCTTCAGTGCTAACTATTCCTGTAATTTGTAATTTCAATACTACCATATTTGCATTCCATATATTCAATTTTAATCATAATTATCCTAAATTTTCTTGATTCTAATACTTACATCCACAATTCTAACTTAGTATTCAGTACATCTTCCACTTCGTCTACTAAAACTATATATCATGATTATCATCCACAAACAACATACACCATGATACTTGTTCTTGTGTATGTCTAGTCAATTCATTCCTAACTAAAGCAAAAGTTAATGACTTAATGCAGAGCCTTGATGAAGACCTAAAGTTATAGGGAATTAATAGTAAGTTTGTTATATACTTTTGGAGGCACTTCGGAAGTTGATTCTTCTGGGTTATCAGGATCATGGATTTGTGGATCTCTTCTCTAGAATCCCTGATCCTTGAAGTAAAAGAGAAAATTGAAGTGCTTCATCAGCAATTGCTTTATATTGCTACCACTGTAAAAGATCTCTACCAAGCCTCAATAGATTTCTTTAAAAAAAAAAAACTGAGAAGAAGCATCTCCAAAACAAATTGTATTCCCTGGACAAGCAGTAACAAAGGCATGCTCCACCCCCTATCCAGGTGGCTCCACCTTTACTACCACAACTAGTGTATATTTTTTCTCCATTTACTTCTTATAAACCTCAACCAATCCCCCCACGTATCTAGCCCTTGCCTGTTGTTATTCCTCGGTATAATCCATTTAGATCCTTTGCTTTTGTGTCATCACCAAACCCTATCTAAAACAGTTTCTCCACTTTGGAAACCTTTTCAACCTGTCCAGTGTTCTTCCTCTAAATCAAAGATATCCTTACCATTAGAAACTCCATATCCTACTGGTGCGGACACTGGCAGAGCAGGCCGTTATGGGCATGTGTATGGACGATGGGCCAAAGAGGCCCAACCATTGATATTATGGATAAATTATTAGTAATTTAGTTTAACATAATTGTGGTTTATTTTTATTTATTATTTGGACCCATCTGTTTTGGGACTATTGTAGTATTGATAAACCAAACCAAACCAAACCAAGCCTTTTCCCACTAGGTGGGGTCGGCTATATGGATTTGTCGACACCAATTAGATCTGTTTAGGGGCATGTCCTCCTATAAATCTAAGTAGGTCAGGTCATGTTTAATGGTTTCTTTCCAGCTTCTCTTGGGTCTTCCTCTACCTCTCCTACTCCTGGCAATCTCCATACTTTCACACCTTCTAACAGGGATATTCAAACTAAAAAAGAAGTTCTATACCATTTGATCACCGGTATGGAGCCACCATCATTCACCTGGCTTGCCACTTCCTTTATTTTATTAAAGGCCTTTTATGTTTGGCTCATGAATTTTAGATGATTAGTATTTAAACCCTAATTAGGGTTAATAGGGTTGATTGTTTTTTGAATGAATATGAACAAAAGAGCAGGCCGTTATGGGCATGTGTATGGATGTTCGGCCAAAGAGGTCCAACCATTGGTATTATAGATAGATTATTAATAGTTTAGCTTAGTATAATTGTGGTTTATTTTTATTTATTATTTGAACCCATTTGTTTTGGGGATATAGCAGTATTGATATTCAAACTAAAAAAGAAGTTCCACACCATTTGATCATCCGGTATTGGAGCCACCATCATTCACCCAACTTGCCACTTCCTCTATTTTATTAAAGGCCTTTTATGTTTGGCCCATGAATTTTAGTTGATTAGTATTTAAACCCTAACTAGGGTTAATAGGGTTGATTGTTTTTTGAATGAATATGAATTGAATTAATTTCTTCTACTACTACTTCTTCTTCTTTACTTCTTCTTTCAATATTGCATGCTATATCAATATTGGTATCAAAGCCAAACTCCTATTTAGAAAACCTAACCATCAAACATTATCTCTGTCTTCGACCAAATCCATCGCCCTTCATCAATCATTGTTCAAGTCTTAATATGTCTTTAACCCAAAACCCTAGTTATTATCAATTTGATTATCTGAAGAATTGTTGGTCGCGCTTACCAGATTGGATTGGTTGGCAAAGCTACAAGTCGGTGCAGCGATTTGTCAGGGCTCAAAATTAGGAGCACCAATTTTTGAAGCGACTCGATTTTTTATGGAAAGGGTTTTTTTTTTTCAATTTTTGATCTGATCCGCCAGATCTAATTGAAATCGCTTCGATAAGTGGGGCACATAGCATCTTTTATGATTTGTTTTGTCATTAGAGGTTTTGCAGAAATTGAATCAATGGTCAACAAATTGTAATTTGAAAGGTTCAGCTCTGGGGATTCCTCAACAAGTGAAGCGTCACTGATTTGCAATTTTGAAGAGATTACACGTTGTTTTGATCTTTCTTGAGTTACTGAGGAGTTAGAGGGGGGGGGGGGACCTCTTCCAGTTGCTAATGAGACTAATCAACACCACCATTAGGATCACCTCTCTCCAGCGACTAGAACCAGACCTCCGGTGACCAGAACCAGACCTCCGATGACTAGCAAGTGACTCTCCGGTGAGATATAGAGCCTATCCAAAACACCCTTCAGTCCATCTTTGCAGATTCTAAGTTGACAGTACACTGCCGAATATCAATTCGAACGATAACCTCGTTCCATAACATTTTTTGGTGTTATTAATAGCTCTTTATTTTAGCATTTAATTGCATTATTGTGTCCACTGTGACTCTATCGTTTCTAACACCCCCTTTTTCCTGTGAATTAATCCCAATCACAAATCCACATTTGTTGCCTACTATTTTATTACTCCCTACTATTTTTGTTTCTCCTTTATTTCTTCGAAGTCATAGAAAGTGAGAGAAATACATTTACTTGGTATACCTTTAAACTAGTTAACATTTTATTTCTTGGTGTTTTTGATACCCCATTTAAATAAAAGGGGGGGGGGACAAAACTATTGTTTGTACTTTGTTCGAATTATTCAATAATCAAATCAACAATATATATATATGTGCACAAGTATATTCGGGTAAGGTTTATATTAGCAATAATTTGTGTAAGTTGTTATTGATCTCAACTGGTTTAGTTACAGAATCATTGCATGCATTTGCAAAGTTGTCACACACTGACATCTACAAGCACAATAAAAGATGACCAATTACAAATCCAACTAGCAAGCTAGCAGCCCTTGTAGAAGCAATTCAAGGCCTTACCACCCGTATGCATAATCCTCACGCTCAATTAAGCACTAGGATAGACGCAATTGAGAAACGCAATAGGCCCACAAACTCGAATAGAGAATTTGTGCAACATTGCAGGAATAACGCATCACCTAAACATAATGATGTTAAGTTAATGAAGCAAGTCAAAAAGAAGCCCCAACTTTGAGGTGCCGTTTGGTAATGTTTTTGTTTTCTGTTTTTTTGTTTATGTTTTCAAAATTTTGTAAACTGATAACAGAAACATGTTTGTTAAATCTGTTCACATTTTTTTGTTTTCAAAAAAATAAAAACTTAAACAGAAAAACGTAAACAGAAAAAAAGTGTTTTCACTCTGTGATCTTTTTCTGTTACAAATATTTTGTCAATTCTAATATTTTTTCCATTTTTGTTACATTATATTAAAATAAATTATTTTATTCAAATATTTTATTAAACTAAAATTATTTTTAATAAATAATATAATTAAATTAAATTAATATGTAATATCTATTATTATTTTTTTCTAATAAATAATTAAATTAAATTAGTTAATTTAATTAATAAGAAATATATATTATTAAATTATTTCTAGTAAATAATAAAATAAAATATATTAATTTAAATTATTTAATTTATTTAATATGAATTATATTCTATTAAATTATTTTTAATAAATATTGTAATTAAATTATTTAAATTATTACAAAATATATTTTATTCAATTATTTTTAATAAATAATATAATTAAATTATAATTAATATATTTTATATTTACTAGCTTAAATGATATAATATTTATATTTTATTCAATTGTTTTTAATAAATAATATAATTAAATTAAATTAATGTAAAATGTATTTATTAAATTCAATTAATTTTAAAAAGCTAATAAAATTAAATATTTTATGGAAATAAAAATTAATAATTGTAAACAAAATTGTATTTTCAAACGCAGTTTCAGTTTTCATTTCAGAAAAAGAAAATGACAACAGAAAACAGAAAACAAAAAACATAAACATATAAACGTAAACAGAAAAACGACAGCATTACCAAACAACCCTTGAGTGTTCACTAAATGGTTAAAAGACATGGACCGTTTCTTTAAGTGGTACCAATTTTTTGAGGAAAGAAGGTGTTGGTTCGCAAAAATGAAACTTCCAGGGAGTGTCCAATTATATTAGGAGCATGTTGAGAATCTACTCGTTAGATGTTGTGAACCCCCAGTGGTAGATTGAGAAGAAATGAAAGTGAGATTTAAGCACAAATATTTGCCTTCATCTTATCATGGTGACTTGTTAAATTAATAGAACGACATCCACCAAGGCAATAGACCAGTGTTAGATTACATAACCCAATTTGATGAACTTACGATGAGATGTACTGTTCAGGAGGACGAGCCCATTATGAGTCAATTTAGGCGTGGTCTTAGTGATAAACTACGAAGAAAAGTTGTCCTTAAGTGAGTCACCATTTTAGACGATGCCCACACTCTACTCTAGAATTACGAACTAGTAGCTGAGCCCTAACTCGGAAAGCGTAACGACATACACTTTTCTATTAACCACACTTCCTTATCAAACACTTAGTATATTTTAGGACCTTCCCCTAGTACCTAAACTGTGAAAGACAATAGAAATAAAGGCAAATTGTTTGATGGCCCTATAAACAACTCTCAAGTCTAATGCTTTAAGTATCAAGGTTTTGGACACATGGCTGCCAACTGTCCAACCCGAGCTCTAGTTATTGGGGAGAGCGAGAGAGTCGAGGACGATGAGTCTTTAGAAGAGGAACTATACGAGCCTAACGCGGACGATTTCGAAGATGTGGAGAAGGAATGTGAAGAAAACTTAGTGGGACGCCTTAGGACTTCCCCTTCTTGTCAAGGAGAGCCTCAATTCAGTCCCTGTACTCTCCAGATGGGTGTTGTTCGTTATGCTTTCATTCAGACTCGAGCAACTGAACACTAGCGTCATCGTGCCATTTTTCACACCTAGATTAAGATTAATGAGAAGAGTTAAAAGATTATAAGGGATAGTGATAGTTGCATTAACGCAGTTTCATCAAGTACTGTCACTCGTCTAGGGTTACGGACTGTTTCCCACCCACACTTGTATAGTGTTTTCTGGATAGATTCTTCATGCATAACGGTAAAAGAACGCTATCAAGTGTCCATTCAGTTCCTTGGCTATAAAGTATTTGGTGCGATGTGATTTCCATGGATGCAGGCCATATCATTCTAGGAAGGCCTTGGTTATTTGATTTAGATGTCACCCTTTATGGTCATTCCAACTCTTGTTTCTTTATATTTAAGAGCAAGAAAATTCATCTCAAACCTATCCCTCCAAAATAGCCAAATCCTAGCACAGGAAAAGAGGCAGCGAAAGGAAAAGGGTTGAATATCATCAACTATAAGGAGTACAGTCGTATTATGGAGGGAGGAGAATGTATTTTGTTTGCCTTAGTAGTCCAAAAAGGTCATGCGGAAGCTTCGTAGTCCATATCAAATGAGGCAAATAAAATTCTAGAAGAGTGTCCAAATGTTTTTCCTGAGGATCTTCCAGATTGTTTACCCCCACTACGTGACATTCAACACGCCATAGCTTTCATCCTAGAAGCAATGCTTCCTAACTTGCCAGATTACAAATGAATACTGTTGAGCATGCTGAATTACAACAGTAGGTTGGTGAACACTCCATAAAAAAGGATTTATTAGAGAAAGCCTAAGTCCCTATGCTATCCCAACTCTCTTGACTCCAAAGAAATATGGCTCTTAGAGGTTGTGTATAGACAATAGAGCTATAAACAAAATTACTGTGAAGTATCGTTTTCCTATCCCTAGGCTTGATGACATGTTGGATATGATGGCAGGTGCCACAATCTTTTTTGAGATTGATCTAAAAAGTGGGTACCATCAGATCGGAATTCACTCAGGACATGAATAGAAAACTACTTTTAAAACAAAATATGGCATATATGAGTGGCTAGTCATGCATTTTGGTCTTTCAAATACCCCTCATACCTTAATGAGAGCGATGACCCAAGCACTTAGGCCATTTATGGGGGCCATTTATGGGAAACTTTTTGGTGGTATATTTTGATGATATTCTTGTCTATAGCAAAAACATGGAACATCATTCAGATCATTTAACTCAAGTTTGTTCTACACTTAAGAAAGAGAACCTTTATGCTAACTTAAAGAAGTGTACATTTTTTACTAATAAGTTGTCTTCCTAGGATTTGTAGTGTCATCTGAAGGAGTTTTTGCCCATCCACTAGAAGTTAAAGCAATTGTCAATATGTTAGGACTTTCCATGGGTTAGCCACCTTCTACCATCGATTCATTAAAGGGTTTAGCACAATTATGCCCCCCTTAATGTATGAAACTAAGTTTAAATGGACAAAGAGTGCTGCCAGGGCCTTCGAAGACATCAAGAAAAGAACGATTGAATCTCCTGTGATGCGCCTTCTTGATTTTTCAAACGTCTTTGAGGTAGAGTGCACTACATCAAGAGTAGGTATAGGAGGAGTTCTTAGTCAAGATCATCACCTTATTGCTTACTTTAGTGAGAAACTAAGTGAGGCTAAGCAAAAGTACTCCACTTATGATAAGGAGTTTTATGCAATGGTGCAAGCCTTGTGCTACTGGCTCCATTACTTACTCCTGAACGAGTTTGTCCTTTATTTTGATCATGAGGCGTTGCATTACTTTAGTTCTCAAAAGAAACTTAACCATAGGCACAGTCAGTGGATTAAATACTTGCAAGACTGTTCTTTTGTTTTAAAGCATAAGTCAAGAGTTGACAATAGGGTAACTGACGCCCTTAATCATCATGTATCCTTACTTTCTGTCATGAGCATTAAGGTTATAAGAATCAAGAGGCTTAAAGATGATTATGAATCATGTCTTGACTTTGAGGAGATTTTTCTAGAGTTATGGAGTGGAAAATCTAATGTTTCTAATGAATACCATATTAAGGATGGGTTTTTATTTAGGGCCAATAAGCTTTGCATCCTGAGGACCTCAGTGCGAGATTTCATAGGGTGGGAAGTTCATGCTGAAGGTCTTTCTAGACATTTTGGACGTGACAAGATCATCAAGGAAGATGAGCATCAGTTTTATTAGCCAAGTATGAAGAAAGAAGTCAATACGATAGTGGGTTACTGTCGTACTTGCCAATTAGCTAAACATAGAAAGCAGAATATCGGTCTTTATACCCATGTTCCTATTCCTAGTAGTCCTTAGCAAGATGTTGCATGAACTTCATTTTAGGACTCCCACACACACCCAAAAAACATGATTCTATTCTCATGGTCGTAGATAGTTTTTCTAAAATGGCTCATTTTATCCCTAGTAGTAAAACATCTGATACTTCTAGAGTCGCCAAGTTATACTTTTCTGAGATTGTTAAGTTGTATGGCCTACCCAAAACCATTGTGACTGATAGAGGTGTTCATTTCACAAACTATTTTTGGAAAGCCTTTGGCATCTAGTTGGCACAAATTCAAAGTTTTCACAGCATATCACCACCAAACTAATGGCCAAACAGAAGTTGTTAACCGTAGTTTAGGGAATCTTTTGAGGTGTCTAGTTAAGGACCATCATAGGAATTGGTACTCAATCGTACCAATGGCTCAATTTGCCGATAACAACTCCATGAATAGATCTATAAGAATAAGCTCCTTTGAGGTTGAACATGGTTATAAACCCAGGAAGCCTTTGGGCCCGGTTCCCATGTCTCCATTTGCTAGAGTGTTGGAATCAGCTAATACTTTTGCATAACATATTTGTGACTTGCATGTTGAGATCAATACGTGACTTGAGACAATTAATGCAACATATAAACATAAAGCTTAATGTACATAAATGGCATATTATATTTAATGTTGGTGATTATGTAACGATTCAAATAAAGCCAAAATGGCTTCCTTCTGGATCTGTTTCGAAATTGCAAGCTTGTAGTCTTGGTCTTTTTAAAATATTAAAATGGGTTGGATTAAATGTTCATGTCATTAATATTCTTTCGCACTTTGGTTTTAGCCCTATTTTCAATGTTGAGGACCTTGTTGCCTGCAAAGGACATATTAATCCTCCTGATGAACCATTTAATGCCTCAACCATTTACCATAATCTAGACTTGGTATTTACTACTATATCAATACCACCAGTCCCTACACACAATGACAAAATTGATGCTATCTTAGATGAGTAAGTTGATCTCACCAAGCATAGCGTGGCTTGAAGGTTCCCTGTTCATTGGGTTGGCCGTCCTATTTCTGATTGCACCTGGATTCCAACCGAGACAATGCAACAGCTTGATCCAAACTTCTAGGAGTTTTATTAGTCTCCACGCCACCTCCTCCTTGGAGCTAAGTTCTTCCCACCTGGAAGAGTTGGTGCGGACACCAATAGAGCAGACCAATATGGGCGTGTGCATAGACGTCGGGCCAAAGAAACCCAACCATTGGCATTATGGATTGATTATTAATAGTTCAGTATAGCATTATTGTGGTTTATTTTTATTTATTATTTGGACCCATTTGTTTTTAGGCTATAGTAGTATTGAGTTTATTTATTAAAAGCCTTTTATGTTTGCCATGAATTTTAGATAGATAGTATTTAAACCATAATTAGGCTTAATAGGATTGCTTTTTTTTAATGAATATTAACTGAATTGATTACCTCTGCTTCTTCCTCTTCTTTGCTTCTTCTTCTTCTTTACTTCTTTCAATATTGCATGCCATATCACCTACCATTGGAGCTTCCTCTAAACAACCCAGGAAAATGTTTCCAATAGAATCTACTAATATTATAACCTCTTTCTGTACCAATTCCAAGAGTTTCATCAGCAAATCTAGAACTTGAAAATGATTTTCTCTCAGATTCTGAATCTACTAATATTATAACCTCTTTCTGTACCAATTCCAAGAGTTTCATTGGCAGATCTAGGACTTGAAAATGATTTTCTCTCAGATTCTGAATCTAATTCATCTTCCAATCAATCATTTCAAGTTTTTATGACTAATCTACAAGTCCATGACCCTAATAACCCAGAAGAATCAACAGCCCAAGTGCCTCAAGCTATCCAAACTCCAATTCCTGATGAACCTCTCCCAAAAGCTATTCCTTGAGATAAAAAGAAACCGTTCACCATTGACAATGTTCCTCCTCAATGGAGAGATTGGTTTTTTGAAATGTATTCTTGGTGCACAGCAAAACTTCAACATGAGCAGATGACTGCCTCTTGTTATCAATAGTCTTGTTGCTACACTCCATGGAAGACTGAGAGAATGGTAGATTTCTCTCCAACAATATCATCAGATGCAAGTTAAGCAAGCTCCATATTGGATGTTCTCATGATATTTCTCTACAGTGAATTTCTTGGTACCACTGAGCATTATGTGGTTCAAGCTCGTGAAGAATACCTCCAAGTGAAGTGCTACTCTTTCAAAAGAAAAGATTCGGAGACTCACCAAAACGTGTCCAAGTGCTTATGTGGTCCAAGATTATGTGGTCCAAGATTGGCACCTTTTTGGAAAAGAAAGGCTTACATATCAAACGTCCAAAAGAGAATGTAAGGCATTTCAAAAAGATGTCTTACCCATCTAATTCTTCTGGTAAACCCAAATTCAGAAAGCAGAAATGGAAATTTATGAGAATATAACAATTCAAAGGTAAAACATCTTATGATGTTTTATGTGCAAACAAAAATGACATTTTCCCCCAAAAAAAAAAAAATTGTCCCAAGAATAAAAGAGGAAAGAGAAGTTGATTTCTCAAATCTCTCAGATCTCCCATTTTCAATTAAAATATTATCGTATTAAAAAAAAAAAAAAAAAGACATTATTTCACAAGCCCAATCAAGCAGTGAAAGAAAAGATAAATAGATGAAAGCTTCACAAAGATTTTAGATTTTCTCCAACACATTTTTGGAAAGAAAAAGCTGCCCCGCATGATTCATGAAAGTCTAACATAATTATCAACCAAGTTAAATCTAACAACTTTGTATGTGTGGATACACACAAAAAGGCTATATACAGTTATTCCATGCTTATCATACAAAGGTGACTAAATACTGGCAAACATCATTCTAGTATGAAGCATATTTTTCTGTTATTTATCTTAAAGAAATCAAAGCTTAGTAAGAAACTCCACTCAAATCAAAAGTGTACCATACCAATCCTTTTATCATCATCAGTTTATTCCCACATAGCTAGATGTGATTAATGACAACCAGGACATGCAATTAAATTATTAACAAGTTGTCCAAATTACCTTTGTCTTTCACAATCCGTCTTGATATTTCATTTAGAATTTCAGCAACTTGTGAATCATCCAATGAAGAAGCTTTCCTAAGTTGGATCAAGTTTGCAACCAAGTCTGGATTAAAGGGCTTTTCATTCAATGCATAGCGAATGTACTTGCGCAAAATCTCCTCTATGCTAAAACCTGTCTGCATGTGAGTTAATGTCGTTAAACTAACAGTTGCCTACAAAGGGTAACGATGGCAGGGTTGATATAAGACAAACAGTTGCCCAAAATCAATGAGAAAAGAAAAGAACTGTATGATATTTGGAGATGGAAAAAAAATAATGAGCCAGGGAAGAGTTTCTTTAAACAAATTTTCCCAGGGAAAAAAGAACACAGATAAATTTTAACTTTTACACTACACAATTTTTTTTTTGGGGGGGGGGGGGGGGGGGGGGGATTTCCTAATAGAGCATGTAAAAACTAAAAATGTCTTGTATGTTCCACTAAATCAAATAAAAGGGAAAATGCTCAGTTACATGAAAATTCCATACAAGCATGAACCATTGGAACATAATCATAGGGTGTCTAACCTTTTGCATTAGTCCCTTCAATGCAGATGGTTGAAATCCATCTCTTCCATTCTCAAATAACTCATCTATAGATTTGCAAAGCATAGCATTTTTATTGACCTGAAAAATTCTTTTCAAGTTAGGCTGCTATTCATCCATCAAACAGCAAAGCTGAGAAACTTCATAAATTATTAAGCAAAATTATGCACATCAGGGGGCGATATTTCAAGGCTACTAGTTCTTAAGATTGCAGAAACCACAAGGTTGGACAGTTCCTTTCACCTAACAGAACACTTGGGTGAGAGGACAAATACGTACTAAAAGAAGCCGAAACAGAAATGACTAATATGTAGAATTTTATGTCTCT
The DNA here is from genome assembly GCA_019916065.1 of Vitellaria paradoxa. Lineage (NCBI taxonomy): Eukaryota > Viridiplantae > Streptophyta > Magnoliopsida > Ericales > Sapotaceae > Vitellaria > Vitellaria paradoxa. The sequence goes on along the minus strand of CM034233.1, from coordinate 43,111,037 downwards.
CTCCTTTGTAAAAACATATATGGATAAAAGGATAAGGGAATTGAGAGATTAATAAAAGGGGAATAATAAATACGGAAAAGAAGGGAAGGGCAGACCAATTTGCGGCGAATCTCCTTGGGGGAGTTGAACTTGCGGACGGTCTTGACGAATGCGACGACGAAGGTGATACCAACATAAGTCAAGGGAATCGCAAGAATCCAAGGCAAGGAGGTGCGTCCGATTCTTGGCCCTGGAATTGCCTGTGTGACTGAACCGGTGAACTCCACCAGGTCTAGCGCCTTCTCCTGTATCCACGGAAGATCCTCCTCCACCTCTTCTTCTTCTTCGTCTTGTAATCGTTTGTTCTCTGACGCTTGTCGTTTACCGCCACTGCTACTAGGGTTCGTAGTGTTAGTGTTTGCTGCTGCTGCAACCATGCGAATTGGGGAGGAGGAGGAGGAGGAGGACGACGACGACGACGATAACAAGGGAGTGTGGGGCCTGAGTCTGACTCGGTGCAGGGCAATTGCATAGTGATAGGGCCACAACGACAATGCAGTAGCAGAACAACTTGAGCTCATCCTGACTCTTCTTTTTAACGTGGTTGTTGGTGTTGATGTTCCCAGAGATATGACGGCAGCGACGGTGGAATTATTTGACGAAGAAGAAGCAGTCGCAGAACAACAATAAGCAACTGAAGCCATTGGGGATGGTGCTGTAGGCCGGCCAGGCCCTCGAACAATATGCCATCGTCCTAAACTTTTTTGCTCTGCCGTTGGGATAAAAAAAAAAATTAACAAAAACAAATTGACGAACACTACAAATGCAAAATAATTACAAAAGAATGGTTAACGAAAATGTATTTTCAATTTGCTTGAAAAAGCATTACCAAAATACGTTCTCAGCCTAATTATGCTTTATCTAAAAATGCATTATGAATGCACGTGTTCAACATAATTATTACTATTATTTTTTACCTAACGCCGTTCCTTAATCAGTGCAACTTTTAATTTTTATAATATTTATTTTAGTCTATACAAATTTTAATTTTTCATACACTCTCTCCTTATAATTCAAATTTTGATTTTCTATCCTCTCTCTCCTTAATCGACATGAAGAATAAGTGAATGCATTTGTTTTGGTTCTACCCGCTGAATAAACTCATTTCAAACAAATTTTGAGGGAAGTTTCAAAATAAAATAACAATTATAATTTACATTTTTTAAATTTTTTAATCAATAATTAATCTAAATATGACCTATAATTACTAATAATTAATCTCCATCATCGTATTAACTTATATAAAATTTAATAATATCATATTATAATTTTTTTAAATTATGTAATAAGTAAAAATACATCTAATTATTCTGTTTAAGAAAAGTTTATCTTATATTGCATTTGGCATAAAATGTAATAGCACCAATTCAATTATTTTATTCAAGATGTATATGTCAATTTTAATTATAATAGTTAAGGGGCTTAATTTATTTATTTTATTTAAATGAGAGATATAAAGTGAAATAACAAATTGATAAATATAAATTTTGGTTTTTCATACTGTCTCTCTCTCCTTAATCAATAAGGCTTTTGCTTTTTCATGTTATCTCTCTTCTTAATCAATATATATTTTAGTTCTCAATTCTCTGTCTCTCTTCTTAATCAATACAAGTTTTAGTTTTTCATACGCTCTCTCTTTGATTAATACAAATTTTGGTTTTCCATACTTTCTCTTTAATCAAGATAAAGAATAGAAGGAATTCATTCATTTTGGTTCTCTAAGCTAAATGAACTAACTTTTAGCATTATGGGACGCATTTTGATTATACGTTTTCATTAATAGTATTTTTATAAGAGTAAGTTATACATAAATCTCTTGAACATTTGAGTAATTACACTTGGACCCCCTTAATATTTAAAATTTACAAACACATCCCTTATTTTGAAAAATTAATAACATCCGACCTCTTCTGTTAATTTAGAGCCTAACTCCGTTAAAATATTTGGTGTGAGAATAATTTTACCCTCAACTTAATTAATTAATTACAAATAAAATCCCATTTCTCTTCATCCTCTCTATTGACCCAATATATATATATATATATATATATATGTATGTATGTATGTATGTATATAAACAGATTAGGGGTAGGGAAGGGTTCTAGGGACTGTGGCGAAAAATCCACATCGGGGGCTGTAGAGGAAAATGAAGAGTTGAAATTTGATTGTATTTAATCCAATGGTTCCAATTTCATTTAATTAAAATTATTTTTAAAATAAAAATAAAAATTAAAAAAATCTGATTAGAACACAATCAATATAGAATGTAAAAAGTCATATGTCATTAAAATAAAAATAAATCTTAACCTTTCATTTTTCCACTGCAGCCTCTATAGTGGATTTCTTTACTGTAGCCCCTGAAACCCACTTAGGGAATGGACCATCATGATGTACAGTAACTGACCATCGTGATGTGCAACATGCCGGGGAATAAGTTTTTCTTCTCTAAGGTCTGCCCTATCGAGAGCTTAGGTCTATGGACATCTACCCTGTCAATTTGATTCTAGGTTTTAATTTTATTTGTGAAAGTTTAAATTGTAGATCGATGCTAATTAACGTAGTTTGATGTCAATTTAATGTTAAATCTTAGGTCTATGGACGTTGTTTTGATTTGAAATTACAGATGATTAATTGTGTGGTTGGTTAAAGATATGGATACTAATTTTATCTATTTTTTGCTTTTTTTTTTCGATTTAAAGTTCAATTTTTTTTGCCTTATTTTATCTAATCATTAAGTCTCCAGATCTTTGGTTCTCAATGTCAAATTGAAATTCAATTGGGGTTTGTCCTTCGACTGTGATTCATGTTGCACTCATGAGAAATCCAGTTGGGGTTTGTCCATTTGCTCTCTGTCCCTCGCCGCCACCCTGAAATTCCCCTTAATTTTCTCTTTCCAAATCTTTCAATTTCTCTATCTTTAGAAATCATCGGAAAAATGGGGTCCCAGAGACTTACTCGCTTCCCAGCTAAGCTTACTCAAGAGTTTCCGATTTTGTCCTATGGACGAAGAGCTTTTGGTTTAGTATCTATGGCAGAAAGTTGCAGGGCACTACTTTTTTTGCAGATCATTGGAGATATCTTTTCAATTTCTTTTATATATTGTGCCGATGGAGTAATAAGTTTCGTGTGTCAGTTGAATGACTAGGTTCTATGTCGAATCTATAAAAAGAACTCGAGCACCTAAAAATCCATTATTTCTAGTGTTTCGAGCAAAGAACACAGTCATCAAACATGGTTTTTCATCACTCGCTGCACCCTTATGGGTCCAAATCCACGAATCCCTAGCAATAAGGAGAGATAGACTTTGAAATCGTTCTAATATCGGGGAGATTTGTCTAGATTTGTTTGGATTTGTATAGCTTTTAGTTTGTATAAATTTGGGTAGAGATGATCTTGTATAGATTCTCTGTGAAATCATTCTAATATTGGGAAGAAATGATCTCGTGTAGATTTGGGGAAATTTTTATATATTTGTATTGTTTGTATAACTACTGGTTTGTATAGATTTGGATAAAGATGATCTTGTATGGATTTGTATTGATTATGATTTGTGATTTGAAACACTCAGTTCTATGGATTTTTATACATTTGCCCAAATTAAATATATTTTGCTAATAAGTAATAGGTTTTGTGTTGGGTTGTGTTTCGAATCTATAAAAAGAACTCGAGCACCCAAAAATCCATTTATTTCCGATGTTTTGAGAAAAAAACACAATCACGGATCATTGTCATCTTCGTAGTCCCAATTCAACGACATGTTAGAGTCGTTTTCGGAGATTAATGACCAGTTTTTAACATGTTGATGAGAAAATCAACATTCCGAACCTGATTTTAGCAAATCTTGATTGGGGAAGCCTAGCCAAAGCCTTGCTACTGAAGCTAGTTAATGGCAGCCATGCTCAGCCTTAAACTCAAGGGGTTAGGATTCAAAAGTTACTAATAAATAATTTAATTATTTGAGGGTAAAACTGTCTTTATAATAAATGTTTTAACAAAGTTAGGGTTAAATTAACAAAAGGGGGTCGGATGTTACTAACTTTTTAAAGTAAGGGAGGTGTTTGTAAATTTTAAATGTTGAGAGGGTCTAGGTGTAATTACTAAAATGGTCAGGAGGTTCGGGTGTAATTTATCCTTTTTGCAATTATTTTGTTATGGATAGCATTTGTTAAAATTTTTTTATCCTAAAAAACAAACCAAAAAAATATTCATGTTGTCCGGTGGTAAACAAATTTATTTTTGTTTTATTGTTAATTATTAAACTAATTGTCCAAATGCTGTCTGCGGTAATTAAATTGATAAAGTGTTGCTAGTCTTTGTTTAGGAGAATGATATAAAAAGGGAAGGGAACTCAAGTAAATAAGGAAAGGGAAGGGATGGAAATAGGGGAAGGAGAATGAAGGGTATGATACCCTTTAAAATATTTATTATTTATGACACACATTTGTGAAAATAATAAAAAATAGCAAGGGAAAAAAAAAAAGAGAAATTACACTTTAAAATTTTTTTACATCCATTCCCTACCAAGTTGGGAGTGAAAGAAAGTTAATAGAGATGAATGGAGATAAATGAGTCACCTTCATTTACTTCTACTCCCTTCCATTTACCTCCTCCTAAACAACGTAAATCTTTTCACCTCCTCTTATTTACTTTCTTTTACTCCCATTCACCTCCTTCCAAAAAAAGGCTTAATGAAAACGTGACATTATGTCATGCAATTTCATCAAAGGCTAAAAGCACAACATCATAATGCTTCTTGAGGATCGAGACTAAAAATGTGACACGATCTTGTGGTTTTTGAGAATGCCTAAGCTAAAATCATGATATCTACTTGTCAATTCCCCAAGTGCAAGGTATCACTAAGTAATAACTCGGATAAGTTCAAGGTTGTCCTCTGGGAAAAGATGTCAAGAAGCTTTTGATGGTGAAGGGAAAAAATGGTTTATGCAGATTTGAAAGAAGTTTGATTTGGAGTTAATAAAAATAAATGAAATAAAAAATAAAACTAGTGTAGAATGTTTTTTCAAAAATCAATATGACATAGGCTTTGGATTTCCCCCTTCTTTTTATCTTGCAAGTCTTGATTTATTAGTATGTTTTTATTACTTAATTGTTACTATGATAGTGCATCCTAGTCGGAAAATTATTTTTAGTTAAAGTTCCAGGTTGGTGATGTTTTTAATTTTAAGAAGCTAAGCCCTAGGATTTGAAAATCAAATAATCAAAGGATTTTTCATGCCGTAAAATATTTTTAGTCAATAAAGAATTAAAATTTGAATCCATACATTTTCTATGCCAAATTTTATTTTTTGTCAATGAAAAATCAATATTATTTTCGATATGAAAAATCATGAATTTATGATGAAAGCAAACACCTTACAATCATAAGATAAAGAATTTAAACACCAAAAAAATATACATTAATAAATCAACTTACAAAATAATCATCCGGGTTCCATCCTAGCCTAAGCTTAAAGCTTAGTTACAAAAGGAATCCACTCTAGGGGATTTACAGAGAAAGGGAGAGAGAGATGAAGAAAAAGAAGAAGAAAATCCTCAATATAATAACTAGTTTTATATATATATATATATATATATAAAGCCACCCTCACAATCCTTTGTTTCCTTTCTTTTATCCTTCCATAAAAATCTCCCTTAGAATAACTAAAACATAGATAAAAGAAAAAATCAAAAAGATCTTCAATCCTTTCTAATTTGAACTCTTAGCATTTATAGGATTAGAATCCTCCTTAGCTGGATTCAGGCATTTTACCATAAGTTTATGTTGTATCAAGCTAAGCATATACTCGAATCCTAATTCCAGTAGGCTTAGGAATCTCTTTGATGTGTATAAGATTCAAATCCTTCATGGCTAGATTCAAATCCAATTTCCAGTAAGTTTTGCCTATACATTAGATTCAAATCCTCATCTGTTGGATTTGAAGCTTTTTTCTAGTATATGAGACTTTACTTTTCTTCTTATCTGGATTCAAATCCAACTACCATATATTCGAATCATGTGCTCTTCATTCCTCCAGGCTCAGTTTTTTTTCGTTTCCTTGCATCAACTTGGTCCCCTACCCTTGACACTTGATCCTTTTTAGCTAAAATCAAAAATTCAAAATCAAAATAGATCAATTGCATAAATCCATTCAAGAACATGTAATTCGCTCTAAAATTGCATTGAAATATATTAAAACATCATCAATGATATGCGAGATTATCAACTAATCAATATCAAAATGTGATTTCTTCTTTCGTTTAGGCTTACTTGAGGAAGAAAAGAAAGCTAATTTTTTTATAGTTGACTACTAGCTACCTACTAAAAAAACTAGCTTTTCTGCGTTTGGGAAGGGAAAAAAAACTAATTTTTTAGTAGCCATTTTTTTTAGTTTTTGTTAATTTAACAATTTTGCCCTTTATGGTTAGAAAGAATTCAATGTGGAGAAACCCACTGTTAGTTGTTGCACCCACGCTCGGCTTCAACTAGTATTTCACTAACTAAGTACTACTTCTCTCAATTTATCTTCCCAATGTATCCCATCTAACATTATCATGATTTTTATTTTATTACTTTTATTTTATTTAAAATAAAAAATTGGCAAAAATCACTTGCCCACTTATGTTATTGAATTGGGTTCTGACAGAATAACTTTTTTTCTGTGTCATATGTAGCAGATTATATACACGCTCCCCATGTTAGAAAATATTAAACAATGATCTATTAGAATTAATAATTTGAAATATATCCTTAGGGAAGTGGATCATTTGATGATACAAAGTTTGTAAGTGATTATAGTCCATATTGCTAAATTTTGCGTTCATATTCACATCTACTGTATTTTGGTTCTCTTATTTTTGAAATATTTGATTTACATAGAATTGCATTTGCTTATTTTTGGTTTTAGTATGTTGTAATGACAGTTTAATTTAGGAAATACTCAAATGTAATAATATTTTGCATTACTAATATTTAAGACTATTCTAATTTGGAATTAAATTAATTCTATTTCTGCCCTATCAAATTCTATAGGATCAGTCAAAGCATAAGATTATGCAATGGGGATGATTTTAACAAGTGTAAACTAATGATGTAGATTGAGGATAATTGTAAGCATACAAATTTTTTATGCAAAACAAGTCGTTATGGATATAGTGGTTTTCAATTTTTTGTAGTTATGACCATGAATGATGGAGACTTTTTATCCATTGAATGGACCTAAGTAACACCCCAATGTATTTGAGATTTTTGTACATAAATTATGATTGTGTAGAATTACCACATTCTAATTAGTTCACTTTACTAGTAAGTACTTCTCATGGTGACTTCTTCAATATGAGGAAGCACAGATTCATGAATTTAATCAAATTATTGAGTTTTTCATTCAATTGTGCTGCCATTATTATTATTTTTTTCTCTTTTTAATTCTTCTCACAACGTTGCTTGTTTGATTGCTTTTGATGCTCTCATATATTCATTATATTTTGGGTTGTTAAGTGCTTTTGTCTTTTTCTGCCTTGATTGTTTTAATTAGTTATGTAAATGAAAAAAATTATATTTCTTTTTATTATCTTGTTTAATTAGTAACATATTATATTTTTTTCTATTAATTAATAAAAATTTTTCCAACTTTCTTGAACTTGCTAAATGATTGTAGTTTATTCAATTGAAGGTGCAATGGTAAAATAATACGTGACATTATTTTGCTAATGGGGTGTGAGTATATATCAATAGCTGAGAGATTGTCTTATAATCATGACTATAAGGAGTGCATTTAGGTTATTAGTGGTCTAAGCTTTGAACAGCTAGTCACAAAATTATACAACAAATTGTGAGTAGATGCGGATCAAGTGAAGATGAATGTAACTTGTCGTTATCCAGTTATTATTGGAGATACAACTTGTTACAGGCCAATGCGTGTGAAAAATTAACATTGATGTAAGGGCAATGATGGATGTATTGGACAAGTTAAAGCATCTTACCTTAACTTGTATATAGAGTATAAAAAATTATTAGTGGAATCTCCTTTGTAGGCAGCAATTATTGTCAGAGTTGAGACAAGGCCTACCATTGGCTCTGAAGGAGAACATAGTTCCTAATTGCATGATATTCAGTCGCCTCTTAGTCCCACGCATGCAAAGTTTGCTCAATGGGGAACTGTTCAGGAATTGGTTAACCATGAGAAGTAAATGCACATTGGTGCATCACTTTGGCCTCCACCCAAGGAAGATTTGATGGTAAAGGATGAACCAATCTCTAAAATAGATGTTAACAGTGATATTGACCTTAATGTTGATGATGATGTCAACTTTGACGTTAAGTTTAATGTTAACAAGGGGTTAGAAGAGAGTAAGTATGGTTTGCATCAACTCGACTCACAAATATTTACAACTTTGACTTAGTCAATGCTGCTGTATTATTGGGACCCTAAGACAAGTTGGCGTTCTATTCAAAGATAAAGCTGAGTTAATGAATACTCTAAAGGCATACTTAATCAAAATGAATACTCATTTTTGGACAGTTAAGTCAGATATAAAAAAATGGGCCATTAAGTCCAAGATGTTCATTAGAACCCCTTGTACTTGGAGACTCAGGGCTAACAAACTAAAGAAACATGGCTAGTTTGAGATCACCAAGTACAAGGGCCCTCATAGTTGTGTTTATGCTCGGATGAATAAAGATCACTCATAATTAGATTCCAGATGTATTGCATTGCACATTGAAGATTTGGGGAAAATGATCAATTTGTTTTTGTTGGCATATTGGTTGTGATTGTGAAGAAACAATTCCAATGCGTACTATTGTATAACAAAGGGTGGGCCGCGAAATAGAAGGCAATTGCCTCTACTTTTGATGAGTAGTATGATTCATATAGAAAGCTACAAATATTTCTATATACGATGCAATCATACAATCCTAGGAATGTTGTTGATTATCGCTACCGTCCTAGATTAGTCACAAGTACTGCCATCCTATAGTATGTGTTTTGGGCATTCAAGCCCTTTATTGATGGGTTTCAGTTTTGTAGGCCCATCCTAGCCATAGATAGCATTCGCCTATGTGGAAAATATAAGGGCAAGATGCTTATTGCTATGGGAAGTGATACAAACCTAAAAAATTTTCATTTAGTGGAAGCTCAAGGGGTTGGGATTCAACATCTTCTAGATATGCTGAAATTGGTGGATAAATACCAGCAACCTGCTCGAAGTCACCAAATTATCCGATTTAATCATGTTGATGTGGTTTAAGAGGCAACTATCAACTAACGATAAATAGAGGTGGCAATGCACAAGTGATTTCTCTAAAAGATTAGAGTTACATATATGGTAAATGGAGCAATCTCTGGATCCTATGCTTGCATGTCATCTCCGTTTGCAAGAAGCCAAATATAGCTGAATGGCAATGATTTTAAGTACAACATTGATGTATATGTGAACACCTATGATCCTCGATTCTAACCCTTGCATGATCCAAAATATTGTGAGGCATCAAGTGTCTCGATGTTCATTTTGAATCCAAATTTGAAGCGATAAAAATGAAGGCCCATGTCAACTCATATTAAGAATGAGATGGATAGGAATGGAAGTTCATCTAAGATATGGTGCAGCATTTGCCGTGCCGAGGGTGATATTAGGAATAAGTGCCCTGGTAGACATCCGAGCTACTTAGTTCAATTTTGATGTATTACCAAAATATTTATGATTACTTGGTTATGTAATTTATAAGACTTTAAATTGTTTTTTTATTTTTTGGTAAGTAAGTATAATTTGGATTAATCGAGAAAGAATTTACATTATCTTGGGGTATACCCTTGTGTACAATTTAGTTACAAATTGGGATACCCCAAGAGCTACAAAATCTAACATTTTCTTCAGTGTATTTGATGATAGGAAATTGGGAAGCCCTTAATCTGATTACTTGCTAACTGTTGCTGATAATGCTTGTAGTAGAAGATGAGAGCCCTTTGAAAGTTCTTGCATTACATTCTTGTCATATGTGATAAACTAATGTTGCCTATGCCACTTTGTACTTAATGTTGTTGAATCTTTTCCCTCTAAACTTACTAACCATCCATAAGATCTCCTCTTGCCATGATTGAGTAGGTTTGATGATTGAGCACATTTGTAGGACCTTCTTTTGTAACTCAGTAGAGTAAGGGCAAGAAAAGAAGAGATGCTGCATCTTTTTAGTACATCCCACATAGGACACAAGAAAAGTCAACAAGCATTCCCCGTGTAAGTAGCTTATCTTTTGTTGAGAGTCTTTCCCTAATAGCAAGCTAAAGAATAAAGCTACCATGGGATGTGATAAGGGAACCGTAAGAGTTTATACCATTCCACTTTTGGAAATCTTTGTCCAACAGCATTCCAAGTAGCTGAAGCATTATAATCCCTATTTTTTTTATGCAAGCCAAGCAAATTGGTCTTAAAGATGCAGTTGTGGTGAGTTGTCAGGTGGAGATTCAAGTATTACCTCTCGGAGCTCCCAAGTAGTTGGGAACGGCCATTTCCATTGCCCTTTATCAATCACACTTGATACCTTTGCCCCTTTAGGTATTTTAACATCATAAGTAATTCTTGGGGTGTATTTTGGGATCAATGACCTTTTACGATGCTAATTAGAGAACCAAAGAGAGATGAATTCACCATTGCCCACTTTGTATTTAGAGATGTGGATAGCCTCTTCTCTAATTTTGAGTAGCTTTAGCCAAGTCCATGAGCAATCTTAAGGTTCTTCAATTTCCCAAAAGCATTTATGTCTTAAGAGGTTGGAACAACACCATTGCACCCATAAGAATGTATTCTTAGAGCATAAAGCCCATATATGTCTCATCATGGTAGCCTTGTTCCACTCATAGAGTTTGCGGATTCCAAGGCCCCCCTCATATTTTGGTTGATATACGTCATCCTATGCTATTTTGCATCCTCTTTTTCTTGAGTTTAGTGCCAGACCATAGGAATCTCCTTAGAATTTGCTCAATAGTATTGGTAACCTTTTTAGGAAGCATATAATGCACACTCCAATAGACTTGAATGCTAAAGAGGATAGAATTGACAAGGATTAACCTGCCAGCATAGGAGATGAATTTGGAGGACCAGCTTTGAAGATTTTTAGTAATCTTGTCAATAAGGCCTTTACAATCCTCAGTCTTAAGCTTGGTGGAGATGAGAAGAATCCTGAAGTATTTAACTAGAAGGTCTCCTAATTGGAATCCAAGAATTGAGCAGAGGTGCTACTTTTCATTCTTATTTATACCTGTGATATAGACTTTACTTTTGTGCCCATTTGGTTGGAGTCCAGAATATTTATGAAATTCCGGCAAAGCCTTGTGAATTACATGGAATATGGTAACATTAGGGGAGCATAGAAGAAAAAGATCATCTATAAAGCATATGTGGGTGATGAGAGGCTCAAAACACTTGGGGTGAAGAATGAAGTCCCCTTCCTTAGCTAGGTTGTTGAATAGCCTTAAGAAGAACTCCATAATAACTAGGAAGAGCTAAGGAGAGAGAGGTTAACCTTACCTAAGCCCTTTAGCTCCAAAAAAATAGCCCTCAAGAGCACTATTCATAGAGATGTAGAATTGAGGAATGGTGATACAAGCTATGGTAATTCCTCACTGGCTCTTGTATGAGAAGAATTTGATCTGAGATAGACCTCCTTTTAACAAATGCAGCCTGTGAAGGGCTAATGACATAAGGCATAAGGTTCTTGAGTCTATTGGCAATAATCTTGGATATGCACTTATAACTATTAAGCAACAAAAGATAGGCTTGAAATTTGTAACTGAGCTTGGATTAGAAACTTTAAGGACCAATACAATAATGGTGAAGTTAATGACCTTCAATAGTTTACTAGAATGGAAGAATGATTTGATGGCCGCAATAAAATCCTTTCCCACTACATTACACGAGACCTTAAAGAAATGAGAAATGAATCCATCTGGTCCAGGAGCTTTATGATCATGCAGAGAAAATAGTGTGTCTTTAATTTCATCATTCGTGACTTCAAGATTAAGGGAATCAATGATGTCCTGAGGATGTTCAGCTTGCATGACTTCCTTGACATATGGGAAAGCTTCTTGAGGATAATCAAAAGGTGTGCCAAGGAGTTTCTTATAGTACTTGATAAAAATGGATTTGACTTTCTCATAGTCTTCATGTCTCTCACCTTGAACATCCATGATTGAGAGAATTTTATTCCTTAAGCAATGAGCTTTGACTTTCCTATGGAAGTAGGAGGTGTTAAGATCACCTATCTTGATGATGTTATCCCTAGCCTTTTGTTTATAGAAAGCTTCCTTTGCAAAGGCTAGTTATGAGTATGCTTTAAGTGCTTTTACTTCTCTATCAATGAGGGCTTGCCTTGGATTAGATTGTATCTCTTTTTAAATTGTGGCTAATTCCTCTTTAGCAGCTATGACCTTCTTGGAAAGGTAGCCATAATGCTTGGTGTTGAAGTCTTTGGGAGCTTGCTTAAGTAGCTTGAGCTTGGAGCAAAACTTGATCATTGGGGAGCCTGGTAGTCATTAAGTCCATATCTCCTTAATAAGGCTTGCATATTCCTTGTGCTTAGTCCAAAAACTAAAAAACTTGAAGGGTTCCCTCCCTATTTTGATGGGCTGAATGCTTGTGATAATAGGGATGTGATCCGAGATGCTTGGAATGGGGAAGAAGGCTTCTGAATTTGAAAAGAAACTAAGCCATTTTTCATTGACAAGTGCACAGTCCAATTTGCTGAAAATTCTAAGCCCACCCTTTTGCTTGTTGCTCTAAGTGAATTGACATCCAAAGTACCTCAAATCTGTCACTTCTATGGCATCAAATCATTCATTAAATTTGAAAACAACTTGCTTATCAATGCTTCTACCACCTTTCTTTTCATTGTCTTCTTTAACAATGTTGAAATCCCCAATAAGAATCCAAGGAGCCACATTATCAATAAGAGTGTAATTAAGAAGTAGATCTTTCCAAAGTGATTCCTTACCTTTCCTGGCATTATAGGTAAAAACAATAGCAGTAAAAAGATTTATAGATAGCTAATGGTGAGAGATGTGACAAAAAATGGATTGAGCTGCACATGAAAGGATTTGTACCTTTATAATAGAAGGATCCCACAAAAGTATAATTCTAGCAAGAGAGTCATCAGTTTGGTTGCCAAAGTACTAAAAGAAGGAGCCAATGGCACTACAATTGCTCTTTATATTATGATGTCTAACCTTTGTTTCCAAAAGACTAGTAAAAACAAGAGAAGAACTTCTAATTAGCTTCCTTACCTCAGCTTGCTTCAAAGGGTGGTTTAAACCCCTTGTATTCTATGTTGCTAGATTCATTTAAGAGAGTAATGGGAGGGGGACTTGGCTTAAGAAGCCTTACTCTTATGGTTTAGTGCATGGATAAGCTTCCCTCTTTTTTTCCTTTGGTTCTTTGACAACATTTGTTTGCAATTATCATTATAAAAAATTCTGGAGTTAGGGGAGTTATCATCACCTTGATGACCCATGATATTCTCCAATAAGCTAGCTTCAGAATTTCGGAAGCTTGCTGCAACAAATTGTATAATCTACAAGTTTGTAGTAAGCTTTTGATTTTCCAACAATTGAGGGTAATTGCAGCCATGAGAAGCTTGAAAAGGCTTCACATCAAAAGTAATAGTATCATAAACAATTAGGTTGAGTAGCATAAAACCATTAGGATCCTCGAAAGTAATTCCTTGCTGAATTTCAGAACTTGGGCTGCATTAACTGATGTGTCTAGTGGCTGGGAGGAGCATCTTCAAGTGCTGCATATTTATTAGCCACCACTATGGCTGAATTGTCATTGGCCAAGAAAATGGAGTAGCTACCTTGCTTGAGGTCTGTTGTCTGGTGTTTGCCTTGCATTTGAACTGCTAGAGGAAGCTTTAGGTCTCAATTTTGATCTTACCACTTTAGGCCAGTTATTGGAACCATGGTTTATACTCTTACAGTGTTTGCATAGCTTAGGAATCCATTCATATTCTACTTGCTACTTGTAAATCGTACCTTTATAGTCTGATATTTCTATCCAATGGGAGAGCTCAGCATCGGATTTAATTTCAATGCACACCCTCGCAGACGTAAGGCGTTGCTTGGTAGCTGTCATCCTATCAGTAAATAAAGGTTGTCCAATTCGGCTTGATAACTTGCTCAAAATTCTGGTAGACCAAAGGTGGAGTTTAAGGTGTGGCAATTTTACCTATATTGGGATAAAGCTGACTTCTTCTTTTTCGTATAAACATTGTGGTGACTAGGGTTTGAGAACCAAAGGTTTATTAAAATCAGTCCACGGACCCATTTTTAGTGCTTTTAGCTTTATCTCTTCTTCCTCAAAATTGAAAAAGAAGACTCCACTTCTCAGCAGCAAAGTGTCTACATGCCCAAAAGATTTCCATTTCTGATCAATAAATTGCTTCATGAATTTGTAAGGAGGCTTAGCAACAATTACATAACCAACTAGAGCATTACTCCATCTGTTGAGCTCTTCTTGAACTTCATCTAACGTGATAGATACACAAGGATTGGAGCAATTTGTAGGGGGAGGTTCTTGGACAAATTCCTGTTATAGCCCATCAATTTTAATTCGGTTAGCATTGAATAGGCTAGCCTAACTATTATGTATGGATTTAATTATGATGGTAGAATTGTTGGAAGTAGATTATGCATTGGGTTAGATGCATTGCTCAGCTGGGCTAAGTTGGTTTTTATTTCATTAAGAGGAGGAAAAGAGCCTAAGTCAGCCAAAAGGTACCACAGTTTGTTTAGGTGGTAAAAGGAAGGGCTTTGAAATTTGGGGTAGGCTTTGCTGGGCATTAATTAACTGAGATTCAGTATCATTTAAAGGTAAGTCACATGAAAAGTTGGTGTTTCTTGACTCCTCATGGGGTTTATCCTGTGCATGTTTAGCATGAAGCTTACTATGGACTTGCTGAGCTCCCTGTGATGATTGTAGCTTCCATTGCTCTTCCTTGTTGGTTTTGACATTGGCTCCCCACAGCTTGGTAGCATCTTGCTAATTTACCTTCTGAGTTGTGTGTAGCTTTAACTTCTCTTCATTAACACTGGATTGAAAGTTAGTGGCCTCATTTAAGACTGAAATCATTAAATTGCTAAGCTCTGCAACTTGTTAAAGTCGCATCCTGCTTTCCATGGTACTTTTTTGTCTCGCACCAAAACTTTAAGGAGCTTATGCTATAAGAGTTAGCAGAGTGGTCCGTAACTTGACTATTATGCTTGAAGTGTTGAAGTTCCTTTCTCAAATCATCGATTGACTTGGTTTGCTTCAAGTATCCATGGAGCTTAGCAGGCGAATAAGAAAGAGAACGTGAAGCTAGTTGAGATTGAGATATGGCCTCCGAAGAGGAAATATATAGACCTATGCTAGCTTTGTCAGCTGCAGCGGCATTCAAGGAAATGAGAGAAAGCTTGAATGGAATAGAAGTAGATGAAAACCCCACAGGAATTTCATCTAATCCTATACCATCCTTGTGAGAATTCGAGAGAGCAAGAAAGGTAGCTAATTGCTTAGAAGGAGAAGAATGTTCAGCCATGAAACTTAGACAGAGAAAGTAGAAAGAGAAGCTCTCATTCTGCCTACATGACTTTAAATTGTTATTTGATTACTTGTTTATGTAATTTGCAAGACTTTGAATTGTTTTGCAATTTCTCGATTATATATTGTGTAAACTTTGAACTATTTTGTGGTTACTTTGTTATGTATGGTGTAAGACTCTGAAATGTTTTGTGGATATTCTATTATGTATGGTGTAAGACTTTGAAATGTTTTGGGGTTACTCTGTTATGTATTGTGTATAACTTTAAACTATTGGTATTTTTTTTACGTACAACTTATGAAGTCCTCACTTGATAGGGATCATACTTTGCTATCGCTGGAACCTCATAATACGTCTGTATTTGGTACATAGTATAGGCACATATCAACTAACATATAGGAGGGCTATGTTTTTAACTCTATTAACTAAAATGTATTTTATTTTGAAAATACTAAACACCTATTTGATTGTATTTTTTTCATTCTTAAGGATTTGTCTGTACTTGATCTTCATACTAGCTACCACCACCTTTTGAGAGACCTTACAGATCCTCCCAGGGATGACTGAGTTGTAGACTACCCTGCTTGGGTGGGGGTATGTTCCTTCTACCACCTCAGATCCATCATATTATATAGGCCATTGATCATAACACTAGTGGAGAGATGGCTAGTAGAGACCACACATTCTATAAGCTAATTAGAGAGTGCACCATCACATTGCAGGACATCATTGCTATTGCTGGGTTGAGAGTTGACGGTGCAGCAGTTACCAGTATAGATCTAAGTCATAATATGGTTTTGTGGACCAACATAGTCTAGTTCTACCTAGGTGTTGCCCCACCTACTAGTGCTATCAAAGGGGGCCAAATATGGATTAGCTAGTTATAGATGATGACTAGTACATCGTTATGCCTAGACGACCCTATTCATGTTGATTAAGTTGATGTATCAACCACTATTCAACAATTTGGATAATGTCGGATAGTTTAGTTAAAGAAGAGATGCATTAGCTTTCCTATACTAGGACATGTGTAGGGCATCCTAACTCGGGCAAAGGAGATAGCTGGCTTATTGGTCATTCTACAAATATGGGCATGAGAGAGTCTTTCACAACTTTGACCTATTATATGGCATCCAAGTTGACGAGCAGATGGACCTCACTTCGACGCACCTCACCATGATGCACCACTAGTGGCATCCCTATTTGATGCACCAACAGTGGCACCCTAGTCGCAAATCTAGCCACCCTTGTATGACTGGGTTGCCATATGACTACAAGTATGACAATGTCAAATATATATTCATATTTATTTTTATATGCTATCGTCAATTATTTGCACAATGCACTAATATGTATTTGAATTGACTATAAATGACGTACAAGTCTTATGTTAATGGCTTCACATACTCTACTTGAATATAAAGTCCAATTGGACCTCATATGGTAGAGTCGTAGATGACGTGGCAACCCTAAAGTTCTTTGTCATATGTTGGGTAGTTTAGGGCTGCTCCACCTAACTTCTCACTAAAATAGGCAATGGGTCATCTATCCTCCATCAAAACAGCTTTAATATCTATCCCTAAGGCATCACATTCAATCTCAAAGGTTTTGTTAAAGTCAGGTAATGTTAGTGCAGGTGTGAAACATAACCTTTTTTTAATTAAATTAAATGCATGATCTTGTTCTTTACCTCAATGAAACCCAATAGACTTTTTGATTGTCTCAGTGAGTGGTGCTGCAAGGGTGCTAAAGTCTTTAACAAAACACTTATAGAAAGTAGGCAAATCATGAAAACTTCTTACCTCAGTGATGCTTCTAGGTGTAGGCCACTCCTTGATTGTCTTTACTTTCAATTCATCAACTCTATCCCCTTTGCACTAACAACAAACCCAAAAAAATAAATTTTTTCATGCAAAATGTGCACTTTTTAAACTTAGCATAAAGCATTTCTTTTCTCAAAACCTCAAGCACACTTCTTAAATGATCTATATGCTCATCTAGACTCTTGTTGTACACTAAATGTTATCAAAGTATACGACTACAAACTTGCCTATGAATGCATGCAGGATATGATTCATTAATCTCATAAATGTGCTAGGTGCATTTGTAAGACCAAATGGTATAACCAACGACTCACAAAGCCCATACTTAGTTTTAAATGCTATATTCTACTCATCACCTTCCCTTGTCCTAATCTTATGATAATTGCTCTTTTAATCTATGTGACATCCTAAACTTTTGTTATTTTAATTGCATTATTAATTTAATTTTTATTTAAATGCTTAGTAATTTAATTGTGTTAATTTGTTATTATTTTAAAATTTTTTTTGGTAAGTTTATTATTTTAAAATTATTTGATGTTAATCCAAATTAATTTGTGATTAATGAATTTATTAGCATTTAATTAAATTAACTAGTGAAAAGATGACACGTGGCAACCTTCTAAAAGCCACATGATGTGATGTGGCCATATATACAAGCATATTGGAGTAAGCTGGCAGAACCATGAAACAAAAAGTAAAATAAAACAAAAAAATATATAATATATATAGTTTGGTGGGGGTTGTTTGGTGGAGGCATATTACATATATACACGTGTGTGCATATAAGGCTAAGAAGGGACCATGAGGAAGAAAAAGAAAAAAAAAAAAAAAAAAAACAAAGATGCGATAAGGAAGACTCGGGGCCGGGAAAAAATAACGAGGAAGGAGAAAAAAATTAGAGATTTTGGCCAAATTATTGAGATAAGTTATTTTATTTTGTTAGTTTAAAATTAACCGTATAAAAGGTTAAATAAATTAAATATAATGGATATATAATGGTTGTGTTTTATTCCTTAAATTTATAGTATTAAGTTACCTGGTTTATATTTTAACTATTGAATTTCTAATTTGTATAATTTGTTTGGGTTAAAATTAAGACCTGAGGATAATCAACAGCAACCACCCCAGTAGTTTGATTTTTTGAGAATATTTGCTGTTCAGGTGGGTGTATTACACTTAAAGGTAAAAGTTATAAAATATAAATTGATAAATTTTATTAATTTATTGTTGTTGTTAATTATTTGTTTTGATAGGGAGCGCTGAGTATCTATGACTTTGTTGTGTTAGTTGAGGACTATGGTTACTTGTAGAATGATAAATTTGGGAAGTAATATTTTACTGGAAAAAAATATATATATATATATTTTTTTTGCATACTAACATGAATTGTGTGCATTATACTTGTATTATGGTCAAATAGGACCAGGCCAGATGGGGCCAGAAAAAGAAGAAAAATGAGGCCAGACGGGGCTAGAGAAAAAAAAAAGAGAAATAGAAAAGGCTAAATGGGGCCAAGTCAGGTAGGACTAATAATGAGGCCAAATGGGGTCAAGCAAGATGGGGCTAATGGAACATGCTGAATTAAATCCACTGTCCACAATTGAACGCTCAACTCATAGGCTAGATAGGGCAAAATGTGTGTTGCATTATCATCTAAATCATTTATCATGCAAATATGCCATGAAATGGCTAGTTGGGGCCTAGTGATGCTGATAATGGTTGATAAATGAAACGCGATGATAAGTTGTGTGTTGAGATATTCATGTTACTGTCAGTTATGATACATCTAAATTGTTTTATTGTGGGATGATTGTTTATACAACTATTGTGAATTATCCTTGGTTTATATTTGTTATCTTTTATTTTAAGTATAATATCTCCACTGAATGTGTGGCACTCGCACCTAAAATTTACACATTTCAGGTTGAGATTAGAGTGGCTGCAAGTACGTGGAGAAGACCTTGGGTTGTCTGTGTCCTTGTTTAATCACGTATTGGCAATTGGGAGTTTGTACAATTAAATCTAGAGTTTTAACAGTATTAGAGTGAGGCTTGGCTTAATATGCTAGAAACTGTGGAATTGCGCATATTTTAGTGTTTGTGAGATTTTGTTTGTGTTGCCAATGAGTAAATGTGAATCTAACAGGTGGTATTTTGTTTTAGTATGAGATTTTCTATGGTAGGTGATTATGAACTTTTTATGGATAGAGGGTATAAGTGTGTCTCTTCTATTTAAGGAATTAAATGTGTGACTTAAAATAGGGGTGTGACAATCTATCTTAGTGAAAATGCAAGACAAAGCATGTCATCTCACCTAGGAGTGGGATGGCGATACTTTAGCATGATGTTGTTGGTAGCTCTACAATCTATACACATCCTCCATGACCCATCCTTCTTAGGTACTTGAAGCACAGGCACTGAACATGAGCTTAAGCTTTCTCTCATATAATCCTTTGCCATCAACTTCTCAACTTGCCTCTGAAGCTCCTTTGTTTCCTTAGGATAACTCCTATAGGTTAGATAATTAGGAATCATGGCTCCAAGAACAAAATCAATCTGATGCTCAATTCCTTTAATGGGTGGCAATCCACTAGGAACATCATCAGAGAAAACATCATCATATTCCTATAACAAAGAATTAACAACATTATAAAGAGAACTGTCAATGCTGTTAAGGTTAAAGCAAGCTCTTTGTACAAGACTACAAATATAGGCCTGTTAACCAAAAATGCCTTATTGACACACGTTCTTTTGTATAGAAACTCACTTTTTTTTTTGTTTTGCTCTCAACACTCTTTATTTTTTCTTTCTTACATTTCCTCATTTTTTTCACACACACACACTCTCTCTCTCTCTTTTAGACTGTCGATTCTTCTCTCTTTTCTTCATATTTATTTTTCTCTCTTAAATTTTGGCCTTTCTTTTTTCATCTTCTACACTTTTCATTCTCATTTGTTCCTCATAAACTTGTTTTGGAGTTAAAGGTACAAGTGTAACCGGCTTCCCATCCTTCACAAAGCTGTACCTATTTCAGAACCCATCATGGATTAGCTTACTATCATATTGCCATGGTCTCCCCATCAAAAGATAGCCAACATGCATGGAACTACTCACAAAGCACCTCATCCTTATACCTCCTAATGGTGTAAAAGTCAAAAAGACATTAGGACTTGAGCATTAACCATGACCTTCCCACGTTCATTCAACTATTACAATTTATAAGGTCTAGCGTGTTTGAGTGTAGGCAGTGCTAGCCACATTAGTGAAACTCCCACCATCTATGATCACACTACACACCTTATTATTAACATAGCCCCTAGTGTGGAAGATGTTATCTTTTTGCTCCTCAATGTCATCTACCTTAATTTGTGTATTAAGAGCACGCCTAGCAACAAGCGACTCACTTATCACTGGGTATTCAATCCCCTCATCACTAGCTTCTTTAAGTGGTGGCATCTCATCCTCCTCACTTCTTGTTTTCATCTCAACATTATCAAGCATAATCATAATTCTCTTATTTGGACATTGTGAAGCTATATGCCCTTTCCCAAGCACTTAAAACATTTAGGCTCCGTTTGGAGTGACAAAAAACTCTGAAAAATAGTAAAAAACACTGAAAAATCTAGAAGTTTTTCATTTTTTATCTCACTGCATGAATTACGAACCTATAATTTATCTCACTTTATCTCATTTTATCTCACTTTTTGCTACTCCAAACACACCGTTAGTGTCCCTATTGCTAGAATCTGAATTACCTTTCTCTTTGTTGAACACTTCTTCTTTAGCTTTGGGTGGTTTGGATTTGGCTTTTAAGACTCATTTTTCATTCTTTCCCTAGTTCGGTTTCTAAGGAGTGTTTAAATTGGAATTGTACCTTGCTGCCCCCTTTCTCTTTGTTACACCTTGGGTTCTAATAGAAGAACCAGAGTCTGATAACTAAGTTCACTATTCTATCGTAAACTGGCCGTTTAAACATATTACATATAATCTAAGGCTTAAGCATTCGATTCCTTGCCTATTCGCAAGCTTGAACCTACTGTTAACCTTTATCAGCGTCAATTCTTGCTACCCAAGGGCCTTTTTGTATGAATTCCATAAAACAAGGTAAGCTGCTAAGCCCAGTAAGAAAAATATTCAAATAATATTAGCAAGTATTTTATATAAAAACAGAGGTAAAGCGTCTATAGTAACTATCATTATTATATAAAATAAATGATAATAGAACATATTAAGTAAATAAATATTGGAATGCTCACGCAAGCTACTCCCTTTCCATCCTTAAAACACTTTGCCACTCTTATAACTCCTCAACACAATCTTTATATATAATGTATAGGGTCATTATAATATCCACATTACTCCTTTTCCACCCTTATAACCCCACACCACCTTTGTAACACCGTTGCCCCAGCTTGATGACATGAATTCTCAGAATACATCTAGCTTTAATACTCACACAACTATCGGCTAATATTAGAATATTTGAAAATAATTCTTCAAATCCTATATAGCCTAACCATAACATCTCACATTCTTCAGTAATGTCCCAGCTGTTATGCAATGAAATCATATAATATTTGTCATACCTTTATACAAAATACAAAGTTTCAACTATAAGAATAAATCCCCCTACCTAGAGGGTCTAGAGCCTTTACCTGCTGATTTTTCCCACGATCCATACTAAATTCTGTGTAAATAACTTATGGCTAGTTAGCATGCATTCACTTACCATTATCTAATCACTTTGGTTGTTGCATTTAGCTTAGGGGGTTTAGATTGATAATTTGTCCGTTATCAAACAATTCTATCCAATTTTTAAACAAACATTTATCTCCTTATTTAATTAATTACTAGTATCCTTTTTTTTATCAAACTTAAAAGAGACTTATATTAACTAAGATTTACATTCAATATTCCTTACCTAGCAAATAAATATAGGGTGCATTTGGTTTGCTAAAACTTGCTAAAAAACTCTGAAAATCTTTGAGTTAGGAGTTATTCACTTTTTATCTCACTACACGACTTACAAACCCACAGAATATCTCACTTTGTCTCATTTTATCTCACTTTTTATTACTCTAAACGCACCCATAATTTTGTTAGTTTTTATTTAATTATTATTTTAATAATAAAATAGTGTTCCAAGTTTTTAGGTTTATAAATCCCACTTCCCTAGAACAAAATTATATAAATTATCATTTGATCCTTCTATATCAATTCTAGGTTACCCACAACCCTTTTTTTTAAAAGAAAAATAATTTTCCAAAACCCTATTTTCCTTATTTTCCTTAAAATTCCAATAAACCCATAGTTATGAAAATTCCCCTAAAAAGGTTATTACCAACCCACTCTCCCATAAGGTTCTCAGGCTTAAATAAAATTTCTATAAATTTTTTAAAATTTCTATAAATTTTTTAAGATTCTTAAAAATCATTTGACAATTTTTTTTTTATTTTTTAAGAAACTTCACAACAAAATTTACTAAAAATAGCACATAAATTGAAAAATTACGAAACCAATTTTAAAATTCTCTAAATAGCATGAGCTTCCATTTGGAAGCAATCAGGGCATCGAAAATTGTTGCACGTACCCCCATGCATCTCCGATTGCATAAGCATGGCACATGGCCACTGATCACATTCATCCTTATTATAGTTACGAGGTTCTCTTTTTTTTGCCCTTTTCCCTCATTTCTTCACCAAATTAAGCAAAGTTTATGTGTAAAATGAAGTTCTCGAAATGCTCGATTCAACAAAACAAGTTTCATTCAATTTTGTGGTCGTTTGATGGGTCAAATTGGACCCCAAAGTCATTGTTATCACCTTATTTTCAAACTTACGCTACAACCTTGTTGCTCAACCATTTTCCCTATAACCCACATGCCAGAACTCACATGCAGGACCTCTAACGGTCCTCAGAAACATTTTTAAATTAAAACTTAGACTTTTTTCCCATCAACGTACACAAAAAGAAAAAAAATGGAAGACCAACGCCCATGACAATAGAACATTTCTTACACCTCTGTGCATGCAATGCTATACACATACTAACCTTCATATTGCTAAAAATTCACACTAGGGAACGTAGCCATACGTTAATTGCCTTTGAACTTTTCTTCCTTCTTTTTCATTCACTCTCTCCCTTCTTGTCTTAGTATTGTGGGTAGCATAAAGGAAAAGAGCCCAGCTCTTTATGTTTTTAGCTAAGTAAGCAGAGCTTTTTGCATATGGGACACCTGAATAACAAATGTCTTATTTGGCCATGAGATTGTTTCTCTCTTCTTTTTTTTTTTTTTTTAATTTCATTCTATTCCTTTTTTTCTTCAATCTTCACACTCTTCAATTGCCTTTTCCACTTTCATTGCCATGTGTACCATGTCCTCCAACTCCATAAAGTGTTGCAAATCCACCACATTAATTATATCATTGTTCAACCCATTCAAAAACCGAGCCATGGTTACCTTCCTATCTGCTTCCACATTAGCTCTAATTAAGGCCACCTCTATCTTCGTATAGTAATCCTCCACACTTTTAGAGCCTTATGAAAGACTTTACAATTTTTGGTAATGATCCTTATAGTAGTGGCTTAGCACAATCTCCTAATCATAAGAGCTTTCAACGCACCTCATGTACTTATAAGCCTCTTCTTATTTCTCCTTCTATTAGTCACTAATTGGTCCCACTAAATAATGGCATAATCAATGAATTCAACCACAGCTAGCTTCACTTTCTTCTCATCTAAATAGTTATGGTAATCAAAACCAACTCCATCTTTTTCTCCCACTCTAAGAATGCTTCAACATCATTTCTACCCTGGAAGGAAGAAAGGAATTTTGATTTTAATGTTTCCAAGATTCCCATCTACTACATCTCTAGTCCTCTTATCCTTTCTAGGATCCATTTCTGGCGAACCTCCCCTAGGCTTAAACCCTCCCACTTTAACTTTAGAATTTTGATTTCCCTCAAACTCACACTGGACTTCACTCTCCCCTTCATACTCAAACAATGGGTTAAATTCGCGCCTACCTTACTTTTTATCATAAGAAACCCTTTGGGATTGTTCATTTTGTAGGCCTGCAATTAAGAGGTTTTGCTTATCTATCCGATCCCTTATCTCTCCAAACATAACATTCATGCACTCAAATTGTTGTTGTACAGCTTGTAGCACGAACAAGGTATTAGCTTCCCTCTCCTTAGATGCTAATTCACTTTTAGAATCCTATAAGAAAGATGCTAGTAATAAAGGGATTACCTCACACACTCGCTCACGTGTTTATACTCAAGAATGTCACTCGTGTATCACTAGTGATTGGTCTTTTATAATGGATATTCACTCTTGCTTTTTTCCGCTCATTGTCTTCTCTCAAGCTCTCTAAAGAACTAGCTCAAACCAATTTAAGACTTCTAATCTTATAGGGTTCAAGAATCAAGAACATAAGTACTCAACAATTCAAAATTCAAGAATCAAGAAAACAAGAATTCAAGGACCAAGATAGCAAAATTCAAAATGTAGAATGAGAAGCAAGAATTAAAAAGTAAAAAAAACAAATCCAAGAATCAGCTACTAAGGTTTCATAGATTAGGAAAGAATCCAAGGATTAGGAAAAGGGTTCAGCTACTGAGGTTTCATCGATTTTTTTTGTCAACTAAACACAAAATAAAGGGACTAGAACAAGCAAAAACTAGAACAAATTGCAACTTTGTTGACCAAACTCATATTCGGTGCTCAAGGAAGAACTCTTTCTTTTTTTTTTTTTTTTGAATGTATGTAGAAGAATTTCGAAACTTAGCAAATTTTGAAGAACAAACCGAATGGTATCTCAAAGTTGTTTTGTTGTGCTAATGGAGAATAAGCAATCTTATCTTTCTCTTCTTTTTGATTTTTTTTCTTTCTTTGTTATTGAAGTTCTAGTCGCCACCTATTAGAGAAGGAACAAGAACCTTAGCGGCCCACCAAAGATGGAAGATAGAATCCTAGTTGTCCAAGAATGTCAAGAACAAAGAACACTTGGATGTTAAAGCCAAGCTCTGATACCAAACTGATGTGAACCCTTGGTCGAATACCTTAAACCCACGATCAATCAATTCAAAACCCAAGAAAGCTAATATCAAGATCAAAGAATGTAGAAAATATCTAGATCAAAGAATGTAGAACTAAGACCTGTTGATTTCTTAAATCAAGAACCTTGGGTTGAAGATAAAAAAATTCCACAAGAATGAATTCTTGATAAGTTCAAAAGTTCTTTGAAGAACAAGAGGAAAAACATACCTCATGACAATGCAAAATAATACTGTAATTGTTTGTTGGTGGCCACTGCTTGAATTTATAACTGTTTACAAAGAAATTAGCCCTATTTAAGCCTTAGGCCAATAACTAGGTCCATTAGGCTCTAAACTAACCTAATTAAATAACCAAAATCTGTCCTAGTAATAAGTCACACACATGAGCTATTTTAATTAACAAAGTTTGGCCCAAAACATTAAAACACTAACAGAAGCCCAAACCCTATTTAAAACATAACTTTAAAATCCAAACTCCCAAAGTAAGTTTTAAAGCTCAACATATCTTAAACATAAAATACGATCCAAAACATAATTCAAACACTCTTTAAAAGCCCAATTAGCCTCTTCAATTCAAGCCTAGGTTGAATGGTAATCTTGGTCGAACTCTTGCTGGTTTTAATGGTCTAAGTTGCCCTCCTTAACTTGGATCACCATGCACAAATCTTGGTTCCTCCTCTTTCAAGCCCATCTTGAATATTATCATGTTTGTTGTATTTAAAGCCCCATCCAAAGTAGCTTGAATAGGCCTAAGCATTGCTTCTTTGATCTTCTTTGCTCTAGCTCTAGTTATTGGTCCATCCAAAACATACGATGGATCTTTAGCACTTGGTCTTCCTTGGTACTCATCAAATGTTATTGACAACAATGTGAAGGATTAGTGAAAGATTGGAAAATTAAGGCCTAAATCATAACACTTAGCCCAAAGTTGGAGTAAGAAGAGGATCCTAGGAGCATAGAGAGGGCAACATGGGTGCATACCACTCCAAAACTGAGCACCCAAAGTAGTGATGTCACATGTTTGTGACAGGTTAGACTTTTTCCATTGCGCACTGCACTTGGTCTTTTCTTTCGTCACTCAGAGTGATGATTATAGGGTTTAGGGCTGTCATCCCCAACCTTATCCCTCCCTATCCTTTAGCACAAAAAGTTCATGTGTGTACATATATCTATGTGAGCATAGTGTTCATTTGGTGGGGAGAATGAATTGAAGCCGAAGAACGAAGTCAATGTTGGTAGACCCTTCAAACCTCAGCTGATTCCAAATTAACTTTACAATTATGAAACTAGAGTTGTGTTGAACACATTGGTGTGATTACATTGATGTTAGGATCAACCGATTGAGCGTGCGGGGTTTTCGAAGTTTCCCAAAGTTTACTAAGAATGTTATTGCTTTTCTGTTTTTCTTTATTCAATCACTTAAGATAGGGATTTAATGTATTATATTAGCATATATTATATGTAGAGCATGCTAGGATGTTATTTATATCTTCATCAGAGTTTTTGAATGCATCTGGTGGAGAAAATGCAAGTTATATATGTGTATGTATATCCTATAAGGAAGAAAATGAATAGTAAGGTTTTGTTTTGCTCTACGGTCTATCAAACATCAAATTAATCTTATGGTTTAATCCATATAGGTTTATGGATAATGATTGAACATTGAAAATAAGGAGAAAATGCTTTTAAATACGTCAATTTTGCTTACAAAAGGTTAAAATTTGTGTTTTGAGAAAATAGAGCAAACTAGTCTATGCCACTACCTCAGACCTAAGCAGACAAGCCCATTGGGCTATATGAACAGGTCTGGACCCCATGCGTATGCCGCCTATCAAGAACTTGTATTTAACCCTTTTCGTTCAATAAAGTATATTTTTATCTTAAGTTTTGAACATAAATGATTTAAAATGGGATTTTTATAAAACTAGAGATGTTTTAACCCAATAAACGAGTAGTATATGATTTGGAGTATGATTCGGTATGTTACAGATTGGTTGATTAAAGAAAGATGTCTTTGACGCAATTAAACATGAGATATGAATTGATTATAATAGATGATTATGGTGGTGTGAGTCATTATTGATAAACTATTACGATAATGCGAGTTGTCAGGTGTAAATAAGCTATGTTAAAGAAAATGGAAAGAGATGAAATGATAATATGATTGTAGGGTTAATAGATATTAGAAAATAGGAAAGGTGTAGAGACTATCTTGAGGTAGAAAGGCCCTAAACCAATACAGAGGTTGGCCATCGTATCATGATGGTTATTCGACTAATCATAGCCTGTGGATGTTGATCCACAAACAATGATGTTGATTTGCTTCATTGTGGCCCATGAGCCCAGGCTCACAAACAACGACATTTCAATTGATCATTTCCATTGGGTGTTAGTCAATAAAAGACGTTGTTAATAGTATCCATCCTATGATTATAATGTGATGATTTGAAATCGTAAAAAGATAATATAAAGATGATAAATGGATGATTAGTTATGTTGATTATTTGGATAGTGATATTGATTTATGATTATTGGTTATTGATTTTATGATGCTTACCCATGGTTATCGATGTCGGGTCATTAAAATGATATGTGGTTATTAGATATTAATTTGGCATTGTGATGTTCATTGTCTTTATTATTGTTGCATATGATATATGTTTTATTATGCACGGGAGTATAAGTGGATTAGTACTCACGTCCCGACAGATTATACTATAGGTGCAAAACCTAAGAGGTAAAGGGTCCTCTATATCAGATTTAAGTGTTATTTTATTAAAATTGGTTTTATTATTTAATCATTCAGAGAATTTAATATTATTATTATTATTATTATTATTATTATTATTATTATTATTATTATTAAATTTGGACTTATTTAATGTGGTTATAAGGCCTTAAAGTTGGGAATGTGTTGAATCACTATTACCTAGTTTAACCGAGACTTAGTTATTATTATTACTTTATTGTTTGATATTGTAGATGTTTAGTGCAGGATGGTTATGGCTCTAATCAAGGTTAAGTTTCATGCATACATGATATGTGTGATTCCATTTCACTCACCCATCGAGTTAGAGATCTAGGGCATGACAATCTGGTTGAGACTAAGGCTTTTATTTATTATTATTGTTTTATTTTGATGTTCACTACAGGGTGTTGTTTAGCTCTGATGGGATGTATATTGTGATTTGTTTGTGATTATTAGTTTACAGCTCGAGTTATGAAATTCAAAGCATGACACAACAGGACTGTTATAGCCACTGATGATGAGTATTGAGTTCATAAGGATAATATGCGAGCCAGACCATCCACATTAAACTAAAGTTGAACCATCTACCTCGGTAAGGGTGGGGCTTATTTGCCTCAAGCAGAGATGGACCATCTACCTCAGCCGGAAGGAGCCTAGCCACCTCGATTAAGCCAACATCATTACTCCATAAGCCTATTGAGCTTCCTAGCATTGATAACTACACCATTATCTGGATCACAATGAATAATTACTATTGTTGATTATGCAATAATTTAGACTTCGCTATACATCACCTATCACACTCCAAATTTCGCAACTCGAGGAGTGACCAAAATGGAATCATACACAACATGTATACTTTAGACTTAACCCTGATCAGAGCTATAGCCACCCTAGAGTAAACATCCACACTATATAATAATAGGATAACAACAAAATAATAATACTAGTTAAGCCTCAATCAAACTGAGGATCAGTGCTCCACAATAATCCCCACATAATATCTTGGCGTCATAGTCTTACAACCAAATTGAATGTATCTAAATTGATAATATTATAGTCCCAAATATAAATTGAACAACTTTAATAGAATAATGCTTTAATCCAACACAGTGGGCCCACCTAACTTTCATGTTCTGCACTTGCACCATAATCTGTACTGACTTGAACACTTATTCACTTATGCCCACGATGCACGATAAAACTATATATAATATGTAGCAATAGTAATGGCAATAAATAAACATGATAATATCAGTGTCCAATAACCGCATATCTTGGTAATAACCTAACATAATAACCAAAATCCATATACCAATACCAACATCCAATTAATTAACATAACCAATTATTCATTTATTATCTTTCCTTTATCTCTTTGTAATTTCATATCATTATATCACAATCATGGGGTGAATATTATCAACATCA
Organism: Vitellaria paradoxa; assembly: GCA_019916065.1. Lineage (NCBI taxonomy): Eukaryota > Viridiplantae > Streptophyta > Magnoliopsida > Ericales > Sapotaceae > Vitellaria > Vitellaria paradoxa. The sequence continues at coordinate 43,081,368 of CM034233.1, read as the reverse complement.
TTTTTATAGGCCAACATGAACCAAAATGATCAACTAAAACGTCTTTGTTTGTGATCCTAGGCTCACAGGCTATGATTAGCCAAATCATCATTGTCATTTTTTATGGATCAGAATCCAAAGGCTACAATTAGCCAGAATAAAACATCGTTGATCTGGGATGATCTCATCAGTTTCGAAAATGAAGCATAGCACCTGCCTACTTTCCATGGAAGATGGAGAAAATATTATCATGCCCAAGACTAGGAGTGTCATGCCTTGGATCTTTTGACTCGAAAGGTGAGTGAATAACCATACATACCATGCATATTCCACCAGCACCTTGATCAGAGAAATGTCACCATCCTAGAGTAACATCCGTAATAACTAGCAATAATAGATTTAAGATAAACTATGCCAAGGATAAGCTAAGCCACCATGTTCCAAACACATCCTACAAAAATAAATAACCATAGGCCTTATAGCCTTTACAACCTAATTGAATACACTCCAAATCTAAATATTTATTATAATCCCAAATATCAAATAAAACTTTAGTAATTAAAAATGCAAATCAACTTCTAATCCAATCAATGCCCACCTAAGACTCGGGGTCAAGACTTGTAGCAAAATCTATAAGGGCATGAGCACCAGCCACATGTACCCACGAAGCATAATACTAATATATATAATCTGCAAAGGATTAAACAATTTATCACCTTATAACAATAACATCAATTAATCATATGTCAATGAATAACCAGATCACAACAAATATTAATAATCATAACATCATATTAATCATAATCAAATTATTAACTTTGTTATGTTACATTATCATTTTCCAAGTCACCACTTCACATCATGGGGGTGGCTACTAACAACGTTGTTTCTATGGGCCAACACCCAATGGTAACTGAACACGTTGTATCTGTGGTACTCTACCACGGGCCATGATAAGTCGAAATCATAACATCATGTTGTAGGCTACTAACCTACTAGCATAAATACTAACCTTATGCAGGTTCTGGGTCTTTCAACCCAAGGGTGATCCTTGTACCCTTCTTATTTTTCCAGTATTAGCTATTCTCATAATCACAATATCATTCTCTTATCATTTTATATCAATTATCATCATCTCAGTGTTCTTTCCATAATAAGACATTAATAACAAATCATAAATCCTTAACTCATCTCTTCCCATTTTCTTATCACATTCTTTTCATATTCATCATCTACCTTCAAGAATTTATAGTATCATTCCCATGTATTTGTCATTTCATAATAGCGGTATAGAATTATCTATCACTGTATCACAACTCAATTATGCACATAATGTCATTTCCAATCATTAAATCATATCCTCTAAGTCATAAGATTTAGTTTCTTAATTGAAAAAAAAAAAACTAGGTTTCAAATAATGTCATACAAATCAATGTTCGTAAAAGAGTTAGCTTAAGTAAAAATTTATAACACCAAAAAGGGGGCCAAATAAGCAAACAAGACAAAGGGCAGGCTCTAAGGAGCCCACAGATGTGCACCTGGAATGGTGTGCACCGAACCCCATAGCCCTGTGTGTCCGGCGGTAGGTCAATGTGTTCCCACTTTTCCTACAAGTTCTCACTTTCTTCCTTGATTAAGTGTATTTTAAAGTAAAATTTTCAATTCCTCCTATTTCATATATTAACTTTTCCTACAAGTTCTCACTTTCTTCCTTGATTAAGTGTATTTTAAAGTAAAATTTTCAATTCCTCCTATTTCATATATCACTACAAAGTCTATACGAACCTAACAATCTGTTTATTTCAAAGTTTCATCAACTAAGGTTCGAGTTATAAATCTCCATCCATTTTCTTCCTACAAACATATACATACTATATCATAGTGTATAGCACAAACTTTTCTCAACAACATATTCATATTTCTTCAATTTAAATTTATCAAAAGCTACCCAAAATTCTCCACATACTATATATGTATGTAAAATGTGAGAGTTTCCCTGCATCAAGTAAAGAACTGAAGAAAATTAGTAAACTATAGGAAGTCGGTAACTTGCTGTTGAAACTTGGGAACTTCTTATACTTCGTACACTCAAACTGTTGATCCTAACATTAAGATTTTTACACTGTTGTGTTCAGAACGATTCTAATTTCATTTTTGTACTTATTGATTCTCGTTGCTCATCAGTTCTCGGTCTCTCTTTCCTTCATCTCCGACCAAACAATTAATTAATACATTATTCACACATATGTATGGAACGACGCTTGGAGACCAAGGTTACTACAGTAACCTACCCTCCTCCCTCTCCTACTAACCTCTCTTATCATAGGCTTGAGAAAGCTGAGACGGAAAAGATAGATAGAAGCACGTGATAAAAGATTGAGCAACCTTGCAAGCTGACCTCATCACTGGCCAGTCCCAACCTTGCTTAGGCAAGCACCCAAGAAGACGCCCCGTGTGCTCAGACCCTCCCCTTTCGGGTTTGTTTTCTAGCTTGGACAATATCAGGCCCAATGTAGATAAATTTAACCTGTATTAATTTTATTATCCTTTATTTCATCTTACCTATATCCAAAATTACAAAAATTAGAATTTATTGGTCATTATAAGGAGATTGCTTATGATTATGGAGAGAGTGGTTATTTATTTCCAAGGTTGTTAAAATCAAAATTTTACTTAAAATTGGAGGGTCCAAAAAATCGAATCACAAAACTGTAAGATTTTATCAAATGACTATAACATGAAAATATAGTCTATTATGTTACAGTTCTTCATTTAGATCTTCCATTTTTTATGATAAATAAATAATTTTATTAATAAGAGAAGATAGTAAAGATATGCATTAAGAGAATGCTATATACAAAAAATTACTCATATCAATAAAATGAATCATCAACAAAATTCACAAAAGACTCCATATCTAGTTTTATAGTCCTTTTACCCAATTATACAATTGAGACATTTAAAGTGTTTAGTGTTATCTATACCATTGATATTAAAATGTTGAGTTTATTTTATCTTAATTTTTATTGCAATTGACATGTATTTACAATATTTTATTATAGGCCTCTTGGTTTTCATCCTAACTACTATATTTAATTTAGCAGGAACAATGCTCGTCAATTAGTATAGCATAGGAAATAATAGTATTATATAGTTAAAAAAGAATCCATAAAAAAAGTAGCAAGTGAAATTGAAAAAAAAAAACCATAAATCTCTTGTTTGACAAAATTATAGAAAAATTAATTAACTTTAAAATTGGTAAAATTGCCTATGAAATTTAGATTTTAGTATTTTACGTTTCAAAATTGAGATTTTACCTATTTTATTCCTATTAAGATTGTACATAGGATCGAACAAGTTCTCTCGCTCTAACATCGTAAAATCATAAGATTTTAAGATTTAAATCGAGATTTTAACAATGTTGATTGTTTCCTTAAGATGTGAAACTGCCTACTTGTAACCCAAGTTTTGGGAGTCTTTACAGGGAACTTGAAGTAAGAGAAGGAGAGTAGAGAATGTTGTGGCTTCTGTTATTTTTAGTTGTTAATTAGATGGAGTTGCATTATGTTTCTCAAAGAAAAAAGCATTGCATTCTCTCATACAAAAATATTTTTAGCTGGTTTTCTAAAGCTCAGCATATCATAGTTGAGTTTTATTGGATTAGGTTTAGTATTAGAGCCAGTTTTTGGCTATTACAAAAAATTATCTTACAAATCATATGTACCAGTGTATAGTGCAGACTAAGTTCGAACACCAGGCAACAGAAGAGCCTTTGTCCATTCTAAGAGTTCGTACGAAGCAAACAAGGATGGCCGTAATGTCAGTAGAGGACGAGGTGACTTCGGAACAACCAGACCTTACCACCAAGGTTGAGAGGCTGACGAAATAACTAGAAGCAATACTAGCATAAACTCAAGATCAACCCTTCTTATCAACTAAGGGCATTAAAAATAATGACAAAATATCTTCTCCACCATGAACTTTGGTGTCAAAGGAGATAAATAAGGATGGAGAAACTCCAAACTTGAAGGGAGGTAACGACGACGATAATGGGGATGATGTTAGTGTCATATCGCTCACTGTGGGAACACCCCAACCCTTTAAGGTTGAACCTAGAGTTGAAATTGATGGCATGATTGATGCAAAGAAATTGGATTTATGGATAGATCAGTTTTCACCCTTTATGCGTTTAGTATTGTATAGAAGGTTGCATTTGCTCGCTTGAAACCGACCAGCCACGCATTGACTTGGTGGAATGAGTATCTAAAACCAATGCTGATCAAGAAGTAACTTGGAAAGGGTTCACATGACTTCTATCACACATTGGGTTTTAACAGAAGACCCAGAGTATGATAACCAAACTTACTACATAAGTTCCACTATAATCTAGTTGTTTAGATGTATTATATATATCTCAGGGCTTAAGCTAACAACTACTTGTCTATTTATAAACTTGATGACAACTTGGTTTACCATTTAACTTTATCAGCATCAATTCTTGCTACGAGAAGGCCTCTCTGTATAAAACTCGTGAAATAGGATGAGTTGCTAAGCTCAGTTAGAAAAATATTTAAATAATATCAACAAGTATTTTTATATAAAAATAGATGTGAAGTGTCCAAAGTAATTGTTGTTATCATATAAAATCAATGGTAACAGCACAAATTAAGTAAATAAACAATAGAATGCTCATGCAAAGTTACTCCCTTCTCGCCCTTATAAGAGATTGCCGCCCTTATAGCATCTCAACACATTCTTTATATAGAATGCATGGAATTATCATAATATCAACAATAACTCCTTCCTACTCTTATATCCCAGCACCACCGTTATAACTTTATTGCTTCAGCATGATGGCATGAATTCTCAAAATACAACCAGCGTTGATGTTCATACAACTGCCAATAAATATCTCAAAGTAATTCGTCAAACCCCGTCTAGCCCAACTGTCACATTTACATTCTCTAGTAATGTCACAACAATCATACAATAAAACCATATATTCTTGTCATGCCTTTAAGTAAAAATACTGGTTCTCAATTACAAGAACAAATCCCCTACCTAAAGGGTCCTGACACTTTTTCTGTTGACTTTTTTCTTAATTCATGCTAAATTCTGTATAAATAAATTATGACTGGTTAACACGTATTCACATGTTATCATCTAACCACTTCATTCGTGGCATTTAGTCTAAGAAATCAAAATTCTCAATTCCCTATTGCCAAATCATTCAATCTAATTTTGGGCAGATATTTATTCCCTTAGCCAACTAATTAAATATTACTATAATTATTTCTTTCTTACCAAACATAAAAGAAAATCATATTAACTAAGATTTATATCAAATACTCCTTATTCAGTGAATAAGTAAATTTTTGTTCTGAGAGAATCAAATTGTTGAGATGATTGCTGTTGATTATTCCCAGGTCCTATTTTTAACCCAAAAAAATTTTACAAATTTGACATTAAACAATCAAAATATAAACCAAATAAATTAATAATATATATCTAATAAATAGAACACAACCATTACACCTTTAACATAATTAACTATTTTAATCTTCCATAGAATTAATTTTAAATTAACAAAATAAAATAATTTATCCCAATAGTTGAGCCAAAATCCCTAAATTCTGTCTTTTCTCGCAATTTTCCCTTACTGTTTATTTTTCATTCTTACTCTTTACACTTACATATATGTGTATATGCACATCCTATGGCTAAGGAAATTGCCTCAATAGGTTTCATTTTTCAATTCAATTTTTTTTCCTCTTCCTATGCTTAGCATGCAGCCAAGCTAGCAACTAGGCTACACCTATATACATATATAGCAACCATGTCGCTTTGTGGCGTGCAACACTGATAGGTTAGCCACGTGTAACTTTAAACCTATCCACTAATTAAATTAAATTAATTAATTAACAACTTAATCAACCTGCTAATTAATTTAGATTAAGATTAAATAAAATTTAGAAGTATTAGAATAATATACAAATTATTCCAATTAAAGTTAATAAGAATTTAGAATAGTACCAAATTAATGAAAATTAAAATTTCTTAGCATAAAACAAAAATTAAAATAATAATGCATTTAAAAATAATAAAATTTTAGAATGTCACAATGTTTATGCCAAGAATTTTATCCCATGGGCTATTCAGAGGATCAATGGTCTTGATGGCATAATCTACGGCAACGACAAGAGCAAATGGTTCATGAATATGCCACCGAGTTCCCCTGAATGGCGGTGGCATTAGGAATAAACCTTAGTAGTGAAAATATGTTTACTAAGCTTGTAGTCGAGTTACATATCGGCAAATCCAAATAGAGATGCGCTTATATCAAGCCGTGAACATTTTGCAAGCAACTAGCATTGCTTTGGCAATAGAGCAAAAGAACAAACTACAGGAAAATGTGCTTTTGGTGACCACAAAAATCGTCACCAAAAGTATGACTTTTGTCACAGAAAACTTTTAGCAATGACATTAATGACGACTGAATATTGTCACTCATAGTTCTGTTGCTAAAACCTAATGTGATGACAATTTGTTGTTGTCACTCAAGTTAAATTTCAGTGACAAGCATATGTCGTCACAAAAAGGATTACTTTTTGTTTTTGTAACAACTAAAACCATCACTAATTAATATATTTGGTAACACTAAATCTTGTCACATAATCCTATAAAGTTGTCACTATAGAATTTTTCTATTTTTTCAAAATTAAAAAATTTATTCTTATAGTGACAATATATTTTGTTAGTAAAAGTGTGTAACAATTATAGTGATTGCATTGTCAAAAAAATCATTACCAGTGATATTACTATATCTCATCATTAAATTACATAATAGTGATGGATGATTTCGTTGTCACAAAAACTATAGCTAGTGACGATCTTATCCATCATTACAAAAAGTACATAATAGTGACAGATAATTTCATTGTCACAATAACTATGTCTACTAACAATCTTTTCCGTCACAAGTAATATGGTTGGTATGTAACAAATATGAGATAATGTGACAACTCATTTGTCGTCACTTCACCACTTTTTTTTTTTTTGACAAGTTTCTTTGTTACTATAAGTAATTTGTAATTTTACATTTAAATTTTATAATTTAAAATTTTTAAAATTATCATGTTTAAAGTTACTTCTAGCTAATAAATAACTTTCAATAAAGAAATTTAAGTAAATGAAATGCATATTTTACATCAAAAGTTAAAACTCTTTAATACATAAATTTATCATAATCATAGCCAATAAAAAAATTTATAGTACTTTAATGATGTTTGAGTATCAATATTTTCAAGTATCCTGTAAAAAAAAAAAATTAACATACAAAAAAAAGCTTATCCTGTAAAAAAAAAAAAAAAATTAACATACAAAAGCAAAACTAAGTATCCAGAATGTTTTATATTAAGCATGCTTAATTCCAACATAAGCGAAATTACAATTTTTCAAATTAGAAAAAGAAGGTAAACTTAACTCATACCCGGTTTGGGTTTACAGAATGTGATGGTCTCGAATGGGACATGAAGCTAAAAAAAGTTATCGTTTGTTTTTGAAACATTACGTCAAATTCACTTTGCATTTGAGCTCGAATATCTACCTTGAGTTATTCTTCTACCTATGGTCTAAATTCTGTTACAAGCTCAGTATGTATATCCTCATTAACATTAGCTCTCATTGATATCAACATGTACATCAGTAATTATTTTTTCTTAACTGACCCCAAAACCCTTTGTACTTCTTTTTGTGTACTCTCTTGGAACCTCCTCCTATTACTTGGTGCTTTTTTTCTGCACCTTTTCCATGAAAATAACAAGGCTTTTCACCAATAACTTGCAACAACATCTCGTCTCGAGTGCACTAAGATTCCTGGTCTTCTGCTTGTTGCGTGACAAGATCATGAAGTTTCTCCTACATTATAATTGCCATAAAGTTAGTTCAACAATACTAAAATGAAAATTTGACACAAAATTAAGTGTAATATATTCAATTATTCTTACATGAACTTCTCTAGATTTAGAATTGGACCATCGCAAATAATCAATTCTATTTTAAACATTAAAGGTCTATGATTGTATTACGTTCAATTGGATCCACATTTTCTATCCTGTAATATTTATAAATCACCCCTACTTGCATATACTTTTACCATTTTTTCTCACTATTTTTTTGTTAACAAATAATGGAGCAATGTTTCGAACTATGTAGCCACAATAATTGACAATGTCTCTTGCATTATCTCCCACAGCCCTTAATATGTTATTCAGGATATACTTCTAACTTTTCATTTTTAGTCTTCATATCAACCTTCATACATTTGTATTTCCCTTTGACACATTTCTCTAATTCAGTACAATAGGCTGTAAAAATAAATGTTATAACATATTTTCATGTTATACAAAAAATTCCCCAACACATAAGTACTGTTTGTTTTCTTATACGTGCCAAAAAAAAAGTAGTGGCTTGACAGGTCCAAAAAAATAGTAACACGTGAATTTTTTTATATCTCAATAGAGGCAAATCAAGCGGACTACGAGAACAAAGTTATATCATTTTGGTTTACCAGCATTTCTGTGACAACCAGATTGTTAGGGATGTGTCTCTAAATGTGGCTCTATTGTCTGACTTAGAATCTTAACATTCCACCTTTGTTACGATTGTAATCTTGTCACTAGTGGCTCTTGCCAATATTAGATCATATCTTCTACATTTCTCCTCTAGTGTGACAGGGACTCTAGGATTTATGTGTGGGCAAGGTTGCCTTATATTTAAGCATTCTCATGCTATTTCCTTGTCCACCTCCGTGTCCACTAATTTTGTCACGTATAACCATGTTCTATTACAAGTAAATATTAGTTTATAATCAAACAAAATATTAAAAAATAAAATATAATCCAATAGTTTATATTCAAGTAAAGCACATAAAACGACAACAAAAAAATTACACGAAAAAAATAGCTCAAAAAATGTAACAAGAAAACTGCACAGAATAAAAACAAATTGCATAGAAAATACAGTAAAAATCTACACAGAATAAAAAATAGTTACATAAATAAAAAAATTGCACAAAAAACATAACACAAAATGCACAGTATAAAAAAACTGCATAGATAAAGCACCACCAGATAAAATTGCACAATATAAAAAAAAACTACACAAATAAATCATCAATAGATAAAATTGCATGATATCAAAAAAATTGCACATCATAAAAAAAATACATAAAAAAATTGTACAGTATAAAAAAATGCACAAATAGAGCACCACCAGATAAAACTGCACAATATCGAGAAAAAAAACTACACACAAAAAACTGCACATTATTAAATAAAAGAAAACTACACAAAAAACTGCATAGATAAAACTGCACATCATTTCATGATCAATTAGAAGGTAAGAATACATTAGTGTTAGAGCTTCTCAGTTAAGAAATACATTAGGTAAGAAATCCATTTCTTGACATCATTGTCACAATCGGATCCACGCTAGGCCGATGGGCGCAAGTCGTGAGTTTTTATTACGACATGATACGTATGAGATCGCCCAAATAATAAAAATATGTTTTGATTTCAAAAATAAGGCTTAAATAGAGAGACTAGGAGTCACCACTCGATACTTTCAAAATGGGTGTGTCAAGAAACCTGAATTTTAATTATGATTTAAAATGTTTTATTTGTGTTTTGAAAGATGTGACAAAAGACCCCTTTTTAGTGACTCTCGACTAGTTTGTGCAATTAAAGATAGTGGGTCTGTGGGTTCAGCTATGCAAGAAAACCATTATGTCTAGATACCTAAGGATATCCAGAGTTCCTTTTGACTCTCAGCAGTCAAAATCTCACAATATAATACTTTGTGTCGCATCTCTATTTTAAGATACATATTTAATCCTTTAAATAGAGTGGATACTTCTAAATCCTCTGCCCAATCACAAATTTTATAAATACCCACATTAGAAGAAAACACAACCTGTAAAGTATCCATAGGTATATAAACAAAAACTTCCACAAGTACTTAGATATATACGAACTTATAACTTAAAAACCTCATTAAACATACCATTAGTCTATACTATTAAAACTCTAGATTTATTTACATAAATTCTAAATACTAATACAGGATTAAATTAGGAAAATAGGCAATCGAGTTCTCTTCCAGGCGCTTGCAGCCAGTTCTAAACTTAACATGAAATATGTAAATTTAGGTGTGAGTGTCACACATTCAATGGAGGTATTTTACTTAAAATAAAAGATAATAAATATATACAAAAAGTAATTCACAGTAATTATATAATCAAATGTCCCACAAATAAATCATAATTAATTTAAATGTATCATAACTGACAATGATAAAAATATCTCAACACACAATTCATTGCTACTTTTCATTTATCAACCATCATCATCATCATTATCATTAGGTCCCAAATGGCAACCTCATAACAATTTGTGTGATAATCAATTTAAATAATAATGCAACACATATTTGGTTCCATCTGGCCTACGAGTTGAGCACCCAACTATGGACAGTTGCTTTAATTAGCATGTCCTATTAGCTCCATTTGACGTTATTTTTTTCTCTAACCCTATCTGACCTCATATTTTTTCTAACCCCATCTTGTCTGGTCTTATCTAATCATAATGCAAGTATAATACACACAATTTATGTTGATATGCAATAATATTTTTCCTCAAATAAAAGTATCACTTCTCAAATTTATCATTCCATAAATAATCGCAAGTCATCGTTAACACAAATAATTCATAAATAGCCAGCATTCCTTATTAGCACAAACATTTAATAACAAAAATAAATAAATAAATAAATAAATAAAATTTATCAATCCATATTCAATATCTTTTACTTTTAAGTTTAATACACTCACCAGAATAGCAAAATTTCTGAAAAAGCAAATTACTGAGGTGATTGCTGCTGATTATCTTTGGGTCTTAATTTTAACTCGAACAAACTATACAAATCAGATATTGAAAGGTTAAAATATAAACCAAATCAATTAATAATGCAATTATAATAAGTAGATCATAACCATTACACCATCAACATATTTAATTTATTTAACCTTCTATAGAATTAATTTTAAACTAACAAAATAAAATAATTAACCTTAACAGTCTAGCTAAAATTCTTAACTTCCTTTTTCTCGCTTCCTACACTGTTTTTTTTTTCCTTCTTACCGTTCCTTACAATTTTTTTTCTCACGTTATAAGCATAACATATACATATATGTATTATATATTAGGTCAACCCTCTACCAAAGTCTTCGCTGTCAATTTTTTTTTAAGACACGCCACATACCACCAATTAGGCTCACCCACAACACACACACACACACACACACACCACATATGTACACTAATACATACTAACTAACCAACCACGATGCATACTAATGCATATATATATATATATATATATATAAATGAATTCATATTATAATTAACCTCAAATTAATTAGACTAATTAATAACATCACTAATTATTAATAACTTAATTACTCTACTGATTAATTTAAAAAAAATAAATAAATTTTAAAATAATACCAAATTAACACAATTAAATTTTCTAAGCATAAAATAAAAATTAAATTAATAATATATTTAAAATAATAAAAATTCAGAAAGTCACACTCCAGTTTATAATGATCATTGCATATAACCAATAATTCAAATGATGTATAAAATGTAAGACAATTGAGCCTAGCTCGTAAGTGTAGACTTATGTAGTCCTTATGCATATTGGGAATGAGGTGTGAATTAAAAATGGTCTATAAAGACCGAGGTAACTAGACTCAAGCTATGTGCTCGAGCTGCCTACATACGCAGTAAGCGGATTAGGCCAGCGTAGTTTAGACCTAAAATGGCCTAAACTATGTGTATGTGTGATGTTAGATGTGTGTGGAATCCTCGCTCCAAATCTATGTTACGCCTCGCACAAATGGTCTATGAAGAGCGTGGTGACCGGACTCAAGCTATTTGCTTGAACTGCCTACGTACCCTATGAAGGAAAAAAGATCAACATAGCTCTAAACTATATTTACGCTTCACATAGAAGTGATATGCAAATGTGTATGTGGATGCAAGGGTCATCAGAATACCATGGATGGAAAACTGATCAGCCTCAAGCATAGTGAGCCTCATCATTGACCAAGGTAGGCTGAGTGTATAAGTATGAGGGAGTAATTGATAAGGTCGTGTTGTATAAAGGATTAATATGGTGGAACCCTGTTCCTGATATCGGATGAGGAAGAGAAAAGAGCCAAGCTCTAGATATGTATTAGGAGTAATTATCTTTGTATTGTGAGAGCCTAGATTGAAATGGAAGTTAGCTCCTTATGCATAACTTTGGCAAGAGAGCTTCTTCATTCCAAATGATAAAAGGCATTTAGCATCTCGTGCTTAACTTGGAAAATGAGCCTTACTCTGAAGTAAAAGAACAACAAGCACCTTGCGCGTAGCTGGAGAAAGGAGTCTTGCTCCAAGGGAAAATATAATTAGCACCTTGAGCTAACTGTGGAAATGAGCCTTTTTCTAAGAGTTTCACTTCATTGGAGACTTTAGTTCTAAAAAACAGTTAGTGCCTTGTGCATAACTAGGAAAAAGCAGTTAGCATCTAGTGCGTAACTAGGGAGTGGAGCCTTGCTCTAGAGAGAAAGGACAATTAGCGCCTTACGGGGAATGGAGCCTTACTCCAAGTATACGCCTGGCACGAGTGAATGAGTGTCTATCATTTGGGAAAATGGTTTAGCTCTGATGAGGAACTTAACTCTAGGTGGTGATGATCAAATCTATGGGCCGAGAAGACTAGTGTGATGCATTCGATTTGTCAAGTATATCATAGGCATGTTGAATGTGATGACAATTTATATTCTATCATAGATGACAATTCAAGGATATATGTCAGGTATGTTTAAGGGAAGTCGCGACTTAAAAATCATCGGCTTAGCCAATCCTAAGTTATTCCCAATCTTTGGAGCCTTGCTCGCTCAAGTGAATGCTCTTGATTGGTAAGCATTTGATTTCTAAGTCTATGTTAACCCTATAGTGTGTGTTTGCATGTTTGAATGTGTTTTAGTATATCAAAGCACACACAGGCATGTCAAAACATGATGCATGGCATGTCACAACATGTTTTAGAATGGTAGATGATGTCCTAGCATTTCATACCATGATGTGGGATGGTTAATGAGCATGGTAACACGGAATAACCTGATAATATGATATGTTGGCATGGAATAGCACGTCATGGCATGGTATAACATGGCTTAGCATGGCAGTATGACATGTTAGCATGGTATAGGATGATAATGGCATGTTATAACATGTAGAGATGATATGGCATGGTAAATATGATGTTCAGCATGGCTTGGTATGGTAATGTGATGTAATAACATGGCATGACATGGTAAACATGCTTTTATGACGTGGTATGGCATGGTAGAATTATGTTATGGTAGGTATAACATGGTAGTATAATGTGGGCATGTCATGTGTATGATGCTTGGAATTTTACAAAATTGTCTCAGGTAAATCCGGTTAATGTCATACGTTAGATCTATCCTGAACTTGAATTATGATATGGATACATTTCATTGACAAAAAATTTTATTTACATAATTAAAATCATTTTACCCTAATCATACAAATAAATTGAATTGGAGGATCAAATAAAGTTTTCTAGAGATGAGAAAATTATACTGAAGTAGGCTTTTTCTAGAGATAAGAGGTCTAGATTTGAGAGCTCTGAGCACTGAGTGTTGAAAATGAAAATGAGGAGGGGGAGGCTAAAGGAAAAGTCTAAGACCAAGATTGGAGACGCTCTAGGAAGGTGAACTTTTTCTACAGCTATCGCTGTGCGGGTTTCGAGACCTCCTAGTCGGGCAGGTAAGTAGCTGCTATCTCCGACCGAGCATAAGCGATTGCGGGCCCTATTTATAGGTTTTTTGACCCAAACAAAACTTCTACTAGGCCAAACGGGCAAAAAAAATTGCCCTTGTCCTCAGGCAAACATATTTGCCTGGCTTAATAAGCAAATCCCTTTGCTGAGGCAATTTTGCAATCTTTTTTACCCATTAAAATAGCAAACATGTTTGCTCAGAGCCGTAGGTAAGTATAATTGCAAAATAGGTTAGGCAAGAGGTTCTGTATACCTAGGTAGGCGAAAAAGCTTGCCACAAAGCTATGTGGCAAGTTGTTTGGTGGCTAGGCATGGGAAAATGGCCATTTGGCCTACAGCCCTGAGCTTAGGTCATGTTCGACTAGGTTCAGATTCCACATTGATGGGTTCGAGCTGTTTTATGAGCTTTTGGACAGTTTTCGGGAGTTTTGGAGACCTCTCGAGCACTTTTTGGAGAGAATTAAACCAATAAGGTCAAATTTTAGTTTAATTTGGATTTTCTAGGATCGAGTTAGGTCTATTTGAAAACTGTTGCTCTGAAACAGGCTGAAATGGAGAAGGGCTCATCCAATTCCTTTGCCTAACCCTTGGAATCACCACCAGGATGGTTCCTTTTATCATTTTTAGGTATGAGGAATACAAAAATGTCATTGGTGTGACTTTAAGACCTTTTATGAATTTATAAATAATTAATGAATTTTTGGGTCAAGACTATAGAGGGACCTCTTAAGGTTTGACTTGACCAGACCTAACTATGCCATTACTTAGAAAACTTACTCTCGACATTCTTGTGCAATTTGAAAGCCTTCTGACTTCATTTGGGGTCTCAAATTGTATCGAGTATGCCAATAGCTTTTTTTTCATCGGCAGAAGCCATTTTGAGTCGACGGGGGTAGGATGACTACTGGAGCGGTGTTTTAGTTATTATGAGCTGTGTTTGATATCCTCTAGCATGTTCTGAGATGTTCTGTGTCTTCTTGTATGTATCTAGTTTGATCTTGGTATTCCGCTCGATATCGTCCTTTGGGTACGCAAATAAAGATCATTTTTGACTTTTGGACCTAGTTGACCCTTGATTCTAAACTCTAAATGCTTCATTGATGCAGGGATCCTCAATTTGATGTCTCAGACACATCTATGTAATTTGGTCACCTTCTACCTTAATCAGCTCAACTTCTCCTTAGCTTCAAGGGTATAATAGTCATTTTGCTGATTGTTCGCTCTTTGTTAAATTCTGGCATTATGACAAATCTTACAATTAAGAGATGTTAATCAATAGAGCACTATTCAACTAAAGGCATTAAATGTTATAATGTTTAAACAAGGGGGGGAAATTTTTTGGTGTCTACAATCATCAATCAAATTTTTTCACAACAAATTAAAAAAGGCAACTAGTTTGCTAGTAGTGTTAAAGTTTCTCAATTAGAAATGTAGCTTGTACTCCATTGAACTTGCAGCATCATTCCACTTTTACTTGTAAGTTTCAGGCCTTGCGAAAACAAATAACAAATTCAAATGATGCATATTTAAGGATGTGTTAACTTGACAACCAAGTAGAGCATAAGATGCTTAAGTGATCCAATAAAGAAAGCAAACATCAAAACAAACACCATTACTCAAATCACTAATAAACAAGTAAAGCAACAAATGATACGCAGTGAACAAAATTCAAACTGCATTGTCGCAAGAAGTAAACAGACTCATAAGTGTAAGATTATGAAAATTCTTTGCTAACAAAATCTAATATTTGTCTTATAGGACAAAAAACTTTTAAGAGTAACAAAAATAAGATGAAGTCAACTTGAAGAAATGCTAAATATGAAGCTATAAAGGCATTTACATCAAAATTTTTTATCAAACCATATTGATCAAACTAGATCTACAAAAATAAAATACAAATGGTTGTACACAATTATCAATCACGGTTCTGAAGAAAAAACAAAATAATTCTGAAATATTCTTTTCATCAAGAAAACATACTGCATCTAACACAATTGATAGTAAATCTCACAATAATAAGATAAACTAATTCAAAAATACTCTTTTTACACACACATACACACACACACACATAAAATAGATAAAATGATCCAATCACTTTGAAAGAAAGTAACTACCAAACTTTCACATTCTCATCACTTGTTGAATGTAAAATATTGTTGTTTTATTTTCTAACCAATTAATGACAATGGTAGCTTCAATAGATATAATGAATGAATAATAAATAAATAGATAAGTATCTATTCCACAAACCATATGGGGCCAAAAATAAAAGAATAAATAAATAAATAGCTAAACTATAGAATTTTGCTTCATTTTGTATTGTGCTCATCATCTGTCTAGTTGTCAGATGAAAGTTTATGTTCATCAACTTCATCTATATCGTCGTCATCATTAATAGAATTCGCAAATGTTGCATTTCTTGTCATATTCATCATAGTGGCCGGAAGAAAGTTAGGCTTATTATCATCTCAGGTGAGCATAATTGTGATGTCATCATTATCTAAAAATGGAATCATAGAAAATGCTCTTTTGACCTCTTTTCGTAAGCATCATCTCCATCTACGAAAGAATCCATACCACTCTCATCTATATTTTGTCTATCATCTAATGCTATATTATAAAGATCATGGGGATTTGTTTTAATCAAAACAAACCAATCATTGTTTGCAAAATCTTCTACATAAAATACTTGCTCTGCTTGAGATGTCGTGCAAATGGTATGTTACTACAAAGGCTTCCATGAACATTCACACTCATGCACTCATAACTATCAACCTTATATCCCTCTCTTACTCGGGCCATGTCCCACCATTGATACTTGAAAATGGTGACCTTATTACCTCCTACATATGACAAATCAAAAATGTATTCCAAAACTCCACAATATTCCTTTTTAAGAGATGCGTCATCTCCTTTAACAAAAAGACCACTGTTTTGATTTTTTTTCTCAATTGAGCGGTCTTTTGTATGGAACCTAAATCCATTTAGAATATATGTTGAATATTAATAAATGACTCTCATTTGACCAATTGATAAATTTAAAATGTCCTTGCTTGCACATCCTTCTGCTTGTAGTTTTGAAACCTATCATTCAAAAAATGATCATAAATCATGTTAATAAATATTATAACATAATTTTTATAACCAACGAGAGTGTTTTAAATAATGAGATTACGAACACCTATGCATTTGTAACACCAACTAGGTAAGTCCTTATTGTGTCTCTCTAGTATGTGCCTTTGAGTCCGTATCATGATCTTGCTCTAATGTTTCCTGTTAATAGTATTAGCTTGATATTGTTTATATAGAAAAAAAAAATTGTCCATAAAAACTAATTTTGTCTTACTCAATAATTGGCCAAACTTCTTTACAATTTTGAAGTACATATGCGCATGCTTGATTAAATTCCTCATTACTAAGATGCTATGGCTTGAAAGCACCTTTTGCGAAACCATTTTTTTCCAAAAATAGACAACACGTTTAGGCTAGTTATTTCATCATGATTCGTTGATGCTGAATTGAATTTAGTTCGATCTCCATGTAAGTATTTTGAACAAAATGTCAAGCATTCATTGGCAATGTTACCTTCTATAATGGATTTTTCTGGACGAGCTTTATTATGGATATAGGACTTAAGTTTCCATAGGTACCTAGTTGAAAACACTAATACTATCAATTACGTAAATATTAAGGGACAAAGTCATACCTCTCAATTGGATACATCAAACAATATTGTACTAGTCTAGCAATCTTGGGTTCTCTTGCCAAGTGAATTAGTAAGTGAAGCATAATGTCAAAGAAAACTGGTGGAAAAATTGTCTTGAGCTTACGTAGTGTGATCACAATTTGTGATTCAAGTATATCTAAGTCATCACTTACTAGTGTCTTTGAGCACAAGCTTTTCAAAAATTTGCTTATTTCAATTAATGGCTCATATGCATTCTTAGACAATAGTCCATGTATTACAAGCGAAAGTACTAGTTGCACAAAAATATGATGGTCATAAAACTTTAAACCTGATACTATTTTTCCGTTAACATTTACACACCGAGATATGTTTGACGAGAAACTATTAGGAACTTCCAAGTTCACCATAAATTTATAAACGATCTCCTTCTCAGTTGAGGATAGTGCGTAGCATGTGGTTGGAATCAATACTTTATTGCCAACAACCTAAGGATGGAGATTTTGCTTGATTTTTATATCCACTAGATCGTAGTGACTCTTTAAAGTGTCTTTAGTCTTCCCTTTCATATTCATTATTGTGTTCAATATATTATCAGAGGAACATCAAGGTTGTGCTACAATGAAAGAGTTTTCCAGTAAGGCAATTTGAAGAAAATGCTTTTCTTTTTCCAATTGTAGACAATATTTAACTCAGTTTTCTTTCTCTTTCTAGCCTTCCCAATGTAACGTTATTAAAAGAATACAATTGATCAAGAATATCATCCCCGGTTAACAAATTTGGTGAAAGTCAATCTTTGACTTTTTCGTTGAATGGCATCTTATTTTTCTGCCAAGCATGATTTATTGGCAAGAAGCGGCGATTGTCCATAAAACATAACTTGTTTCACAAAGAGGTAGAACAAGTATGTTTATGGTAGCAAAGGCAAGCTAACTTCCCTTTCATCAACCATCTTGATAAGTTACCATATACTGGAAAATCATTAATTATCTATAAAACTGTAGTTGAAATTTTGTTGTGCGCATGCATCATATAAATTTATTCCATCTTCCCATAACTCTTTTAACTCTTCCATTAGTAGCTGCAAATATATGTCAACATCATTTTCATGTGACCTAGATCCTAGAATAAGAAGTGTCATCATGAAGTAAGGATACTTTATGCACAACCAAGGTAGTAAATTATATGGAACTAGAACCACTGGCCATATACTATATGACGTGCTCATATTACCATAAGGGTTGAACCTGTCACTTGCTAAACCTAACCTTACATTTCTCTTATCTGCAACAAATAACTTGTGCTACTCATCAAATGATTTCCAAGCCATCGAGTTCACGGGATGTCTCATTTTACCATTATCCACCAGTTTCTCCTTATGCCACCTCATTTTCTTAGCAACATCTCTCGGCAGAAATAACTATTAGAGTCTTGTTTTTAAGGGAAATGACGTAAAACCTTGCAGGGAATTTTATCTTTCCAACGAGAGAGCCCACATACAAGACATGATTATGCATGTTCATGCTCTCTCCAATACAAAATGCAATCATTGTTGCAAGTATGTAATTTTACATAATCAAGACCTAAATCCCAAATAGTCTTCCTTACATGATAATAAGAATCTAGGATCAATGCATTTTCCTAGAAGAGACTCTTTATGTAAATTCAGTATATCATTCATTCTGTATCACTAAGACTGTTAAGACATTTCATGTGTAGCAACTAGACGATAAAAGAAAGCTTAGACAACTTGGAGTTGGGGTATGATCAACATTAGCATCTTCAAGTAACCTATCAAACCTTTTTTTCTTATTCTTTTGGTCCTTATTGAGCATTTCCTTCAACTTCTTGAACATTCGTATCTCTAAAACCAAATGTGTCATGGACCATTCTAATCATATCATTGTGATAAAAATTTTCCATATTGTCATTACGAACAATATTAGATTTATTTGAACTTTCTCTGAGCTTTTCTCTATGAAACATCCATATTTTGTAACTTCTAACGAATTACTTTTTGAACAAGTGAAATCTCACATCACATCAATTCTTATAAGTGGTATTCCTACAATTGTTATATGGACAGTGAATTTTACCGTTACCCCAGATTAACCAAATGTAAAATTAAAAAATTGATCAACTCCATCAATATACATCGTACTCACTATATTATCGGCTCCAATCCATTTCTTATTTAGCATCCTTAATTTCCTACAAATGTAGCATAAAGGAGAAAATGAAAAATGAAAAATGAAAAATAGTAAGGTGACAATCCTAACTAATAAATGAAAAATTATAATTGATAAAAATAAATAACAATTACCTATCTATCCTACTATGATGGAGAAGTAAAATTATAATTTTATCTAGAAAATTGGTCCTATATCTACCCATTACAAATATACATATTAGCTAAAGACATGGATCACGTTAAAATGAATTATTTTGTTAATTTTAACACTCTATTCTTTTTTATTACATCACATTAGAATGAATTATTTTACTTAAATATTTTATTTAATTAAAATTATTTTAATAGGTAATATAATTTACTAAATTAAATAATTTAATTATTTAATTTAGTTTAATTATATAAAATATATTTAATTAAATTATTTTTAGTAAATAAATATTTACTATATTTTATTTTTGATAAATAATATAATTAAAATAATTTAATATATTTTACTTAATTAAATTAAATTAATATAAAATATAATATATTAAATTCAATTAATTTTTTAAAATACAATTTATTAAATTCAATTTATTAGTAGTAATTAGGTCCTTAAGCTGACCCATCAACACAAAGCCATTAACCCACAAAGAGGGCATCACAGTTGAGGTTGGTGATTACACTTGAAAAGTGCAATCATAAACCTTGATTTTTATGCTAATTCTGATAATTTATGTTTTAATATGTTTATTTTAGCTTAATTTTGTTTATTTTGTTCATTTATGCAGGTTTTAGTAGAAATATACCAAAATTACTTGTTGGAATGAGATACATGCCCAATTTTGACGTAGAAGGAGTTCCAAAAATTAAAAGTGGTTTTCAGCAAAGTTATAGTGGACATTTCAAGCTTTTCAAAAAGCTATCATGGGACCAAATTGGAGTTCGTTTGGACCTTGAAAGATTGCTTAAAAATCAAGACTGCAAAGCTAGACAAATCCTAATCACCATAGGATTTAGGGCATATCTTGAGTTTTCGAGATCTAATTGAGGTGATTCAAAAGCCCAAAGTCAACTACACATTCTTAGATACAACTTTCATGGAGAGCCCAGGTCCAAAAGAAGTCTCCATCTACCCAAAAATCAGTTTACAAAGTTGCACAATTCGGAACTCTTCGAATGATTCAGCACGACACCCTATCAGTATTTTGGCCATATCTTCTCGCTCACAACTCCGATTGATGTGATTCTTTTTTGGTTGGAAAGAAAACTTGAAGGAATACAATTTTTGTGTTTTAGTTGAAGCATAGATCCATCGTCTTCAAGGTCAAAGTCGCATTGAAAGTTGAGAACAGAAAGCTGTCAGAAGAAAAACACAAATTGAGGATGGACATTATGGTCCGGACACCCCCATAGGTGGTTTGGACCACAGAAGGTTGATTTGCATGGATAGATTATATTTTTAGGGTTTTTCATCTCCACTATATATAAGAACGTGTACAGCCGTTTGGGGGGACTTCTCACCTACGCTTTTCTCTGTAATTTTTAGGTTAGTTTTTCATTAAAATAGATTTATATAGAGAGTTTTAAATTTAGTTTCTTAAGAGTTTTTGGATTTGATTGCTTTTGGATTCGAGTTTAATTCATTGCGAAGAACGGTACGTGTTTTGTTTTATTCAATGAAATTTATATTCTTGTAACACCCAGATTTTTCAGAACCAGGGAAGTGAGTGGAAGAATCATACATGACATGTGCTAAAATATCCATTACCCTAATTAGAGTCACACCACTACCTTGGAGCAAACATCCATAATATATAAAAATAATTTTATGATTACGCTAAATGTAATTAATAACAACTGAACCTCAGTATAATCGGACAACAGTACTCCATCTACACTTTTAAATATAATAGAAATTTAGGCTTCAAAGCCTTTTTCAATCATATCTAATAAATCCCCAAATTAATAATATGACAGTTCTGAGTAATGTCACAGCAATGCAAAAGTAAATCCAATAATGGCCCACCAAATTCTCAGATTCATGACCTGCAAAAGAATCTGTAGGGACGTGAGCACTAATCCACGTGTGCCCACGATGCATAATAAATAACATATATGATATGCACACAACACTCGGATTACCAATAGTTTCATATCAATAACTCATAAACTCCAAATTGTTTCACATCGTAACATCAACACATACATCAACATACATCTCAAAAATGATTCAGTTGTTATCTTTCATTCATTTCTTTGCCATCACATCACAATCATCACAATCATGGGGCAGATACTATACAATATCGTCGTTCACGGGTTTAGACCCGATGGCCACGAGTAGCCCAATAATTATCATCGTTGTAGGCTACTAACCTACTGGTATGAATACCAACCCTTGCGCAGGTTTAGGGTTTTGCAACCAAAGGGTAATCTCTGTACCCTTCCTATTTTTCAGTATCTACAGCCCCGCAATCACAACATCGTTCACATTTCCTTTATCTCCATTATTATCATCTTAATAAAACAGCTCGTTAGAATCAATCAACAACATCACATCATCACTTTTATAATCATTCTCTATTAATAAAAAAAATCACTCAAACATTCCAAAATTGAGCATTCTCAATTACACATTTTCTATGCATATAACTATAAATTGTCAAACTGCAACTTCAGGGGCAAAATTGTAATTTTGCATAACGTTAGGGGCAAAATCATAATTTCTAAAAATCCCTGGGGTCACTTCATATTTATTCCAAACTTTGGGGGTCACTACGTAATTACCCAAAATTTTGGGGCCAATTTGTAATTTTTTAATAAGTTTGGGGTCAAACTGAAATTTTTAGTGATTTAGGGGTAAAACTGTAATTTTGTAAAACTTTTGGGGTCAAATCGTAATTACATAAAAACTATTGGGGCTAAAGGAAAATTTTGGAAACTTTCATGGAATATGCTTTGGCATATTCTCTTCTACAATTTTTTTTATTTCCAGTGAACTCCTTTTCTTTTGGTAGTGATATTTTGGTGGTTTGGTTTGGACAGAATTCACCCAATGTAGTCTAAATTTAATTACATTCATACAAAATGATCACAAACAATTTATCAAAATATTTTCATATCACATATGTAAATAAAATGCATTAAATCCCTACCTCCAATTTGGAGAAAAATGAAGAAACCCCAACATTTTAAAATTTCACTTCTCCGTATCTCTCATCTTGGATCGAATTACCACGATCCGACACCGCCATGTGATCACAACGTCAAAAATACCAAAACCCTATTATTCTTAAACTTAAATCCTCATTTTCTCTCTCCTCTTTATTTTCTCTCTCTTCTATTTTTTTTCTCTCTCGGTTTATTTCTCCCAACACATAACACACACACCCACACCCATTCACACACACACACACACATATATATATATATATCATATGCTTGGTGGCCAAGCAAAAGGAAGCTTCCAAGAAGCTTCAAATTTTTTTTTTTTTTTTTTGTTTGCTTCTCACAGAATTTTCTAACCAAAGTGTGCACATGGTCACTTTTGACCATTAGATTTTGTAGCTTATATATATATATATATATTAAAATAATATTTGTATTAAAATCAATTTTTTTTAACAAAATAATATGAATATTAAAAATTTTAAATTTTGGGGGTTATTACAATTCTTTTCGCTTTCTCTTTTCATTTACTGTTTTATTGTTTCATCCATGTTATACTAGATTTTTATTATTGATTTAACCCATCAATGATGGGTGGATCTTTATTTGAATGTTAAATGTAATCGAATCTAAGCATGTAATGTAAAAGTTGCATGTTAGTGTTCTTGTTCTCTAAATCTACTTTCTAATGTTTTCAAAACCTCCGAGAACCTGTGTAGTTGATCATATTTCCTTGAAATCAGTGGTAACTACACAAGACTATAACTTTCTTAATACTTTGAAAACAAACGAAATAGATTTAGATACGTTTTGTAGTTTTCTTTCTATTGCCTTTGAAAACATGTAACCTCAATCATATTTCGTTGAAATCCCTGATAACGTTACATTATTAAAACTTTCTTTATATTTTGAAATCAAAGAAAAAAGATCTAGACCAAAGATTGTTTTCAAGATGACATATTTTTGGTTTTATTTATCCTAAACGTGATTTTAAAACCGTGCTTTGGAAATAAAAGTTTTTACGATGAAATCTTTCCGGTTTACTTTTCCTAAACGTGAGCTATAAATCGAGATAATAATCACATCCAAACATGAGAATAAGCCATTCACCCAAATTTGTAGGTTGAATCAAGATTTTAAATTATCTTGAATGCATAGTGTTATTGCTTTCATTTTAGTTTAATTTAATTGTTACAATTTAGTTTATTTATTTAGTAGTTAGTAATCAAAACTTTTCAAAACTCAAAACTAGTTTTCTTTTCCTTTAAGAAAAAAAAAAAGTAATCAGTAGATAGAAGAACTTAGAAAACTCTAGTGTTCAATCTAAAAGTTCCCTGTGGATACAATCCTAGACTCACTAGGTAAAATTACACCGCACACCCTTATACTTGGGGGGTTTTCTAGACGCAATATTTAGAAGCGGTCAGTTGGGGTTGAGGAAACTAAAGAATTCTATTGTCAAATGCAATGCTTTGATAATGGAAGAGCAAGTGAAATCTCTACTTTCCACATCAATAACATCTAAACAATTTGGGTAGCATCGACCTATGCCTTATATGTGTCTCATCACTACTATTTATAATGGAATAATACAACATTTACTCACTAAGAGAGGAGAGAATAATACCAATCCTTCTATTTGAATCTCTCTCTCTTGCGTCCTCACGGGCTTCTCATTTATAATAATCCATGAAAACTCTAATTCATAATTAATAAAGAAAAAAATAAATTGACACCTAATCGGTTAAAAACTACACCCTTAACCTAAATTCAAATTTTTTTAAGACTTACATAATACAAAACATAAATCAAACAGTGGCTCATAATCATTAATTTCCAATTAGGAGCTAGTTCCGTGCACATCAATTGAAGAACATGAACTTGATTTTCGAGACTTAAGGATTGGCACTTTTAACCTTCTAATCTTTCTAAACATTTGGTAGGCTGCTAGGAGCAAAAATATGTATACTTAGCTTCTTTCAAGGAAATGTATTAATTCTTAGGATTCTTTTTTTTTTTATATTATTGTTTATATATTATGTATGCTTATATATTGATTTAACCAACGAGTTGGAGGCAACTATAGGTCTTTAAGCTGACCCATCAACATAAAGCCATTGGCCCACAAAGAGAGCATCATAGTTGAGGTTAGGTTGAGAGAACTAAAGAACTTTGTTGTCAAATGCAGTGCTTTGATAATGGAGAGCAAATAGCCAAGCCAAAATTAAATTGCTAACCATCAATAAGTAGTTCAAGAAGAATGTTCAACATCAACTCCCAACCTTTAGAACAACTCCAACATTACCACCTTTAATATCATCACCTTTAACGCAGCCAAAAGGTGCCCTAAAGTGCAATAATGCAAGAGCAAATTGTCACCCAATCATCAAGCAATGTACTATGGAAACCAAAACATCCAGCAGTAGTTCACAAAATGAATGGCCCATCTAGTTCTCAAGTAGAAGCAACAAAATAGAAACATGTAAGCAAAATAGATACACTAAAACCCAAGTTTCTAATTATGCTTGTGACAACATACTCAATTTTACATTACTACAACTCAAGATTTTCCTGGACAAATCCTCCTAAACATATAGTTATGTTCTATAATGAATCCTCCTAAACATATAGCTATGCTCTGTGACTTCTTTGGGTCCAACACTTTGAGACTATTACAGGGGTTAAATTTTGTTATTTTTCTTTGCCATTTCCTAAGTAATTAAAGAGCTCTTTATTGTCACATATTATGATCTAAGATTGCACCACAAGTAGGGGAACAATATTCTATTAAGAGAGTCTTACACAAAAGCTCTTTTATTTACACTAGAAACTGTAAGAAATCAAAAGGGTGCGAGAAATAAACTGCAG
The DNA here is from genome assembly GCA_019916065.1 of Vitellaria paradoxa. NCBI lineage: Eukaryota > Viridiplantae > Streptophyta > Magnoliopsida > Ericales > Sapotaceae > Vitellaria > Vitellaria paradoxa. The sequence goes on along the minus strand of CM034233.1, from coordinate 43,055,572 downwards.
TAAATTAAGGATCTTAGACCATCCAGAGCCAAAATGTCAACAATATTCTATTAGAAATTTAATCAATTTGACCAAATGAAAACAAATAACTTCTTTCTACCATTTTAATATACATGAATCTCAACTATTTTTTGAAAACTTACTAGTCAAAAATAAATAAATAATGAAAAAAATCTGTAAAAGCTTATTTTCTACTATCATCCCAAGAAAGCAAAATTGAATTTTGGAATTTATGAATATTCTAGTATCAAGACCAATGTTGATGAAACTACAAAACTTAACAGGGGAACCCTTAAAACCAATGATAAAACACAAAGAAACTGAGTCCTATACAAACTTCTACTTATTTTGCTAACCTACTTCAAGTTTAATTGAAAGTTAATCCAGCTTGAATGAACCTTTCTATTGCCAAGTTAGTAAACATAATTCATTCTGGTGAACAAATCAATTGCAATCACTGAGAGGTACATAAAAAACATAAAACCACTTTAAATAATTTGTAGTTCGAATCACTAACTTAAAAATCCCATCATAATTTTTTAAAGAATATGTATAACCTTTCGAACTGCTTTCAGGAATAGATCAAACAAGAGAGGGGGGCCTGAACAGTACATAATAATTACACAACCTAGAACAAGCAAATAAATAAGGATTCAAGCACAAAGTAGTTTTACATAGCTTAGAACATAATAGGAAACCCCAAAAATTAAAAAAATAAACATCTATGCATATAGATATAACTTAAGGCTTCACACATATAAATATGCACAAGGGTAAGAGAGATAAGGGAGGAGGTTGAGACCTAAAGAGAGGAGCAAAGGAGAGCAGCGCAGTGGTATTAGCTCAAAAGTGATGACTAGCGGGGCAAGTAACGGTGGAGGCGATGAAGCCTTGAAAGGTGTTGAGGTGTTGAAGACGGGTTGTTTCTGAAGTTGGGATTTAGGATTTAGGATTTTGTAAGGAAGCCACAAACAGAGTAAAAAAGCAAAAGGCAGTGTTGTCGGTTTAAGTTAGTTTTGAAATTTTAATTTGTGAAGTTAATTAATTTGTTAATAATTATTTGTAATATTTTATTTCTGTGAAAAAAAATTTGTCACTAAATATTTTCAGTAATGGAAAATAAAATTTTTCACAATAAAAAAAATTTTAGGGCTCATTTGGTTTTTTTTATTCTTTTATTTTCTATTTTGGTTTTTTATTTTCTATTTTAAACTTATTTTCTATTTTATACTTTTGAAAATAAAGAAAATAGCTCAAACACATTTGGTCATTTGTATTTTCAAAATTTACTTTAAAAAACAGAAAATAGGTTTACATATAAAATAAAAAATGACAAAAAATCATTTTGAGTGTTTTTAACCTAAAATAAGAAAAATTTTAAAATGATGAGAACAGAGCATTTTCTGTTTCCTTATTTCGAAAATTTTAAAACATAAAATAAAAATAGAAAACAAAAAACAAAAAAGTAAACCAAATACCACCTTAATTCTGCCAAAATAATAAAATTTTTGGCGCCCGTTTTTTTATAACCTTTAGTGACGAGATTTGGTGATAACAAAATACTTTTGTCACTGAATATTAATGTTTTAGTGATAATTTATGTTACTTGTAACCAAAAAAAAAATCTTAAAATGTATTTTCAGTGACAAAAAAAAATCTTGTTACTAAATACCATATATTTATGAAAATATTTTTTATTGTCACAAAAAACTCGTTACTGCAGGCCATTTTTCTTCTTGTGAAAGCTGGGGCATCACAAGTAACCGGAATAGAAAAGAAGAAAACTGGTACACAAACCCCCAAGAAACAATCGCAAGGTGACTCTTCCTCATTTTCTGAGTCCAATAAATATTGTGAGCATTGCAAAATTGTAGGACATGAGAAAGGGAAGTGTTATAAATTATACCCATAATTATTTCTTGCAAAATGGAAGAAATATGAGAACGAAAGCGTATGATGAAGGCCTCAACCTCATATGATAAGATAGAGCTTAGACAGGTTCAAGGGGCGGATAAGAGTCTGTATTTGATGACGTTACCAAAGGACACAGCTTCAGGTTTGCCTGCCTTAGTCAACAAAGGAAAAGCTATTCACTGTATGGATTTAGGTTAAGCAGGAGATTATTAATTGTGGCCATTGTGGATACTGGTAGTCAGAAGAATTTGATTTTAGCAAGCCTAGTTCAGAAGTTGGGACTAGAGACGACGCCATATCCTAAGCCATATCCATTAGGATGGATTCAAAAGGATGTGGAGCTCAAAATTGATTGCCAGTGTAAGTTTCGGTTTGTAATCACTAACTATTATATTGATGAAATAACTTGTGTGGTCGTACCCCTTGATATATACCAAGTGATTTTCAGCAATCCCTACTTATAGGAAACAAACGCCATCTACCACAACAGGCACAAAAATATGAATTTGTGAAAAACGGATAAAAGTTCGTTGTTAAGAAGAACCAAGCATGTTAAAAGGTAAATTTGGTTATTGCTTGTCAGGCACGATATGCTTGCCAAAAATTTATGTTGCTAATGGTAAGACCGCTGAAGAAGAAGTTAGTTTTTCAACCACAGCCTTTTCCGATATAGGGAAGCACGGCAGACTGAAAAAATTGCTTGGGGAATTTATTTTCAGAATCAAACGGCTTTCCTCCAAGGCGAACAATTAAGCACGAAATTCAGCTTGTGTTGGACTCAATGTTTCTTAATCTTGTCATGTATTAAAATTCGGTGATGGAAAATGAAGAAATCAAGTAGCAGGTGGCAAAATTACTAGAGACCAAAGTTATTATACCAAGCAGTTCTCCTTATAGGTCACCAATAGTTTTAGTACCATAGAAGGATGGAGGGTGGTGTGTGTGCAACCACTACCGAGCACTCAATAAAATCACCATAAAAAACAGGTATTCTCTACCCCACACAAATGAGTTATTGGGTCAATTAAAGCATGTTGTAGTTTTTACAAAACTTGATTTGAAATTTGGTTATCACCAAGTGTGAATTCGTGAAGAAAATACATGGAAGACATTTAGACTATGTAACACACCAGCAACATTTTTGTGACTGATAAATGAGTTTGTCATCGTCTACCTCGATGACATCCTCATTTTTCAACCACTCTTGGGAGGAGCACCTTCTACATATAAGGAAGGTATTCTAAACATTGGAAGAAAACCAACTAAATTTAAACCAAAAGAAATGCGAATTTGGGCAACCATTCTTGATTTAGCTCGAGTTCATTGTAGGCAATGGTGAATTACGAGTGGACCCTACAAGGCAAGTGTAATCAAAGAATGGCCACGTCTAAAGTTTGTAACTGAGGTTCATAGTTTTATGGGAGCATGTCAATATTTATGAAAATTTATTTGCAATTTTTCTGCTTTTCACCACTTCATGTTTTGACTAAGGCAAACCAGTAGTTCATTTAGAGCAAATAATATGAGGACACGTTCCTCCTTTCAAAAGGATCAGCGAGGCACCAATACTCACCTTACCTAACTTGTAGAAGCCATTTGAGCTTGAGTCAAATACGTCAGGCTATGTGATGGGAGCTTTCCTAATGTAGGAAGGAAAACCAGTGGCATATCACTCAGAACTTTTTGAATGGGTAGCCAAGAATTACTCTACATATGATAAGGAGTTATTTACATTGCATCAAGTGGTGAAGCATTGGAGAGCCTATCTGCTAGGCAAGGAGACCATAGTGTATACTGATCATCGTCCTCTACAGTATTTGTAAACTCAATCCCAGTTATAACAAGCCAGACATATGAAGTGGGTGACATATTTACAACAGTTTAATCTTACGATAAAATACAAGAAGGGCGCTCAAAACAAGTTGGCCAACATGTTATCCCATCCACCAGTAGCAACTTTATGCCAAACTATTTTTATGTAGGTCCAACCGATTCTCTATGAAGAATATAGCAACTGTCCCAGATTTCCAATCTCATTTGGCAAATGTGAGAAAGGGTAAGCTAATCGAATTTGCTTTTTACAATAGGTTACTATATAAGGGGACACTTTTTTGCATTTCACAAGCAACAAAAAGGGTGCGGTACAACCATGAAACTCACACCTTGAAGATTGTGGGACATTTTGGAGTAATGAAGATGATGCAAAACCTGCTACTTTACATCTTTTGGCCTAGAATGCAAGTGGATATACCTTGTTTTTGTGAAGGGTTGTATACTATGCAAGACTTTAAAACCAGCATATCAAAAGATTGGGCTTTACACTATGTTGTCGATATCGACTAGACCTTAGGAAAGTATTTCGATGGATTTCCTAAGTGGATTGCTGAGTACCCCGAAGGGGATATGATTATCCATTTGTGGTTGTTGATAGGTTTTCAAATATGGTGATGCTCATATCGTGTAAACAGAGGATCACTGGAGAAAAAGCAGCACGACTCTTCTTTGAAAATGTGTGGAAGCTATTTGGACTTCTAAACTCAATTATCTCTGATCGAGACTGCCGTTTCTTGAGCAAATTCTAGTGCATATTATGGGCAATGATGGATATGAAGCTGAAGTAGAGCACAGCACTACACGAACAAACCAACGGTCGAACTGAGGTTGTCAATCGAATTGTCAGGCACATTTTGTGGGGATACAATGCTAGGGATCCTAAAACTTGGGATAAAAGCATTCCATTCCTACTATTTGCTATTAATCATACGGTACATAGCTCCACTAATATATCTCCATGTGAAGTGTGCCTAAGATTTCTGCCACAATGTCCTTTCGATATGGAGTTCCTCATAAAGTCTACAGATTTGCTAGGGTAAAGAAGAAAGTGATAATTTATAAGCTTAAAAATGTGTGGAACACATTTGCAGGGTCCATCAAGAAGTTAAGTAGCAATTAATTTGAGCTCAATAGAAGTGTAAGTTGCGTTATGATCAAAATAACGTCTAAGGGCATTTTCAAGAAGGTGAATTGGTTTGGCTATGTCTCGGCCTGGCTCTTCCTAAATGGGAAAGTCATTATTCGGGACGATCTCATCAATTTCGGAAATGGAGCAAAACACTAGCCTACTTCCCATGGAAGGTGGAGAAAATATTATCATGCCCAAGACTAAGAGATTGCCCACAATTGTGGAGAGAGTGGTTAGTTGTTTCCTTAGAATAAGGAACTGCCTACTAGTAACCCAAGTTTTGAAAATGTTTATAGGGAACCCAAAGCAAAGAGAGGGAGAGGTAGAGAATGTTATGGCTTCTGTTATTTTCAATTGTTAATGTGAAGAAGTTGTATTATTTTTCTCAAAGAAAAAAACATTGCATTCTCTCACATAAAAAGATTTTCAATTGGTCTTTTAAAGCTCAGTATATCTTAGTTGAGTTTTGTTGGATCAGTCGTGACATAGGCTACTAACTTATTAGCATGATGACCAACCCCTGCGTAGGTTTAAGGCTTTTCAACCCGAGGGTATTCTTTGTACCCTCCTTATTTTTCAGCATCCATTAACCCACAATCATAATATCATTCTCATTTCATTTATATATTCCCATTATCTTAGCATATCTTATTCATAATCATAACAACTGATTAATAATGGATCACACTGTCATAATCACTATCCTTAACAATTCATTACTAACAATAACATGCTCATATCATCATATCTTTATAACATAAGATATTTTTCCTTTAACAATATTATTCACCAAATACTAAAATTATGTTTCTCAAATCATAAACTACTCATTTATACAATTAAAATATCTTTTATTTTATAAGAACACTTTAAAATCCTTTGGTATTAAAATTTGGGATAAAAACATATTTTATGTAGCAAAAAGGAGAAAAATTATGCTGCTGGTCTAAGTTGGTGCGCACAGGGGTTTAAGTTGGTGAGCACAGAGGAGGGAGTGCACATGGGGATAGGCATTGCTGCACATGGGTGAAGGGCAGAAGCCTTGGATTGAAGGCTTTGTTTTTCGTTATCACTAGTTTCTCATTTTGGGTCTCAAATTGGTTCAAATTAAAACTAATATCTTAAAATTTCTTGTTTCAAATGACACTATAAGACTTATATGAACTTAATGAGATCAATTTGAGATTTTAACAAGTATGGATCAAAATATGAGATTACGTTTAATTTCTTCCTTGTATAGATATATGTACATATATATAACTCGCATGTTCTTTAACAAAATGCATTTAAAAGAATAATATAAGATGAATCCTCGGGATAGGTAGAAATGGAAAGAGTAAGTATGATTTTAAATGCTTTGCTTATGTACAACTACAAAGTAACAAAGATTATAATGAAATTAATATCAATGGATCATTTATTAATCATTCATTGAATGATAAATCACTACAAGTGAGGGAGATATGCGATTTAAACCTAAAATGAACATCTAAACAACATCCTAACATCTAATAGACATCATATATGTAAATAAAATGCATTAACTCCCTCCTTCAAATCCTTGAATCAAAAAAAAAAAAAAAAAACAACAAAAAAAAAACAAACAAAACAAAACAAAAACTAGTTCACTGTCAGGAAACTACGAAAGTAGGAACTCTGCACACTTAAATGGTCGATTCTATCATCAATATAATCACACTAACTTGTTTAATACAACTATAATTGCATAATGTAAAGTTAATTTGAAATTGATCAAGGTTAGAGGCACTTACCAATCATTGTTCTTCTCCTGACTCTCGGCTTCCTCTTTAGACCAAACACTCGATCACATATACACTTATAACTCAAACTTTAGGATGAAAAGAGGCAAAGTTTGGAGCCATAGGGTGGCTACACTTACTCCCCTTTACATCTATGTCCATCACTAGCTTTGATTGAAGCGATCATGTGGGGTGCACAACGAAAAAAAATTAGACAAAGCTAAGAAGTTAACATCACTACAGTATTGATGCATAGGCTTCACCTCTATGCGCATGGGCATTCTCACCCATGCGCATGGGCATGCTCATCCGTGCACCGAGGCCTCTTTCCCTTGGGTCAAAATGTTAAGTGTTTAGCCTTAAATTCCAAAGCTTGATCAATTAAGTCAATATATTCCTCAAAATGTCATCATTGACACTTCATCATATTATAATTATATCCAAAATCCTCAATTAACTAAATATGAAAATTTGAGTTATTATATCACCTATGCCTATTGTGGCACTAAGAAGTCCAATTCCACCATCTCCTTTGCACTATGTCAGGAGGAAGATGACAAAGGCTTGGTATCATGTTGAGATGGAGACATCGGAACTCAACGCGTAGCAGAAAGATACCTGTTGTGGTAAACGTTATTTTTTTTTAATGTATGAGAAAATCATTTTTTTAATGTAAATTGAAAGTAACTATTTTATTTTCATGTTTTAATAAATTTACTTATTGCTTATTTGCTTATTAGTATATTTGTTTATTGTTATTTTTACTTATTTAGACCTATTTTAGGAGGCAAAAAAACTAATTTTTTTTTATTTGGGAAAGGGGAAAAACTAATTTTTAGACCCCGTTTGACAAAGTTTCCAGTTTTCATTTTTTGTTTTCTTTTTTTTTTTTTGAAAACTAAACATGAAAACTCATCTGATAAATTTGTTTTCAATTTTCAAAAAAAATGAAAACTATTTTTAAATTTTTTAAAAATTATGAAAACATAAAAAATTATTTTTTCAATTTTTCATTTTCTTTCACAACTACTACTAGTTACAAGCATCATCTACAATCAACCATCACGGTGCACCTACCACCACCTCCGATCATCGTCGCTTCCCCTGCCCACTTCCGATCATAGCTAATAACTGTTGCCTCTTACCCACATTTGACTACTTTCGTCTGCTGCTTGCCATTCCCACCCATCACCAACCACCGGTAGTTGCTGCCGCCTCCTCCAACTACCACTACTAGTTGGTTATTATCTCTACTGTCGGCTGCCACCAACTTCTAATCATCACCGCCGTTGACTATTGCCCACCTCCAATCACCATCAACTCCTGGCCACTATATTTTTATTAAATAAACTAATTATATGAAATATATTTTATTAAATTATTTTTAATAAGTAATATAATTAAAATAATATAAATAAATTAATTAAATAATTATATGAGATATATTAATTAAATAAATTATATCTCATATAATTTAATCGAGTAAATTATATGAGATACATTTTATTAAATTATTTTTAATAAATAATATAATTAAATTAATAATTGATTAAACAATTTAAATAATATAATTAAATCAATTATTAATTTAATCATATTATTTATTGAAAATAATTTAACAAAATATATCTCATATAATTTATTTAATTAAATTAATTAATTAAGTAATTTAATTTAATCATATTATTTATTACAAACAATTTTATTTTAATAAAATATTTAAATAAAATAATTTGTTTTAATATGATACAACAAAAATAGAGAAAGTGTTTTAATAAATAGAAAATAATTAAAATATTTATGTGTGGACAAAATCATAATAGAATAAAATAGCCAAAACACTTGATTTTATTCACACATAATTTTTTTTACTTTAAAATATTTTTTAATTTTTAAATATTTTATATTTAGAAATAATAGGTTTGGGGGATTAATCTGAATCTAGATCTATTAGTATTGAATACGAATCAAGATTTGTTAGATCATGATTTTAATCTGTAAGATTTGGTCAAATATTATTGGATCTGATGTGCATCAGATCTGAACCATATCCAACTCATTGACAAATCTAAGTATAATTACCACCTATTGCAACAATGCGCTTTCAATTCTGTGTTTTTTTTTTTTAATTTTTTCTACTACGAAAATGAAAACTAAAGGTAAAAAACTAAATATAAAAATTAAATATAAAAACTAAAAACTGACAGCTATGTTAAACGATTCTTAGTAGGTAATTTATTAATTTTTTTATTAATTTGACATTTTTACCTTTTATGATTTAAAAAAAGTTTAAAATGTAGAGTCTGTCTGGTAATATTTCCATTTTCTATTTTTCTTTTTATATTTTCAAAATTTTTTAAACTGAAAATATAAACATATTGTTAAATCTATTTATGTTTTTTGTTTCCAAAAAATAAAAATTTAACTGAAAAACGTAAAAAAAGTATTTTCACTTTGTTTTTTTGGACAAAAACGTTTTGTCAATTTCAACACTTTGTCCATTTTTGTTACATTATTAAAATATTTTATTAAACTAAGATTATTTTTAATAAATAATATAATTAATTATCTAAATTAACATGGAATAAATTTTGTTAATTTATTTTTAATAAATAACTAAATGAAATTAATTAATATGAAATATATTTTATTAAATTTTTTAATAAATAATAAAACTAAACTAAAATTATTTTTAATAAATAATATAATATAATTAATTAATTAAATTAATATAATAATTAATTTAATTTAATTAATGTAATTAATATTAAATATATTTTATTTAGTTGTTTTCAATAAATATCATAATTAGATTAGTTAAATTATTATAATATAATTAAATTATAATTAGTATATTTTATTTTAATGAATTAAATGATATGATGATTATATTTTATTCCATTGTTTTTTTAATAAGTAGTATAATTAAATTATAATTTAATATATTTTATGTTTATTCAATTAAATGGTTTTAAATAATTTAATACAAGTAATCTAATTAATTAAATTAAATTAATATAAAATATATTATATTAAATTCAATTAACTTTTGAAAAATCTAATAAAATTAAATATTTTATTAAAATAAAAAATTAATAATTGTAAATAAAATTGCATAGAAAACAAAAAAAATATAAATAGAAAAATAATAGTATTATTAGATGGATTTAACAAAATAAATTTAAGTGACATTTGGTTTACTTTTCTATTTTATGTTTTCTGTTTTTATTTTATGTGTTAAAAATTACAAAACGAACAAATAGAAAATGTTCTGTTTTCCTTATTTTAAACTTTTCTTTATTTTTTTTAAAAAATTCTCAAAACGACTTTTTGCTATTTTTCATTTCATGTGTAAACTCATCTTCTGTTTTCCAAAATAAAATTTGAAATCACAAGTAACAAAATGAGTTTTAAACTGTTTTATTTATTTTTAAAAGTATAAAATGAAAAATGAGCTCAAAACAGAAAATAGAAAATAAAAACAGAAAATAAAAAATAAACCAAATGACCACTAATTAATCATTTAAAAAAGAAAATGCAAAGGAAGAAGCTTAGTGCCCAAACACACACGTACTTTCTTGTCGTGGTGCCTAATATTTTGATTCCTTGCAACATTTTTTAGAATGCGTTTGGAGTGCTAATAAACTCCAAAAAAACTATAACAATTTTTATAAATTACTAAAATTCTTTATCGCATTTTTATTTTTTCCTGCCTTTACTAGTTTCAAAAAAATGAAAAATTCGTAAGGAGTTCAATCGAGTGTGAAGTTTTTTTTCATAATCATATTTTTCGCGTTGAAAACTTTCAAACGAGTACTATTGTTGTTTATTTATCTTCATTTTTTCAAATTCGTTGGAACGGATTTGAATAAATCGTTCTAACAGTTTATTGGTGTAGACTTCGTTAGAACATATTTTGAAAGCAGTTTTAACGGTTTTGGCACTGTTTAGAGAGAAAAGAATTATTTTTTGAATCCGTTAGAACAGATTTGGGAAACCGTTTTAACGGTTTTGGCACTATTCATTTCCAAAAAACACAATTTGAAGAAAACACCAAGTGCCCTTAAATATCCAAAACCACATTTTTTTCATGATTTTTCTTATTTTTTATCACTCCAAACATTACCTAGCGTTTGGAGTGCTAATAAATTCTAAAAAATTCCATAAAACTTAAATAGCCTTTATAAATTACTAAAATTCTCTATCACATTTTTACTTTTTTCCACCTTTACTAATCTAAAAAAAATTCAATATTTCATTAAAAAAATAAAAAATTCGTAAGGAAGTTAATCGAGTGCGAAAATTTTTTTCACAATTATATTTTTCGCGTCGAAAACTTTTAAACGAATACTATTTTTTTTTATAATTTCAAACGAGTACTATTGTCGCTTATTTATCTTTATTTTTTCAAATCTGTTAAAACGGATTTGGATAAACCGTTTTAACAGTTTACTGGTGTAGAATCCATTACAACAGATCTTGAAAGCCGTTTTAACGATTTTGGCACTACTCAGAGAGAAAAAAAGTATTTTTTGAATTAGTTAGAATAGATTTGAAAAATCGTTTTAACAATTTTTGAACTGTTCATCTCTAAAAAAATACAATTCAAACAAAAATACTAAACACCATTTTTCACCCCAAATTACGTTTTTTCTTGTTTTTTTATCCCTACAAACGCACACATATATATGCTTGTGTTGAATCCGTGGATGTCTGGTGGATCGGTTTGCATCAGGGTTACATCGTAACATGGTTTGCTGAAACCATGCAATCATCGTAACATGGTTTGCCCACCGTAATCCGACAATGGTTGCATGTTAAAGGTGGTGCACTTCCTTTCACAACGGACAGCTCCCAATCTGTTTGAGGAGGCTTCTCTGTAAGGGCGATGAAAAACCCTCGTTTTTGTTATTTTCTTGTAATTTAGGGTTCTATTCTTTTCCTCTGTCATCCGATCAAAAATTGGAAGGAATGACAGCCCAAAGCGGTACAGTTGAAGGGGAAATATTAATGGAAAATGGAAGCAGCAGCAGCAGCAGCAACAACAATTTCTTCTTCAAATCGATCGCATTCTTCAACAAGAGGTCCAGCCAGAGCCAGCAGAATTCACCCAAGGCCATACCCCTGCTCTCTCCTCTCGCTAATTCTGTAGTCTCTCGCTGTTCCAAGTATATAACAACTTCTTTTTTGTATTTTTTTTTAACAAGCATCTTAAGTTTATTTATTATCTTCCTTTGAATTTTCTTTGATTTGTTTTCACTCACGTTCTTCTATTCAAATCTGTTGCGGCGAGGGTATCTATTGATGTCAATTCTTATCCCTAAGCTATAACACAAAATAAATAGAATAATTTCGTGTGTGCTCCGGAGAAAATTAATCTATTTCAACAGTTTCTGTTGAAATTCCTATATTAAAATCTAGGTTGGTGTAGCTTTGTTTTTATTTGTTGTTGATCTTTCTAATGTAACTTTTTGAAATGCTTTTGGTCTTAGAATTGCAATTGTACTTCTTTTGAAATGCTTAGAATTGTTGCACTTCTTAGTTTAATGCTCCTGTAAGATGGTGCTCAGTTTTTTTGATAATTTTTAATACTTAATTATTATTTGCATATTATTTTAAGTAAATCCTATTGCAAAACCTCAGTTTTTGCTGTTCAATCAATGCTATTTTGGTGGCTCCACTCTGACAATGAGTTTGGATTATGACTAAAATATTGGTTCTGGTTCCATAACCGAATTGCCTTGATTGCTTTGCCATCTTACAAGGATTGGCGTGGTTTAAAATGTTCTTCAAATGAATACCCAAATATAAACATTCTGTGATGTATTGAAGTTTCCATACCCATTGTAGATTGTCTACCTGTTGTGTGGAGATATGTATTATGCTTCAACTCTATGTTGCAAAGTTGTATATATCCTGGAATCAATTCAAATTTCCAACCAGCCTCGATCTAACCAATTCCAGTCAGCTTCATACCCAGAAAACGAAATCAGCCCAAGCCCAAGTGTTGTGTGGGCATATTTCTAGAGGATGGGTAGCAGTAGAAAGCTCAGTGTACGGCCCACTAATGTGTTTGCAGACTTAGGCTGATCTATTATCCATCATCTGGATACGCACACAGTTGATTTTCCAATAGCTGCCTTTGATCCATCATGCTCACCTGGTCAAATTCAAGAGGAGGGGGAAGACAATTTTGGGCTTGTAGATAGCAATCTTCAGTAGAGGTATGATAGTCCGAAGGTATTAACGCCATTTAGAAGGCTTGATCGATGATGGTACTGGATGCACGACTCTAGTTGCAAAGTTTGATGAGTTCAACAATAATGAAGTATCGGGTGAAGATAATGGTATTGGCTTATCATCATCAGAAAGCTCAAAAGCTACTAATTGCATCCAATTCAGATTCTGTAGTTCCCAAAACAGAGATGGGACTGATTGTCTCTTTGATAAAGTGATGCCAAAAGCAGAAGTGAACGAAATTAAGTTGACCAATAGAAGATGAATGCAACATCATGTTGACACATGTGAGGACCTCTTTGAACAAAGGTTACAATGTCTTGAACTCTTTGGGGGGCTATACTTCTCCTTCATCTTCATCTTCTTTTGGGGGTTTCGAGAAGGGACTGAAATTGTCAATTGGGAATTTATTTTTTATTTTTTTAATTAATTAATTTATTATTATTATTTTTTGGGGGTGGCTTGTAAAGGTTATTAAAATGATTCAATCCTTAAAATCTAATCTTCAACCTCCAATAACAGATTTGGTTTTTCCAAGGGTTGTCTTGTAGCTAGGTGTGGAGTCTTCTTGCATGATCTTGAAATGTGAGCCTAGATCTAGTTATGTAAAACACTAGAGTGAGCTACTGATAGGTGATCTCTTACAATAAGGCCAAATATGTCTTCAACTCCTTGTCATGAAGTGATTTATGATTTCCTAATTCATGAAAAATGATAATGAGTCAATTATTCCAAATGATGATGAAGGGAGGGGGGATTTAGAAACTCATGGGAAATGGGATGCACTTGATTTAGTCCTAGCAATAATAAAAACGAGATTATCCAAAAGAAAAGGTAAGGGTTGAGGTACGTTTAGAGCCAAACATAGTCTCTGCCCTATAAAAAAGTTCAAATGGATCAACTAGTAGAGGTATGAGAAAAGGATTGAGAAGCAATGCAACCATGCAGTTGCTTGAAAAGAAGGCTATTACACTATGATATTTGTTTTGAACACATGCGGTTCCCATATTATGTATTTGTGGATCGAGCCATGTATAAAGTTAGCTTCTTGTTTTATGCAATTTATTTCATCGTAAGCTTCCCAATGTTTTTGAGAATCTCCAAAGGTAATTCCAGTTATTGAGGCAAGTGCTAAAAATTAGAGCAACTTTTTAAGAGCAGACATCAATTGACTTCGTCCATGACGGTTGTTTTGACGAAGGAATATAAGTCTTCGAGAGAGATAGAGGATGTCAAAGCTCCATTTGCATCTTCAAGGGAGAAAGGAGATGATGTGTTTGTAGGCATCGAGAAGGAAGGAGGTTTTGGACAATTGGGTCAAATGAGGGGGAAGAATGGTTATAATTTGTACTCTTCTAAGTCAGGGGGTGAGATTGTTGGAGTTTAGATTATTTTCCCCCATGGGTCATTTTGGGGTTAAGATTCTGGAGAAACTCTATGGAGAAGGATGCGGTTTTTTCATAGTGATGCTTTTTATGTTCGATCCTAGCTTGGCGGATTAGATTTGAGGAGGGTTCATGGCCAGAGTTGAGGGTTTATTATTATGTTCTTGGGAAGGGGGTAGAGTGGCATGTAAGAGTAGACAGGGATTCAGCAAAATTTTTTTTATAGAGAGAAGTTTAGTTAGAAGTTTTGGGGAACAGGGCTTGCTAGCTGCTAACATATTAGAGATTAGGAGGGAAGTCATTGAAATTTGAGGGGGAGTTGAGGTGCAGTCGTTAGGTGATTGTTGGTTCTTTTTTACATTTGTGTCAAAGGAGGCTGCTAGAGTTTCAGGGAAGTCATTGAAATTTGAGGGGCAGGCCTTTATCATTGGGTCACCAACATCGATGGCGTTATTGCTTTAGGGGGAAAGGTGGAATTAAGAGGGAGTTTAGGTTAAGGTGTCTTTCTATTCACCTTTGGGTAGATGATATTCTTAGATGCATCATCTCGATCTGCAGAGGGTTGATGGAAGTTGATGACTCTTCCAAAGGGCTGAAAACACTTTAGATGGGCAAAGGTGAAGGGCAGAGGAGGAGGCAAATGTATTTTGGCATCAGTTATTATAGAACATGGGAAGGCATGTTACGATATTCCATTGTGGTTTGAGAGAAGACTTTTTGTCTTCTATAAACCAAGCTTATACCGGCGTTAGAGAGGATATTACAAGCTCCAAGGGCACATGGGGAGGTTAGGCACATGAATTTTTTGGAGACAACTAGTACATGTGCAAGTCACGTAGATGTGAATATATTTTCTTTGTTGAGTTCGGGCACTAGGCCGGCAGGCGAAGGGAGTCCCTTAAAGTTGCTAGGCCAGGGTTGTGGGCCTTAAAGAAGGCTCAGGCCATAATTTTAAAAGGCTAATTGTTCAATTTAGGCCATTAGTTGAAGATTCCATTTTTTTGTCCAGTTCAGGTGAGGCTTACAAGCTAGTCCAATGGGTTGGTTAATAGAAAATCCTGAGGATGGGCCAAATGTATGATTCTCTTCCTATGGTAGACACAAAGCCTCTCACTCAAAAGCCAAGTACACATTTGCAGAGATCCAAAGCGCTCTCTTATTCTTCATTGCATGGCATCCCATCTTCCATAGGAGAGCATGTAACTTCTATTATTGGATTGTTTGGCAAAGGGTATGAGGGCTTTGATGGGGTATGGACTGAATGTTGCAGGGTGGAAATTTCTAGGGCTTTTGAGAGGGAAGACTTGAGAAGGTACATGGGAAGCCATCATGTGTTATCCATTAGCAAGTGCTCTACTCATAGATAAACAATGGGGAGGATGGAAGGTGTTTGACCACAAGCAGGGAGAATACAAGAAAAGTGCCTAAATGGGTCCTAAAAAAGTTAGCTCCTTGCAGTAAACTTTAGGAGTCTTGTGTGAAGGTATGGGGAAGGAGATTCATAAGCTCTTCTCAGCTACGATTGTCAGCAAATAGAACCTCAAGTAGTAAAGGCAAGAAAGCAACAGGGGCCAAGGGGAGGAGGCAGCTAAGGAATTTGAAGTGGTCTTTAAATTATGAAAAACAGGGGGGTAAAGGAGGCAGGAGAGGTGGGGTGTGGCGATTGTGCTGTTCTGTTGTTTGATTAATGAGACACAAAAGTTGACTTGGAATCAAGGGCTTGAATAGTGAAGAGAAAAAGGAAGCAATCAAAGAAATATTGAAATGTTGGCAAGCCAACTTAGTTTGCCTTTAGAAATAAAGATGGAAGATAAGGATTTTAGGGGATTTGGGGGAGTAGAGAAGTGGATGGCTTTACTAGTTGAAGGGGCTTCAGGTGGCATTTTGGTGATGTGGGAAGACAGTAAATATGATCTAGTATAATTAGAATTTTGCATCTTTACGATATCTATAGGGCTTAGGAATTGTGAGGATGGGTTTGACTGGATATAGAAACAGGAATTTATGGGCCAGTGTGTAATGTAGACAGAAAATTATTCAGAGAAGAGATTACAAGTATTGCCTTTAGGTGGCACCTTCCTTATTGTGTGGTAGGGCATTTCAATGTCACTAGGTTTGTTCGAGAAAGGAATGGAAGTGCCTTTATTTCCAAAGCCATGAGCTTGTTTAATGAATGTATTGAGAAGCTTGGGTTGATAGATTTTCATTTGATGGGAGCTGATTTCACTTGGTCTAACTCCTTTAGCAGCTTGAGAATTGATCGTTTCTTAATTTCGGGTAGTTGATTAGGTCATTTACTTGGAGTAGTTCAGAATAGGCTGCCTAGGGTGGTGTCTGACCACTATCCAATTCTTCTAGATTACGAAAGAATAAGGCACACCATGTTTAGGTTTGAAAATATGTGGTTGCTTGCAGACAATTTCAAGGTAAGGGTGGTTCATTGGTGGGACAACTATTATAAGCATGGAACTGTTGACTTTGTATTCACACAAAATTAAAGAGATCGAATAAGAATCTAGCAGTCTGGAATAGATGGGATTTGGACAGGTGGGGTTTAAGAAGGATTGGATAGTGGTGCGCTTCTTTTGATTAGTGCACCATTTGCCTCTCCATATGCGAGCGGGGGTTGCATGTGATGGGGCATGTTGGGATTTGCCTTACATTAATAAAATCAAGTCTCTTAAATTAGTATGAGATTCTTATAGGCTTCTTTACCTCTTGTCAGTTGGTTTTGAATTAGATGCTTTAACATAAATGTTGAAATAGCTTGATATGCATTGTTAGGCCTATTTCCTAACAACTTAAGCTCTTGGGATAACTGGAGACTTAACATGGTATCAAAGCTTTAGTTCCAAGAAGTCCTTGATTCTAATTTTGTTATTTCCTGTTTATTATTGTGTACTTTGTTTGCTTGTATTATTGGTGCACCTTGGTTGATTTGGTTTGCCTGTCTCTACGTTATGTGCGAATTAGGGTTACACGTGAGGGGAACGTTGAAATAGATTGATATGTATTATTGAGCCCCATTTCCTGATAGCTTAAACTTTTAGGATAATTGGTGACTTAACAATAAACAATCGTATGCTTTGGCCATGACAGAATCTTCACCTTTTTCAAATAAGAATTCATTATCTTCGTTTCATTACTTTGAACATCTCTTGATTCAAACTTACTAAAAATATTAGCAAACTCTTCCCCACTCCTACCTCCACTATCTTTGGAATGTAAATCATAATTCGGCCTTGGGTGAGAATGATCTAAGTTCCCATTGCCACCAGTAATTGAAATGCAGCCGGTGCTACCTGAATCCATCTACCCCTAGTCAATCTTTGCAATTGTGCAGTGCCTCTAGCGCTTCTCATCTAATATCATCGTTGTCCAATCAACCTCCTGACCAAACAAAGGAATATATCTTCAATCCCTCTTCCCCTCTCTAATAATTGTACCCCACCCTTCTCTGAATGTAAATCAAAACTGCTTTGAACACTGAATGATTCTCTTGGACACTGTAAAAATACTTTGTCGACTTCACTGTTAGATGTTCTGTTTCTCTCTCTTTCACAAACTTTTTGCTGGACAATGCTTTCTCTGTATCTTAAAATTTTCCAGTGAAATGATTCATTCCAAGCAACAATGATCGGAACACTTACTAATTCATTGAGCAGTATTTTATTCACATTGATGCTTTCACTTTGGAGTGTAATTTATTTTATTTTATTGATTTCTGATCTTTTGGTCACTGGAGTTTTGAGGATCTTTCCTCTTCTTACTGCTATCCAGATCCTTGTTGTTGTAGGCTTAGGTCAAAGCAACCCTGATGGACTAAAATGTCTTTGACAGACAATTCTCTTCAGTCAATGCACAATATTGCATCCCTTTTTAACAATTTTTTTTTTGGTCCTTTTGATCATTTGTCAAGAGGGCATCAAGATGCTTGGAACTAGTTCTAGCAATATATATATATATTTTTTTTTATAACAATAACAATATAACAAAATTCTACGGATGAACAAATTTAACTTTTAATTGCTTACCATGCCTCAAGCATATTTGATGGGATTGCAGGCTTCTTCTAGTCCCTACTGAGGAACTGCAACATCGATTTGAGACAGAGCTGCCTGATACTGTTAAACAACCTTCAACCTATGCTAAGAATTTTTTGGAGTTTTGTTCATACCAAACACTCCATCTTGTGATTGCACATCCAGATTATTTGAGTGACAAGGAGTTCCGTCGTTTGACTTATGACATGATGCTTGCTTGGGAGGCCCCTGCTGTTCAGAATGAACCACTCGACATAGTAAGATAACCATTGATAATTATAGATTTTTCAACATTTCATATTGTTAGTTCTCAGTTAAAAATTTTAGACTATGGGACTGAAGAAGTTCTTCCATTTCTACTTACCACTAAAAAAAAAAAAAAAAAAAAAAAAAAGGGTTCTTCCATTTCTGAATTGAAGGTGCAGCCTTAACTTTTCTCCAATGACAGGAAACTACTTCTTGCAGTAACCGGCAAGTGGAGGAGGACCGGCAAGTGGAGGAGGATGGGTGGTCACTATTTTATTCTAGTTCGACAAAAATGGCTGTTCAGGTTGTCTTCTCATTTCCATTGTGTCTTTCATAATATGGGTCTTTCCTAACTGGCCATTGGGGTTCAGGGTAACTCTCTGAGCATTCTCTTGTGGCAGTCTTCGTTTACTCATTCATTTCTTTTTCTCAATTAGGTTGATGACAAGAAAACTGTTGGGCTTGAGGCTTTTGCACGGATAGCTCCTGCATGTGCTGTCATGGCAGATATAGTCACTGTCCACAATCTTTTTGATGCGTTGACTAGTTCTTCTTGTCAGCGACTTCATTTTCTTATATTTGACAAGTACCTTCGTACACTCGAAAAGTATGCTCTGGCTACTTGAGCTATAAATTCAATGATTGTATTTATTTATTTATTTTTTTTTTGGGGGGGGGGGGGGGCGGGGCGGGGTGACTTGGGGTTAGTGGCATCATGGAACTATTTGGCCATATTTTTTGTAGACACTTCCCACCTTAACCCCATATTTTCAGCTGCTTCTCTAGAAAACTCTGCATTCATTTGTTTGTAACAACTCCACTAGTTAGTCCGGGATTAAAAATTTTTGTGCGTTGATGCTACTGAATCACATGGGTCATAATGTACCTCTAAAAACCTTTTAAGTTTACATGATTGGATGAGTTTTATTATATTCACGCAGGCTAGAAATTGTTTTCAATTGTATAACATGTTTATCGAGGATTTTCTTAAGAAAGAGTTAAGTGTTTGGACAAGAACTATAGATTAGGTTTTGTGTTATTGCCTGTCAAAAATCTCCATTCTCCTTATTTCATACATTAGAGAGATGATTTATTTTTCATTAACTATGGAGCCCAATTTTCATTTTACACATTTGTTACTATTAAAAGCTAAATCTTATAGAAATGTAAAAGGAAGAGACTGAACGATGCTAAGCAAAACATGCTGATTGAATACTTAGTTGATCCTACTTTTATTGAAGGGTGATTAAAGCTGTGAAAAATGCATTGGGGACACAATCCACATCCAATCTTCAGCTTGCTGAGGGAGAGTTCATTTTAGAAGTTGATGGTACAGTTCCCACTCAACCAGTTTTGCAACATATTGGAATATCAGCCTGGCCTGGTGAGTTGATTTGTGATTGGAAATTGATTGAGCTTTTGTGTGATTACTTTTGATTAATGGCTATTATTCTGCCTGCTGTTATGAAGATCACTCTGATTGTGCCCAGTAATATAATAACTAAGGAGGTACCAAATATTATTATTCATTGTGGAGAGGTTATCTCAACAGGGTTTTTGTACTAATATAGAGGACCTGTTCCATTGATATGATGAGCTAGTTAGATGTTCTGTTCAGAGTTTTAGGGAACAAATTAAATATTGAGCTCAATCTACATAACTGTGCTTGGCCTTATCATCCTAAATTTGCAAGGTTGGTGAAGTTTGATGCTGTATTTGTAATCATGATGAGCACAAAGCTGTCGAGGGAAAATAGATCAATATAAATAATAAAGTTGCCGCTCTCCCTAACCACCTACTTTTAGGGGATATGATGATTAACAATCTAACATGGTATTAAAGCCCATGGTTTATGAATCTGTATAGACACTTGTAGGCAACTACAGTCACCTAGCCATAGGAGAATAGACTACAAAGCAGTAGCAATGGTCAGCAATTAAGGCAGAGGCAGCAGCGACTGCGATGGACGATTGATGCAGTGTACTGGAGCGACGATTGACGGTGTTGATGATTGTTGAGTTGACGATGATAGGTCGATGCTGATGACGTCAGCAAGCACTAAACCATATACACTTTCAATTTTTGATACAGACACAAGAACAAGAACTTAGGTTTCTTAATACAAATACAGTATTCCTAGTTTGAAGAAAATGAATTTAAAATCTTTGCTCTGATACCATGTAGAAGTAAGTATAGAGAATTGGAAAAAAATAAGACACACTATTGAGTGGTCTGGTTGTCTATGTTTATAATCCTAGAGTCGATACAGAATAGGTAATGCATATAATTACAAAATCAATTATAATCATCCTAAATATCTACACTACCTTATGTAGAATATATCTTACAACAATACCATTGCACCATGAAACACCCCACCACGGATTGTTGGGTTTTCCGACCTTCCTTTCACAAAATGGTGTGAGAGAATGGATTGGAGGTTGCCCCACGAGACGTGCTCATGGATTGTCTCCCCTGCCACCAAGACATGAGGAAATAGTGGCATATGAAATTATCGTGCCTTAAAGAGGCTCAAATTCGGAATCAAGACCAGCAAGAAATTTCAGCACAACCATTTGTTCCTTTTGCTTCTGCATCCCATGAATGTCAGCTGATAATGGTTAGAGGGAGTTCAATTCTTCATACATTTTCTTCTAGGTGATAAAGTAAGCAATAATGCTTTTACCAAACTGTTGAAGTTTGAAGAAATCATTGGAAACATTATGCATTCTGCTGAGATCCTTAAAAACAACAAATGGACATACTTCCAAATTTCCTTCCATTTATCCAATTGAGTACATGAATCTGCTGCATCGGTCTCCATAAAGTTCCATAAAAGGCCAACAACATTAGCATCATCTTGAATGCAGAGATTATAATGGTTTGCTGTTGTAGCTGGAGTGGATTCAATGAGATGTTTCTGTTTCCCAAGTCCAATGAGGGCTATTTTCACTACCTTGGACCATTGAAGGAAGTTCCCCATTAAGCTTCCGAGTGGTTAATTGAAAAGGCTAGTGAGAAGAACGTTGTGGTCTGGAGTTTGTAGGAAGGGAAAATGAGGTGGTACTGGTCTTAGAAGCCATTAGAGAAGAAGCTAAAGTGTCTTGGTGTCGCCAGAAGATCAAAAAGTCAACAAATCGTTTGTTGATGAGAGATGATGGTCGTAGACCCAAAGATGATTGATGAACGACAATCGATGACAAGGGTTGCTGCAATGAAGGCTAGGGTTTCAACAATCAACAATTGCGATGAAGGAGATGCTGACTGTGATGATGGCTAGGGTTTTAGTGATCGCCGCGACGACGAAGATCGAAGGCTAGGGCTTAGGTGATTAGTGATTGTATTGAAAATCAATGGTTGGGATGATGACGGATAGAGCCAATGATAGAAATCAACAATGGATAGAGTTGACGACAATGATTGATAAGGCTGAAGCCGATGATGGGCAAAACTGAAGATGTTAGTTGAGGAAGTTGATGTTGACGATGATCGACAAAACTAATGTCAATGGATGATGTTGATGTTGACGAAACCAACTGATGATAGCTAAGAGGTCAAGGTAGGTCAATATTGATCAAAATTTAGAGAATTAGGATTTCTCATCTATTACCATGTGAAGAATAAATATTGAATGGAATGTCTTAACCACTATGGGAAAGACCATGTATATTTATGTACATGAATGTTATAATCTTAGGAAAGGATCATTCACACCTAATCACACTGATCCTATTCTAATAGTGAGTAACCAAGAAAGACACATTTTCTAGCTCAAGGAGAGTTTGTCCTGGCCTGAATCAAGCACATGAACAAAAGCAATACACTCAAGCACGTGAGGAGAGATAGAAAAAGTAGTTTTATCGGGATATAAATAGAGAAGAGAGATTAATTTTCCGAGATAACTGAAGCCATACGATTGATAAAGTAACAAGCAGTGAGGATAACTTCCCCCCAAAAATGTTTTAGCATATGCATATTAAACATCATAGAGCGAACCACATCTAGTGATGGTGTTTACATTTAGCAACACTATTTTGTTGGAAAGTGTGCACACAACTGGTCTGATGAATGATACCATGAGCAATGCAAAAGGATTCCATAGTAGATTGAAGATATTCTAAGGCATTATTAGAATGAAAGGTTTTAATACATTTGCCAAACTGGGTAAAAATCTCATTATAAAAGCGATTTATAATAAAAGGCAGTTCAGATCGAGTTTTCATTAGAATAACCAAGTCATGCTCGAAAAATCATCAACATGGATAACAATATAACAAAAGCCATTAATACTAGGCACACCCAACTGTTAATACTAATACCATGATTAGGATCTGAACTGCGGTGATGCGTGCAAACTGACATGCATCACATTCTAGACTCGACCCAGAAGTCAACTTAGAAATAGGTAACTTCAATTTATTTAGAGATAAAAATCCCAATCGACAATGCCATTGAAGTGGAGAAACAGTAGAACTCAAAGCAGATGTCTGATGCATGGAAAAACTAGCTAGATCCAAATAATATAGGCTACCTTGTTCATGCCCCCAACCAATCATCCTTGTCATTTTGAGGTCCTGAAAATACAAGAGGTAGGAGAAAAGCTCAGTGGGTAAAACTGTTGGGTGATTTCCCCCGTTACCAAAAAAAAGAGATAGGAGAAAAGGTTACTGAATAGTTTTAAGGACTTGGTCAATTGACTCACAAATAATAAATTGAATGGAAAATCAAGTACATAAGGGCCATGAGGTAAGGAAAGCGATGAATGAGGATGAAGAAGGCCTCTACTAACAACCGGTCGAGATGATCCGTCAGCTAAAATAAGATGATGCTAAATAGAATTCAAGTCAGAGAACAAAGAAAGTTTACCTGATATGTGAGAATTAACACCAGAATCAATGACCTAAGAAGTAGATGAAGATGCAACACATGCTATGCGTCCTAAATTGGCTAACATAGTTGTAGAACTAGAAACATGGGTGGGGCGGAAAGTGAATAAGTTCATCATTTTAGGTTGAGTGCATCAAGTGACTAGAAGCAGGCAACTTAGAACCCATGGGTGTAGACGGAGATAATGACAAGAATCTGTTTGTTACATGATGAATCTAATCTGGTCTACCATACTTGGGCCAACAATATGGTTCTATATGATTACTACCACTGCAATGACTACATTTACAGTCACCACGCCCTTTAGAGTGACCACCACCACCATGAGAATTTCCTCAAAAGCATCGACCACCACCAAGACCTCCTCGAAGACCACCACGGGTGTTTCCACCACCCTTTTGGGTGGAGACCATGGCTGAGGACTCTAGGTTTGCAGTTGGAGAACTTGTAGCTGAGCTATGCTGGCCTAATGGGGACCTCAACAAGCAAGAATATGCATTAGTAGCTGTGCATAGTCTTATTAGCCAAAATTTGATCTTTAAACCCTTGCAGTTCAGGATTGAGTCTTGAGAGTAGTGAAGCAATCATGAAATCCTCCCAATGTCTCTTTTGTTGCGTTAAATTTGTTTTAAAGAGCCTATATTGCAATAACTGATCCCAAAGGCTCTTGAGTAAATTGTAGTAATTAGAAATAGATCGGTTTCCTTGCTTGGTGCTGAAGATTTGTTAATATAATTCAAAAATGCATGTTACATTACTTTTCTATGAAAATGAATCAGCTGAGGAATCCCAAATTTTCTTAGAGAAATAACAAAATTTGATTGTAGTAGCAATGTGAGGTTCTAAACTTTGTCATAACTACCCTATAATAATTGAGTCCTCGCTAAGCTTGCCCTCATAAATTTCCGTCATAGAATCAAGAGGTAGGTTTTTAAGATATTTCAGCTTCTTTTTTCCTCGAAGATAAATTTTAACTGTATATGCCTAGACTAAATAGTTAATGTCCATTCAATTGCTTGGAATTAGTGGACCTAGGTGGATCATCATCTTTAGATAATGGTGGTTTATACTTAACTGCTATCCTAATTTCAACCACTGTTTTAGGTTCAACTATTACAGACAATTGACAAGCAACCGCGAAAAATCTGAGTAACAATCCAATCTACTGTAGAACTGTTACATGACCAAACCTTAACCCCCCCCCCCCCCAAAAAAAAAAAAAAAAAAAAAAATGAAAACAAACAAAGAAAGAAGAGGAAGTTGGAATGGAGGATACACTGGTGCTGGGGAATATACAGAGCAAAGCCATGGACACAAAGCAAACAGAGAGAGAAAGAAACGCTCTGACATGGAGGAGTTGTATTGCCCAGAGCCTAGGGCTGGATTAATCAATCTGGATCGCTCATGGTGGAATGGGATGAACGATTTTGATCTGTCTCATCTGAGCCATTAGATTCCTTTGCGGGTGGAGCACGCGGTGGTTCGAATCAAGCCATACAAGTCCTCAATCACAGTCCTCCAACGGCCAAAGATCTAATGGCTGCAATAAACCCCACCGCCCAATGCATTGATGGATACATCAAGAGGACAGCTGGAAAGTCAGGGAGACCAAAGCTTCAGGAGAAGGAGAATTATATGCATGGTAGGTTCTAGAAACATGGCCAAAACAGAAGAGGTGGCAATATTAGGTGGGCAAAAGTCTCAACCGGGTTGCTATGACAAGGAGTTGGGCTCAACCTAGAACCGACCCACATCCAAATATTAAGGTTTCATCATTCGTCCCATCATATGAAGAAATTACAGCCCATCATCTGCATAAACAACCAGCCCAATTGAACAGTGCATTAGTACAATTTGGTCCATAGGTAATTCAATACTTTCTTTTCTGTAAGAAGTATAAATAGTAAGAGATGTAATAGGGTTATTATCATGGAAAATTTTTAGGGGTGGAAACGAACCGAGCCGTTCGCGAGCTACTCGAGCTCGGCTCGAAAAAAGCTCGGCTTGAGCTCGATTCGTGAGTTAAACGAGCTCGAACCGAGCTCGATTTTTTACTCGTTTTGGATTCAAGCTCGAACTCGAACCTAAAGAAGCTCAGCTCGAAAGCTCGCGAGCAGGCTCGGTTAGAATAATATATATATATTTTAATAATATTTTTATATTTTTAATAATATTTTAATTATTTTTTTATTATATTTTTTAAATATATTATATTTTAAATCAAAATGACGTCGTTTTGGTTTAATCGAATTATTCGCGAGCCTAATCGAACCTAACTTCTTCTTTATCGAACCGAGCTCGAGCCTATATAAAAGCTCGAATCGAGCTCGAGCTCGAGCTCGAGCTCAGTATAAAAAGCTCGAACCGAGCTCGAGCATGTTAAAGCTCGGCTCGATTCGACCCGTTTCCACCCCTAAAAATTTTGTATGAATTGCTGCTTGCGGAGGACGTTACCATCCTCAAAGTGGCCATCCATCTTTCAATCAATTTCCCTCCATTTTCATTCTTTTCCTTTAATTTTCCGTTCTGATGGACAATACTATAGGACAATCAAAGGGAACTTGTAAGGGACTGCATCGATTGGTATCAAAGCCAACCATGGCTGATAACACCAGATCTGCCACCCAACAAGCTGAAATGATGAATCAGTTAATTGAGATGTAGAAATTCTTTGAATGTAAATTTGAAGAACAAGAGAAAAAGATTGCTGACTTATCTAATCACTTATCTGTACTCACCTGCAACAGTGGAGGGAGCAAAGCTGATGGAGATGAAGAGAATTCTTACGGTGCTAGTGTTTTGGAGCAAAATAGAGGTAATTCTCAAGTTTTTCAAATCATACATCCTAGATCCATCAAATTGGAATTTCCCAGTTTCAGTGGGGAAAATCCAGTTGAATGGGTGTATAAGGCAACCCTATTTTTACTCACATCAGAGTCACAGAAGATGATGATAACCTTCATGCATTTGGAGGGAAAGGCCTTGATTTGGTTCCAAGATCTGGTTAATTCTGGAGATACAGGGAACTTGACTGATTTCACTAAAGCTTTACATACTAGGTTTGGGGAGAATCCTTATGAAGAACCTATGGATCTATTGATCCGGTTAAAAGAGGTGTCCTCTGTTGAGGAGTATAAGTCTAAGTTTGAGGCAATTACCAATAGAGTGACAGGGCTTAAAGAGGAGCATAAGTTAAGTTTCTTTTTAACTGGCCTTAAGGAGGAGATTTGGTATGTTGTTAAGATGTTCAATCCAAGGGATTTGACAGCATTCGGGTTGGCAAGGTTGCAAGAGTAGAACCTGGCAGTAACTAGGAAGGCCCAACCCAAACACAGTAATGTCAGCACCATTATTATACACAACAAGAGTCATGTTCCAATTGGCCTAGCAAGATTAATTCCTTGGAAGGAGGTGGCTAAACCAATTCCTAAAGCTAAAACGAGCACTAAACCTGCTGCTTCATAGGTTAGTAAATTTCCTTTTAAGAAGCTTAGTGCTGAAGAAATGGAATCTAGAAAGGCCAAGGGCCTGTGTTTCCATTGTGATGGAAAATGGAACCGAAACCATAAATGCAAAAGCCCCAAGTTGTTTGTGTTGGAAACTCTTTTGGAGTTTGATTTAGTGTCGGTACGGGAGGAAGAATTGGAGGTGATTGCAGAAGAACAGTGAGAGAAGCAGCAGGATTTAGGAGAGAAGTAGGAGGTGGGAATTACTCTCCATGCCATAGCTAGCACTCCATAGCCTAAAACTATTGGACTATTGGGAGTCGTCAATGTAAAGAATTGGACTATATTGATTGACTCTGGGAGCACTCACAATTTTATGACCCAAATATAACTAAAATGAGCCACATGAGGATGGCTTGTGGCTGAGTGGTAAAAGCCTCCCCCTGCCTCCTCATTGACCTGGGTTCGACACCCGGGGTGCCCACCCCCCCCCCCCAACTTACCAATCAAAAAAAAAAAAAAAAAAAATTGAGCCACGTGAAGGAGATTGGGCCAACCTTAGCTGTTGAGGTGGTCAATGGAGGAAAGGTTGATAGTGTTGGGTCCAGTTCTGGGGTTCAAGTTAAAATTTAGTGCCACAGTGACGTAGCACAATGGAACAAAGAATATAAGAACTCAATTTCTTTGAATATTATTCCAAAAGTTGAATATCCCTTACAATCTTCATCCTTTTATATAGGATAGGGCTAAAGATCAAATCAAGTAATTTCTTAAAATAAAGTAATCAAATCGTAATCAAATCACAATCAAACCTCAATCAAATTTTGAAATTTAAGAAAAACAACTATTTAAGGAAAATAAATAAATTAAACTCCTAAAATCCTCCCCTCCAAAATTAACTTATCCAATTCAAATTTCATCCAGAAACGGTTATCATGATCCCTACCATTCCTTCTAGGCTAAAAAAAACTCTGCTTCTCAGAGTGCTAGTGAAAAAGCTAAGAACCAATGCGGTGGAACTCCTCCTCAGTAATCCAAGCACCTGAAAAGAAAATGCTAAAGGTGCCCTTAAAGAGAATTGATGGTCTTAAAATCAAGTACATCAGTGATTTGCTCTGCATCCAGCTGCTGAAGAGATGGAATGGCTAGCACCGGTGAAGAAACAGAAGAGCCAACTGAGTGACCTGTAGAAGTACCAATAAGAATGATTGGAGGCTCGAATGTGCCTCGGTAAAGTAACAAGTCCTCTACATTGAAAGCTGGACTAATATTCATGTTAGTAGCTAAATCAATTAAATAAGTATTAGGGCCCAATTTTCTATGGATACAAAAAGGTCCAATGGCACGTAGATGCAATTTCTTGAAAGAATGTTTAGGATAGCACTCTAGGCGAACACGAACCATATCATAGTCTCCTTCATTAAATACAACATTTTAGGATAGCACTCTAGGCGAACACAAATCATATCATAGTCTCCTTCATTAAATACAACATTGCGACAATGTACATCAGCAGCTAGTTTATAATCTAAATTACTAGTTGCAATTTACGTCGAACATCACATAAATATCATGAATGTGTTGGGCAAAAGATTTAGCTGATTGAGATGGTCGGTTATTAGATGGTAAGGGAATAAGGTTAATAGGCTGGCGAGAGGTAACACCATGAACACACTTAAAAGGACTCTTACTAGTGGAACGATTGATAGAGCTATTATAGGCAAATTCAACAATAGGGAGTAACAAATCCCAAGTTCCCTAACACTCCCCAACTAAGCATGTCTCCCAAACTTTGATTAACTACCTCAGTCTGACCATCATTCTAGGGATGAAACGAAGACGAAAATTTCAAATTTACTCCAATAGTTTCCACAAAATCTTCCAAAAGTAACTGACAGACTGAACATCCTTATCTGACACTATGGAAGTGGGTAATCCATGCAGTTTGACAACCTCTCTAAAGAACAACTTAGTCACATGTGAAGCATCAGCTGTTTTGGTGCAAGGTATAAAGTGAGTCATCTTAGAAAACTGATCGACTACTACCAGAATGGAATCATGACATCTAGCAGTCCTAGGTAAGTTAAGAACAAAGTCTATATTGACGTCTTGTCACAGTGCATATGGAATAGATAAAGGTGTGTACAACCCAAAGTTTTGTCTTTTAGCCTTTGCTACCTGACATGTGTGACACTGAAAAACAATTCTGGCCACATCTTTCTTTAAGGATAGCCTGTAAAATCTATTTTCTACTAAAGCGATAGTCTTATCCCTAACAAAATGGCCAGCTAACCTCCCTGCATGTAACTCCCAAACTAAAAATTTTCTAATAGAAGTGCGAGGAATGCACAACTTGGACCTAGGAAACAAGTAACCATCTCAAATAATAAACTTAATAAACTCATGACGGTTACCATCCTGGATGCCTTGAAAGATTAGACCAAAGTCTGGACAAGTCGGGTATTCATTTTTTAGCCTATCAAAACCTATGACACTAATACTCATAGACTGCAAAGTGAGAGCGACCCTACTCAAAGCATCAACAACCTTATTCTTTACACCTGCGCAGTGATTGAGAACGAAGGTATATTCTTGAAGAAACTCTACCCATGAAGCATGCTTATTGCTAAATTTTTTTGGGAATGAAGGTATTTTAAGGCCTGATGGTCAGGGTATAAAACAAACTCTTGTGGTAACAAGTAATACCGCTAATGCCACAAAGCACAGACAACAGCAAATAGCTCTTTATCATATGTAGAGTATCGCTTTTTAGATTCATTAAGCTTTTTACTGAAATATGCTATTGGCCAACCCTCTTGACTCAAAACACCTCTTATACCTACCCTAGAGGCATCACAAGTAACCTCAAAGACTTTAGAGAAGTCAGGGTTTCTCAAAGCAAGGGCTTCTACCATCCTTTTCTTGATTTCCTTAAATGCCCTAGCAGTAGCTGTGGTCCACTGACAATCTCTCTTTTTCATGCAATCTGTGATGGGAGCCATAATAGACCCAAAACCCTTCACGAATCTCTTATGGAATGTGGCTAACCCATAGAAAATGCGAACCTCTGAAATAGTCCTAGGTTTAGGCTATTCACAAATAACCCTCACTTTTTTAGGGTTTACTGCTGTTCCCTAATCAGAGACAATGAATCAAAGGAAAGATACCTGAGATTGCATAAACGAACACTTGTTGATGTTCGCATAAAGCTGCGCAGTTCGCAAAATCTCTAAAACCTACCTAAGATGACCTAGGTGTTCTTTCTTGGTCTTACCGTAGATAAGTATGTCATCAAAGTATACGGTCAAAAATTTCCCTAGGAAAGGGCGTAGGACCTGGGTCATAACCCTCATAAAAGTACTAGGAGCATTGGACAATTCAAATGGCATACTAACCATTCATACAAGCCATTGGGGGTCTTAAAGGCAGCTTTTTCACTCATCGCCCGGCTTAATGTGAGTTTGATGGTAGCCGCTACGAAGATTTATCTTGGAGAACCAAAGGGAACTAGCTAGAAGGTCTAGCACATCCTCGAGACGAGGAATGGAAAACCTATACTTAACAGTGATCTTATCAATGACTATGCTATCAATGCACATTCTCCATGACCCGTCTTCCTTAGAGTTAATAAAGTAGGCACATCACAAGAACTAAGACTCTCTCAAATAGCACCCCTCTGTAAAAGTATTCCTACTTGTCTTTGCAACTCAGCACGCTTACTAGGATTCATCCTATAATGAGGCAAATTAGGCATCTGGGATCGAGGTATAAAGTTTATGGCATGTTGAATGTCTTGCGTAGGGGGAAGCCCCTTAGGGAGATCTGTAGGTGTCACATCCATAAACTACTTAAGTAACTGAGCAAGTTTAGGGTCAAGGGCTACGGGATTTGTAGGTTGGACATGGAAAACATTCTTAATCATTAGAGTTAAAACAAATCCACACTCTGTCCCAACTTTCTCAAATTCTTTCCTGTTCATTAACTGGATGGTATGTTTCTTTAGAATAGGAGAAAGTGAGATGGGCTTACCCTGGGCGCTCATGATGTATCACGTCCATATCATAAATCCATGGACGAACAAGTAATACATGCGTGACGTTGATAGGAAGGACATCGCACTACACTTTATTAGAGTAACTTCTCGTTTGGAGAGGGACTAAACACTTGTGGGTGACAGAAAGACTAGTCGGGTCTATCCAAGCTACCCAAAAAGGATGGGGATGTGGCTTTGGCTTAAGCCCAATCCTATTAAGTGTTCGAGTGGATACTACATTCATGGTACTTACCCAATTTATGATTATCTTGCAAACCTTAGTCCCACATTTAAGGAAAATCTGGAATATGCTAATGTGCTTCAATCTTCCTCCTTCACAGGGGTTGATAAGATGCACCACATGACACCACGATGGAATTCATCCTCATCTTCTTGTTCGTCACACCCATTCTCAGGATCAAAACAATCTACTTGCTCAAACTCATCAGATTCAACTGACGGATCTAGACCCTGATTGAGCACGAGTGCTCGCTATGGACACTGTGTAGTAATGTGTCCCCTCTTTTGATAGTTATGACATTGAATACTCGAAGTACCTTGGCGGAACCCAGAAAAAGTAGATTCAGTACCTTGTTTACCCTGATTTCCCAAATTAGGACCGTTACTTCCTTGTGAAGCAACTGTTCCAGTTTGTAGACTTCCACTTGGTTTCTGAGAAGAGAATGACTTAGATTGTTAGAATTGAGAGGTCATCCATCTGGGGGTAGAGAATTTATACAGTTGTTCAATAGATAGAGTCCTATGAAAGGCGTCCTCCAAAGACTTGGGAGAAAACAAACTAACCTCTTTATTAAGTTTGGGACGCAACTCATTAATGAATTTACCCACTATTTGCCAAGACTCCTCCCTAATGTCACATCTCATAAAAAAAGCTTCAAAACTAGACATGTACTCAGTGACACTAAGAGATGCTTGCGTTAAGTTTGTTAACTGATCATTCAATTGATCCCTATAGTAGGTTGGACAGTACTTCTCTTGCAATTTAATTTTCATGTCAATCCAGTGATTAATGGGTGGGCCCCCAAATCTCTCTCTCTCTCTCTCTCTCTCTCAATTTGGACACGTTGTGAATACCGTTTGGCGGAGCCGACTAACTTCATTTGGGCAAACATGACTTGATATAAGTTAGACATACGATGCTACCAAAAATATTCCTCAATCTCAAGAAGCCAATTAGAAAAGACACCAGGGTCTAACTGTCCATCAAAGGATGGAGCCTCAACCTTGACAGCCTTGGTTATGTTCTTAGACTCATCATGATGGTTTTTAAGGTATTGCATAGGTGGTCTAACCCCATAGTTACTTTCATGCGGCCTATGATCCATGACATGATCGACTTGAGAGAATCTATTACCATAACCTAAAATAAAGTTTGTATCATCCTCAACGCCATTCGCATGAGGACCTCAAGAAAACTGTGGTTGGCTGTGGCCATGGGGATAAAATCCAACAGAACTAGTGGAACTACGGGAAGGATCTAGCATTTGTTCGGGAAGAATATGGATGTCACCCCTCTAATCATCCATCTGATGTTTGCTTAAAGTTCTAGCTAATCTATCAAAGTCCTTATGCAGTTGGTTCATTGAATCATGGAGTGTATTCATGTTTTGTTCTATTGTAGAAACTTTTGGTCCATGGTGAAAAGGGTTTGGTGAAATGATATGAATTAAGGTATGAAAGGCAAGGGAGATACAGTTATGAGATAAATTGTATTTTTCTTTTGCTTTTTTTTTTTTTTTTTAACTAGAGTGATGAGATAAAATATCAATGCTAATATCAACTCAAATTGAATCAAGTAATTAAATGATGAATTAGACCAAAGTAAATGTCACAATCATGCAATTAATAAAGACAACCAGGTATGATTGCATCCCAAAGCAGGTTGTGAAAATGTATAAGGGTACGGTAAAATATGGTGAGGGGCAAATCAAAATCCCCAATAATTGTAGGTTAAGGAGAGCCCAAAATACAAATTTAATATCTTTTCTAGCCAAACAGAATATGTAATCACACTTTCAAGTAGGGAACATGTACCTTTGTGAAACGCAGACTGTTTTGGGTTGCCAGAAGTTCACTAGAATGTCATTGGTTGGTTGCCTGAGGTTCGTCAGAGGTTGTCGGAAGTTTGGTTCTGGCCGCCGGCGTGAGGCGATGATGGTGGTGGTGTTGCTTTGCCTCTCTGTCAATTAGAAGATGCTCCACGCTGATCACGTTGAAGGCTAGAAAGCATGACTGTCCAGCATTTGGTGTTCATTGGCGATGGAGTTGCTCTAGGAAGGACTTAGGATGGTGCCAGAAGGCTCGCTAGAGGTTGGCAATACCAGAGGCGGCCGATGGTGGACTCAGATGCTTGGAATGTGCTTACACATGCAAGGAAAAATCAATGAGACTGGGTCTCACTCGTAGTAAATCTGACGGCTCGTGAGAATGAGTGTGCCAGATTTGAATCTTGCTGTTTGGTCAATGGAACTCGCTTGCACCACTCGACCCTCTTCGCGGCGCTTCTTGGTTTCGTCAGTGAAGGTTGGCGTAGATAAAACCAACAATGGACAATGGTTGTTGGTCTTACACAGACGATGTAGTTGCGATGAAGTTGGCAGATGGTTGGGCGTTGGCATATGTGGTATGGCTTTGCTTCTTTTGTAGTGATGGTGAACGATGGTTGCCCGATAAAACTCAGGCTGCTCTCAGATTGGAACAAAGCCTCTATGCTTAGGCATGTATGAACACCATGCTTAGTTAAATCATTTCTAATTTTTGGCAAGTTAATGTACTAGTTGATTGTACTTGAACATGGCGTAAACTACTAAAACTTAGGCCTTTGGTAGTCAAAATATCCAAGTATATTATGGGAAATGGGGAAACAACTTCTCTCTGGTACAACAACTGGCATCCCAAAGGCCCTCTTATTCCAAAGTATGGACAAAGGCTTGCTTGTGACGCTGGTATCTCATTGGACTCTCTAAGGTTTCCTTTGTCATTGCAAACAACAGATGGGCGTGGCCATTCCCAAATACTTGGGAATTTTAGGAAGTTGTAAGCTCTGACATGATGAATATGTCACCTAATTGCACAAGGGCTGATAAATTCACGTGGTTGGTTTCTAAAACACATAAATACTCTTTGGCCTCCACTTGGAAAGCCATTAGACAACTACATGTCGTAATGATCTGGCATCAGCTAGTCTAGTTTCCCAAAAACATACCAAGGCATAGCTTCATCCTATGGCTAACCATTAAACAAAGACTCAAGACTAAAGATAAGCTTGTTTGATGGGGAACAATTGTAGATGCTACGTGTGATTTGTACTGGTAAAATGTGGAGACTCTTGATCACTTGTTATTTGAATGCTCCTTCTCACATGAAATTTGGAGATATATCCTCCAGTTATGCAAAATCTCAAATACCAAACAAAATTGGGCAAATGAAGTAGCATGGGCTGTTGGAAAATTTAGTATGAAATTCTTCACTAATACTATTTACAAACTGGCTTGGTCATTTGTGGTGTACAATATTTAGATTGAAAGGAATGCTTGGGCTTTAGAGGATTATCGACTTTTGCTCATATGATTGTCAAGAAGATTGTGCAAAAGTAAGAATTAATGCTATGTAATTTGCTAAGATTAAACCTTTAGATGCTAATATTGAGACTTGTAAAACTTAGGGGATCCCTATCTTTTGTATAGATACTAGATATTAACTATTCTTTTATACATCGAGGATATGCCCTCTGGATTATGTAATTTATTCTCCCTTTAATCCGAATTATCTTATTTACCAAAAAAAAAAAAAACAAAAAAATTAGGGTTCTGTATTGCTCTGATAGTGATGGATTCTTTTGCTCTGGTACCACTTGACGTAGCATAACGAAACAAAGAACACAAGAATAATGAAAAAAATAATAACTAAGAAAAATAAAAACTCAATTTCTTTCAATATTATTCCAAAAGCTGAATATCCCTTATAATCTTCAACACTTATATAGGTTAGGGCTAAAGACCAAATCAAGTAATTTCCTAAAATAAAGTAATCAAATCACAATCAAATCTCGAAATTTAAGGAAAACAAATATTTAAGGAAAACAAATAAATTAAAAGTCTGTTTGGTACAACAAAAACCTTTGAAAAGCACTGAAAACCTCTAAAATTTTCTTACCATTTTGTACTCGTACTTCATGAAATTTTTATAAATTGATATATATCTACATATCCCAACAAGTTTTTACAAACCCGAATAAATTTTTTATAAATCCTAATAACATTCCACAAATCCTAATAACTTTTTTTACAAATTCCAAAAACTTTTTAACTAAACCAAACCAAACCAAACCAAACCAAGCCAAGCCTTTTCCCACTAGGTGGGGTCGGCTATATGAATTTGTCGACGCCAATTAGATCTGTTTAGGACCATGGCCTCCGATAGATCTAGGTAGGCCACGTCATGTTTAATAGTTTCTTTCCAACTTCTTTTGGGTCTTCCTCTACCTCTCCTACTCCTGGCAATCTCCATACTTTCACATCTTCTAACTGGTGCCTCCACTGGACGCCTTTTAACATGGCCAAATCATCTTAATCGGTTTTCTCTCATTTTATCTTCAATCGGTGCTATTCTTACATTGCCCCTAATCTCCTCGTTCCTAATCCTATCTTTCCTTGTAATCCCGCACATTCGCCTTAGCATCCTCATCTCCGCAACTGCCATCTTCTGACCATGATTATACTTTACTGCCCAACACTCTGATCCATATAACAGCGCTGGTCTAACCGCCACCTTATAATACTTTCCTTTCACCTTGAGGGGGACTTTTTGGTCGCACAAGACCCCCGAAGCACTCTTCCATTTGGTCCACCCGGCTTGAATCCTGTGACTTACATTAGTATCAATCCTTCTATCTTGTTGCACCATAGATCCAAGGTATCTAAATTTATCTTTCTTTACAATCTTTTGTGTGCCTAAACTTACTTTTATACTACTCGTTATCCTACTTTGACTAAACTTACATTGCATATATTTCGTCTTGCATCGGCTTAGCCTAAACCCTTTTGTCTCTAACGTTTCCCGCCACAATTCTAGCTTAGCATTCACTCATTCTCTTGTCTCATCTACTAAAACAATATCATCTGCAAATAGTATACACCATGACACCTCATCCTGAATATGTCTTGTAATCTCATCCATAACTAAAGCAAATAAGTACGGGCTTAATGCTGAGCCTTGATGTAAACCAATCGTGATAGGGAACTCGTTAGTCTCTCCACCAATCGTCCGTATAGATGTCATGGCTCTATCATACATGTCCTTTATCACCTCAATATATGCGACACACGCTCCTTTCTTTTCCAATACTCTCTATAGATCTC
This sequence comes from Vitellaria paradoxa, assembly GCA_019916065.1. Classification (NCBI taxonomy): domain Eukaryota; kingdom Viridiplantae; phylum Streptophyta; class Magnoliopsida; order Ericales; family Sapotaceae; genus Vitellaria; species Vitellaria paradoxa. The sequence continues at coordinate 43,019,278 of CM034233.1, read as the reverse complement.
CCTAGGAATCCGGTATATGCTTTTTCTAAATCGATGAACACCATATGTAAATCTTTTTGACCTTCTCTATACTGTTCCATTAACCTCCTCAAGATAAAAATAGCCTCTATGGTTGATCTTCCAGGCATGAAACCAAATTGATTCTCTGAAACGTTTGTTGTTCGTTTTATTCTTCTTTCAATAACTCTCTCCTATAATTTCGTCGTATGGCTCACCAATTTAATCCCGCGGTAGTTCGCATAGTTCTGAATATCTCCTTTGTTCTTGTATATGGGTATAAGGATACTTTTCTTCCATGCATCAGGCATCTTCTTATTCTTTAGCACTATATTAAAAAGTTTTGTCAACCAATCTATGCCATCATCTCCTAAGCACCTCCAAACGTCAATAGGGATACCATCTAGCTCAACCGCTTTCCCATTCTTCATCATTTTTAATACTTCTTTTACTTCTTCCCTACTGATTCTCCTATAGAATATAAGATTTATTTCTTTCCTAAAAGTGGTAAATTGCTCCAATTGTATGTCACTACTACTACTTTCGTTAAATAACTTGTAGAAGTAGCTCTTCCAACGCTCCTTTATCTCCTCTTCCTTTACTAATACCTTTTCATCCTCATCCTTAATGCATTTAACTTGGTTTAAATCCTTGGTCCGTTTGTCTCTGGATTTAGCAAGCTTGAATATCTCTCTTTCGCCCTCCTTAGTGTCAAGTTGCCTATATAAATCCTCAAATATCTTTGCCTCAGCCTCACTAACTGCCTTTTTAGTTTCTCTTCTAGCTTCTCTATACCTTTCCAAAAACTTTTTAACTACTTTCAATAAATTTTGACATAAAACTGTTCCTATTGAACTTCAAAAAACTGTTTAGACGGTTTCTCTCTCCAAAAAGTTGACGTATAAGTCAAAAAGTTTATTCATCTCTGAAAAACTTAGTTTAGTGGCTGTGCATCAAATGCCAAAAAGTTTCCGAAACTATATTTTTCGTTATTTTTTGCCACGCCAAAAAGACCGTAAACTCCTAAAATCCTCCCTCCCAAAGTTAACGTATCCAATTCAAATTTTGTCTGCGCCTAGAATATTTGAATTGGAAACGGCTATCATGATCCTCATCACACAGTTTCACCTTGGATTTTGTGTTGTTGCCTTTAGTAGGCTGTGACATAGTTTTGGGTGTGCAATGGTAAGAACCTTGGGTAGAGTTTGCTTTGATTTTAGGGGTTTAACTATGAAGTTTAAAAGTAGGGGTGTGCCAGTTTGTTTAAGTGGTTTTGGTACGAATTCAACTGTCATTGAGCAGGTGGAGTTCAGCCAGTTAATGGCTAGTTCTCTTAAGGGCATGTTATTACATGTAACTGAGATTAATCAATTGGAAGATATAGGAGGAGGTCCCCTCAAATGAGTGAAGAGTTGATTGTTTTGTTGAACAGACACTCAAACGTGTTTCATGAACCCACTGGGTTACCTCCTATTGGGGGTCATGAGCATAGAATAACCTTACAGCAGAGTACTAACTCCATTGTTGTGAGGCCATATAGATATCCTCACTATCAAATGGAAGAAACTGAAAAAATTGTGTAGGAATTGTTGAATTCTGGTTTAATTCAACCAAGTCAATCACCATTTTCATTACAAGTTATTTTGGTGAGGAAAACTGATGGCACTTGGAGGATATGCGTGGATGACCGGGCTCTGAATCAGGTGACTATTAAAGATCAATACCCATTCGTGTAGTGGATGAGTTATTGGATGAATTACATTGGGCAACAATTTTCTCTAAGCTGGATTTAAGATCTAGTTATCACTAGATTATGATAGTGGAGGAAGATAGAGAGAGCTACCTTTTGGACTCATGCTGGCCATTGTGAATTTTTGGTCATGCCCTTTGGCTTGACTAACGCACTGGCAACATTTCAAAGTCTCATGAATGATATGTTCAAACCCCATTTAAGGAAGTTTTTCTCGCTGTTTTTTTGATGATATATTGATATACAACAAAAGTGAAGAGCAGCATTGGGTTCACTTGGGAGTCACATTGGAAATTTTGAGAAGGCACAAACTGTATGCTAAGGAGTCTAATTGCAGGTTATTCTGAAGTAGATTATTGAGGACATTTAATCTCTAAGTAGGGAGTTAAGGCAGACCCAAAGAAGATACAGGCCATGGTGGCGTGGCCAGTGCCTGCTACTATCAAGTCACTCAGGGGTTTCTTGGGGCTCACAGGCTATATAGGAGGTTCATTAATGGTTATGGGGGACTTGCTAGACCCTTAACTAATTTATTAAAGAAAAATTCTTTTAAGTGGTCTGTGTTGGCTGAGAAGGCTTTGAGGATTTAAAGGCTGCTGTGACTAACTCACCAGTTTTAGCTCTACCTAATTTCTTAAAGGTGTTTGTGATTGAGTGTGATGCCTCGGCGTTAGGGATTAGAGCAGTGTTGATGCAGGAATAAGACCTATAGCTTTCTTTAGCCAAGCTTTGAAGGGAAAATTATTGAACTTATCTACTTATGAAAAGGAATTGTCTGCCTTGGTTCAGGCAGCTAAAAAATGGAGGCTGTATTTATTAGGGCAATCACTGTTACTCGGACTCTTCACTTTAGAGTGAAGTACCCGTGTCGACATGACATGGCACCGACATGGGTGTGGGATCCGTGTCAGATGTGGTGAAATTTCTTCAAATATGTTTGGTTTTAGAAGAGATAAAAGTTGGGTTTAAGAAATCTTTTGGATAACATGTAATGCCAAACTCTTTTGGTCTTTCATAATATAAAAAGATAAAAATTCCAAATTAGCTTTTGTAATTTACTTCATGAATGAATTTTTATTTTTAAGTTCGTTCTTAGACATCTCTTTATTTTTAAGTTCCCAATAAATTAATTACATAAATGTAATTGATTAAATTCATTCAAACTTTTGTCTTCTGTGCGTACACGCTACACTGTTACATTTTAAGTCACATGTCTCAAATAAGTAAAATTAACATACTCACATAATCGCTTAATAAGAAATCTCTTGAGACTTTTGCTCTTCTATTTGTGTATCAAATATAAAGAGAGAGAGTCACTAGAGTATTAAAGGTGTATTATTTAATTTTTTTTTTTTTTAGTGATAGTTTACTTGCATGAGTATTTAGACATTTTTTCCATGTGTCGTATCCCCATACCTGTATCCAAAATTTAGACACTTTTTAAGCCGAGTCCCCGTATCCTAAAATGTAGATAATAGGCGAATCCGACATCTGGATACATACCTGAGTCCGACACCCGCACCCAAGTCCGAGCAACATAGAGGGCAATCTTTATAGTTATGATAGACTATCACAATTTGAAGTTACTTTTGGAGTAAAAGATTGGGACTCCATCTCAACAAAAATGGATAACTAAGCTAATTGGTTATTCATTTAAGATTGAATACAAATAAGGTGGCGGATGCACTTTCGCGAATCCATGAGTCAGCAAAAAGTAAAGAAGAACCAGCAGTATGTCTAACCATTTCTGTCAACAAACCATACCTAACCATTTTTCAGACATAAAGAATGCTTATATGACAGATGCTCAGGTACAAGTTATTTTCCAAAGGATGAAACAGGAGATTATTGGTATGCAAAAATTTTCTTTCAAGCATGACTTACTGTTTTATAAAGATAGAATTTACATTCCTAATGTAGATACTACAAAAAAACAGGTACTACAGTATGTTCACAATGAACCAATGGCAGGACATGGAGGGTATCAGAAAACCATGCAGAAAGCAACCAAAGTTCTATTGGCCAAACATGAAATCAGAGATTAAGCAGTACGTTAGAGAATCTGAAGTATGTCAGAGATACAAGTATGAAACAGTGGCTACACCATGTTTTTTACTGCCTTTACCTATTCCAGTTAGGAATTGGTTAGACATATCAATGGACTTCATTGATCGCTGCCCAAATCTAAGGGGCTACTATAATATGGGTTATTGTGGATAGGTTATCCAGATATGCCCATTTTATCTCTTTGTCTCACCCTTATGCGACTGCAAATTTGGCACATTTATTCATGGACCATCTTTTAAGCTTCATAGTTTACCAGTGCCTATAGTGTCAGACAAGGATTCCTCATCTACTAATAGTTTTTGGAAGGAATTATTCAAGTTGATGAGAACAAAACTACATCTCAGTTCAAGTTATCATCCACAATCTGATGGCCAAATTGAAGTGGCCAATAGATACGTGGAGACATATTTGAGGTATTTTCAATGGAGACATATTTGAGGTATTTTTTATTTGAAACTCCTAAACTTTGGGCTACATGGTTATTTTGGGCCGAGTAGTGCTATAATACTAGTTTTCATTCCTCTATTAAACTCACTTCATATGAGGCAATGTACAGAGTACCTCCCCCCCTACTTTGACTGATTATGTGCCAGGGGTGTCCAAAATAGCAACAGTGGATCACTTGTTAAAGGTCCATATTCATAAACTTCTTCAAGAACATTTGAAGATAGCTCAGAACCATATGAAGCAACAGGCAGACAAAAACCATAAAGAAAGAACCTTTAAGGTGAGAAATTGTGTGTATGTCAAACTCCAACCTTACAGGCAGCTTTCAGTGAGACAAAGAAGAAATTTTAAGTTATCCCCCCATTATTTTGGCCCTATCAGGTTGTTAAGGTGATTGGGACAGTGGCCTATCAACTGGAATCACTAAGTCAGTCACAGATCCACCTGGTGTTTCACATAACTCAGCTTAAGGAGAAGGTAGGAAAGGGAATCTTACTGACTACTGTATTACCTACACTAGATGGTGATGGGCACTTTGTTCCGGCATTCCAGAATGCGTTCTGCAAATACGGGATTGACGACATGGAAAACGCGAATTTCAGGAAGCCCTAGTCCAGTGGGTCAGACAGTTATCGGAGGAAGCAACTTGGGAACCCCTCAAGAAGATCCTTGCTAAACTTCCAAACCTTGGCATCGAGGCCTCAACTGAAGGAGGAGGGAGTTGTTACATGACCAATCCTCAACAAAAAAATGAAAACAAACAAAAGAAAGAAGAGGATGTTGGAAAGGGGGATACACTGGTGTTGGCGAATATGCAGAGCAAAGCCATGAACACCAAGCAAACGAAGAGATAAGAGAAATGTTTTGAGATGGAGTTGTATCATCCAGAGCCCAAGGCTGGATTAATCAATTTGGATTGCTCATGGTGGAATGGGATGAATGATTTTGATCTATCTCATTTGGGCCGTTAGATTCCTTTGCGGGTGGAGCACGTGGGTGGTCCGGATCAAGCCATACAAGTCCTCAAACACAACCCTCCAACAGCCAAAGATCTAATGGCTGCAATGAACCCCCCTGCCCAATGCATTGATGGATACATCGAGAGGACAGCTGGGAAGTCAGGAAGACCAAAGCTTCAGGGAGGAGAATTATATACACAACAAGTTCTAGAAGTGGGCAACATGGTCAAAACAGAAGTGGTGGCATTATTAGGGGGCCAAAGTCTCAACCGGGTTGCTATGACAAGGAGTTGGGTTCAACCCAGAACCACATCCAAGTATTAAGGTTTCATCATCCGGCCCATCATATGAAGAAATTAAAGCCCATCTGCATAAACAGCCAGCCCAATTCAACAACACATTAGTACAATTTGGTCCATAGATAATTCAATACTTTCTTTTCTGCAAGAACTATAAGTAGTAAGAGATGTAGAAGTGTTATTATTATGGAAAGCTTTGTATGAACTGCTGCTTGTAGAGGAGGTTACCACCCTCAAAGTGGCCATCCATCTTTTAGTCAATTCTCATCAATTTCCCTTTATTTTCATTCTTTTTCTGTAATTTTCTGTTCTGACAGATAGCACCATAGGAAAATCAAAGGGAACCGATAGGGGATTGCATCAAGAACCAACCACTCAAATAATTCACCAATCACAAGATAGTACCCCGAACAGGAAAAGGAATACCAATCACGCTAGGAAAAACGAATAACCAAACGGGAAACAGAAGAATACGAATCAAGTCAAATATACCAAGTCGAATCAATCAAAAGGCTAATCAACTATGAATAGATCAATAGGAAACCATGCTGAGCCAAATAACATCATATTTGGAATAGAAAAGTATGTCTGGAGCAAAAGTGATGCACCATGAACGATGAAATCACAAATGGACAAACAACGAGCAACTAGATATCATCTGTGACTGCATGGTTGAGTAGATTGGAGGCTAGGGCAATCATCATAGGTGAAACCAAGAGGCGTGGGTCTCACCCAAGCTTCTACATGCACCGGTGCGAGTAATGTCGAACAATCCCACGCGCAGATTAGTTTAGATACACGTGGCGACATGTGACGAAGTTTCCGGCAAGGCGACCACCTGGGCTTTGATCGAAGGTTGACAGTGAGCCTCCTGTTGGTGGTGTTTTAGTGCCTGGACGTCTCTAGCTAGAAGGTTTGAAATTTCTCACTCTTGTGATTAGGATTTTGGCTCTAATATGAAGTTGAAATTAAGAAAGCCCTACCAGAGAGATTAAAGAGAAGGTTAAGAGTTATTTCTTTCCGCCCTATATATCACCCTATTAAGCATTGTCTTTATTTATTAAATGAATATACTAATGCTAGCTGTTAATTTCAAAAGTACAAGGATCCTCCAAATCACTCCCTAAATCACTCATATCTACAAATACAGTATATATTATAACAATATCTTGTACTATCTATCTTTAGTAATACAATTCTCTCTATTGTCTCCATATTCTATATTTTATAATTCTGACATGGTATTAGGGTAGGCAAAGATCTTAACTTCAAGCATCATTGGCATCCAAATAAATTAATAGTCCCGTGTGTTTTTCCCCTTCAAAGTCAGTTCGGCCATATATAAGGGGGCATATTGTGAGAAAATAAGTCAATATAAATAATAAAGTTGAACTCCTTCCTTACAGTTTAAACTTTTAGGTGAGATGGTAGCTAGCAATCTAGCACAAACTATTTGTACAAAAGTTCCATTGAGTGTGCATGTTGTTAATGATTGAATGAATTTTGAAACTAGTTACCAGGATCTCCAGTACGTTTTCATTAACAGTCTCTTTCTATCGTGTTCATTATCGTAAAAAGGTTTATCTTTTCGCAGGACGGTTGACACTGACCAATTATGCTCTGTACTTTGAGTCTTTGGGAGTTGGTTTATATGACAAACCTGTAAGATATGATTTGGCGGTGGACTTGAAGCAGGTGATAAGGGCTGAGTTAACTGGTCCGCTGGGTGCTCGTCTCTTTGACAAAGCTGTGATGTACAAATCAACATCTATGTATGTTTTCCATTTACAATTTGTTTGAAACAGCTTTATATGTTTTCCATTTACAATTTGTTTGAAACTGGCATATTGGCAAAAATCTTGAGATTATGATTAATTCTTGTACAGAGTAGAACCTGTGTATTTTGAGTTCCCTGAATTCAAAGGCAATTCACGACGGGACTATTGGTTGGATATCTGTCTTGAGATCCTGCATGCTCATAGGTTCATTAGGAAGTACAATCTCAAAGGGATTCAAAAATATGAAGCACTTGCAAGGGCAACCCTAGGTATTCTTCGATACCGTGGAGTGAGAGAAGGCTTTCGTGTCTTCTCATCCCATTACAAAACCTTATTGTGTTTTAACTTGGCTGAAAGCCTTCCTGGTGGAGATATGATCTTGGAAACTTTATCAAGTTGCTTGGCACTTTTGAATGCTAGCACCGGCCAATGTGATTCAGTTCAGGCTATAAATGCAAAACTGGGGTTGAAACTCCCACTTTCAGTTTTGACACTTCACAGACTAGGCATTATGTCAGAGATAGGGGTTGATGTTGATAGGAAAGCAATCGATGCAGCTGTCGATGTTTGCGTTGGTGAAATAAATCCATTAGAAATGGCAGTGAATCAGTCCAAGCTGAACACGGGAAGGGCCGAAGCTGCACAAGCAACTGTGGACCAGGTGAAAGTGGATGGCATTGATACCAATCTAGCTATAATGAAGGTCCATTACAATATCTCCTGCTTTTGTGCCTTTACTGTGCCAGAAAAATCATTATTATTATTTTTTTTTGGTTAGTAAATGAGATTTGGATTAATGGGGATAATTACAATATTGAAGGGGCATTCCCCCATATACAAAGGTTCAAGTATTAATACTATCTATGCAAGAGTTGGGGAGACCCCAATTAGTGCAAAAATTATTGTTTACTAAAACTTGAATAATTTTTATTGAGTTCAATTGCATTTAGATTGGAGTTGATATTATTAAGTAAAATTATCTTAAGATATCATTATGCAATTTGGATGCTCTATTCCCTAGGATAACACAATTGTGTTTTTTCCTTTGTAGGAGTTGCTTTTCCCGCTTATTGAATCATTTAACAGTCTTCTAGTTTTGGCTTCATGGCAAGACCCTTGGAAATCAACAGTGTTTCTGGTGTTGATTGGCTATACAATTTATAGGTAAGTCTGTTTTTGGGTCTTCGACTAGAGTTGTGTTTCTGCTCTATTTTTTGTTGGTGGTATCTTTTGAAAGAATCCACATAAATTGATACATTAAACTATTCAGTAAAAAGTAACTTTACTTCAGTAAAATGAGTTTTCATTCTTCATATAAAACCTGTTGTGTTGTGGAGGGGGACTCATCTAAAGTAAATATGGGGATTGGAATTCGGGAGAATGTAGGGGGAAGCAGGGGTTTGGTTTAAGGGAAGGAATTAGATGGGGTTGGTTTGAGGAAAGAAAGTAGAGTTAAGGAGCATTTCATCTGGAAGATGGGGCATGGGGATCGGACAAGTTTTTGGGGTTTCAATTGGTTGGGAGAGGGTAGTCTTGGAGAGACCTTCCCCGACTTGTTTGAACTAGTAGTTAATAAGGAGTCATTGGTGGCTTATTATATGGAGATTGAAGGAAGATGCAGGACAGGATCAGTTATGATAGGAACAAATTTATACCCCTAGAATTAATGGATTTAATTAGGATCTGGTTAGAATTTTTTCCTTGTATCAAGGGTTGGTTTTCCTATTTTGTAGCTAGGATTAGGTGTATATAAGTAGCCTTATGATGACTAATAAATTTATAGGAAGCCTGTGGAGCGTAACAACTTGAGCTGCTAACAACTCTAACATGGCCTTTATCTGTGTAATCTCATTCTGGTTGTGCTTTGACTCAGACACCCAGAATATAGCAATATCCTGAGTATTTCGGTGGGCCAACTCCCGAGCCTCCAATCCAAATAAAGTGCTACTCTTGTGTGTTGAGATCAACCAAGACCTGATGTGCCGGTTGCCATAGGGTACACACTAGCCATGGATCCGCCATCTGTCCACTTTGTGTTGTGGACATCCACAAGAAACTTAATCAATGCTAATAATGACCTATAATCTCAGGAAACGCAATCATAAAATCTTAAACTAGAAACGAATAATTTTTTCCTATACAAGTTATTCAAATAGGTAGTGCCTAGGTTTTGCCATTACCCATTTATTATTATTTATTATTTATTTTAACTACGGCCCCAAATTCAATCTATTAACTGGCTCTGATACTTATCTGTTACACCGTAGACTTTACATAGGAGAACCAGAGTATGATAACCAAACTTATTACATATGTCCCCCACAATCTCATCTGCTATGATTGTTATTAGTTAATTCCTCGAGTCTCCTCGTACCAATCACTAGAATGTAGTTATTCGAATTTAGAGATATTTAAAGGAGCACCTGTAAGAGGCTTCTTGTATCAAAATAATGCTAGTTATCAAAAAAATAAAAAATAAAAAATAATGCTCATAGTTTAGTGTAGGAATGTATTAATGCAAACTGGGCAGGATCACCATCAGATAGATGCTCCACCACTGGATATTGTATATCTTTTTTTTTTTTTTTTTTGAGCTAATCTTGAGTTATAGAAGAATAAGAAGCGGATAGTGATAATAAGATTAAGTGCAGAATCAAAATACAGGGCCATGGCTCACACCTCATGTCAAACCTTGGATTTTACACGGGAGGACCAGAGCATGATAACTACATATGTCCCACCATAATTTAGTTGTTCAAACATATTACAGAAATCTTTGATCATAAGTTAGCAAACTATTTATCTATCTACAGACTTGACAAGCAACTTGGTCCGCTGCTAACTTTTGCCAGCCTCAGTTCTTACTACCAATTGACCTCTCTCTACAAAACCCATAAAATGGGTTTGCTACAAAGCTAGTATGAAAAATATTCAAACAACATCAACAAATATTTCTATATGACAATAGATATAGAAAACAGTAGATAACATTACAGCTAAAATATACAATGAAATAGTCGTGCAGAGATTAACACCATCCCCAGCCTTTATAACACCTCACCGCCCTTATAACACTTCAACCCATTTTCTCTATAAAAAGCATAAAACCATTATAATATCAACAATCCCATTCCCCCCTTGTATCACCACACCACCCTTATAACACTGTTGTTTCAGCCTGATAGCACAAACTCTTGAACACCCACCAACATTACACTAACAGGGTGCAGACCACAAGTTTTCTGTATAGTCAAACTATAGCATCGTACATTCTCTAAGAATCTCACCACCACCATGAAATGCAATCAGATATTCCTGATCATGTTTTTACACGAAAATACTAAGTTTCAAATGTAAGAATAAGTTCCCTACCTGAAGGGTCTTGGAACCTTTCTTGTTGATTTTTTCCTTGATCCGCGCTAAGTTCTGTATAGATAAATTACGGCTAGTCAGCACTTTTTTTTTTTTTTTTTCACATATTATTATCCAATCACTTTATTTGTTGCATTTAGACCTCCAAGTTTCATTTCTTCGAAATTACTATAAGGCTTTACAAAGCCCAAAGTTATCCTCCCATGTCTTTTTGAATCGTTGATCTAGGTAATTATTTCATATACTTATAAATATATCCTTCAAAATTTACATATAATTTTGTAGTCAATAACCCATGTGACTCAATCTACAGACAATCTCAATCAACAAGATTATTTCAGTAATCTAGACAATTTGAAGTAATGATCTAAATACGAAGGAAATCTAGACAATTTGAAGTAATGATCTAAATACGAATGAAAGATAAATATACTTTTCCTTATAAACTCAGAATAAAATCTTATATATTAAATGGAATATTTTCATGATTTTTCCCATATTTTAAAAATACTGTAATTAGGCTAAATAAGCCAATTTACTGTGAAATTTAAATAAAATTATTTTATTTTAAAAAAATTCTGAAAAAATAAAAATTACAGAATGTGTATAACATTCTCAGGTATCTTCAGTAAAATTTTCATTGAAGTTCAAAAAGTAGGTCAAATGCCTATTAAACCGGAGAAATTTTCACTGTAGAAATTCTAGGCAGATTCAAGTTTAATACCCAAACTTCAAACTAGCATAACCTTGTCATTTCAAAACATTTTTGAGCTATTCTTGAGCCCAAACTATGTAACTTTTGAGGAATAATTTGGTGTTGGCCATGGCTTATTCTAGCGTCGGCGTTGGCTGGAAAAGTCGCCAGAACCCAGCTTTGTGCAATGTATAGTTTGGGTTTCTCTTTTTAAGTGCATTTTACCATTACCCAAAGCTATATCTTCACAATCAGAGATAAAATCACACCAAAATAAGTTTGAAAATTCATCTTAGACATCATCCATCCATTGCATGGATCATCAAAGCCATGAACAAGACTTATGAAAATAAGAGAAGGTTAGACATTTTAACGAAAATAAATCCCTACATCTCTACACATGCAAATTCCTACATGCAAACCTCTATATTCAGCAAAATGTTATGTTAAACTATAAGAAAACTAGAACCTGGCCTTACCTTCCTTGTGTTGGAACTCTTCTTTTCTACCCTCTCTCTTCTTTTCCTTCCTTTTTCTTTCACTCGTTAGCTTTTCCATTTTGTGTTTTCGGCAGTATGAATGAGAGGAAGAGAGTGCATTTTGGCTAATTTAAATGAAGGGGTTGCATACATGTAAGACACCTCTAATGCAGGTGGCTTACTTTAGGCTCTATATAAAGTTTCCCAATTCTTTTGGGGTCTTTTGCAATTTAGTATAATAAATTCTTTATTTTCTTATTATTATATATATGTATTTTATTTTATACATTTATATATATATTTCATTATTATTATTTATATATATTATTTATTTATTATTTTTATTTTTATTTGTTTTTTCTAGGTCTTCATAGTTTATCCTCCTCAAGAAAAGTTTCATCCTCAAAACTTGAGTTTCATTTTAAGACTGAGTTTCATGGGTTATTGGCTACAAGATTATACGTAAATTTGAAGGATATATTTATATGTATTCGAACTAATTACTTGGATCAATGATTCAAAAGCATAATGACACGCATGTACACAATACAATGTTGTCTGCTTTGGGCTTGGTCAGCTGCTTCCTAGGGGGTCACTCATCTTAGTACTGCTTTCACTGGAGTAAGCTTAACCTTGAGTTTCCACTTAATCTAGTGCCCTCACGGCTTTGAAACATGTTGTACTTTATAGATGTCAAACATTATATATGTCATTTCCTTTCTCTACCCAGGCAATGTGGGACCTATGTTGCTCGGACTTGGGTGCGGGTGTCGGACTCAGGTGTGTATCCAGATGTCGGATTCGCCTATTATCTACATTTTAGGATACGGGGACTCGGCTTAAAAAGTGTCTAAATTTTGGATACAGGTATGGGGATACGACACATGGAAAAAATGTCTAAATACTCATGCAAGTAAACTATCACTAAAAAAAAAAAAAAAAAAAATTAAATAATACACCTTTAATACTCTAGTGACTCTCTCTCTTTATATTTGATACACAAATAGAAGAGCAAAAGTCTCAAGAGATTTCTTATTAAGCAATTATGTGAGTATGTTAATTTTACTTATTTGAGACATGTGACTTAAAATGTAACAGTGTAGCGTGTACGCACAGAAGACAAAAGTTTGAATGAATTTAATCAATTACATTTATGTAATTAATTTATTGGGAACTTAAAAATAAAGAGATGTCTAAGAACGAACTTAAAAATAAAAATTCATTCATGAAGTAAATTACAAAAGCTAATTTGGAATTTTTATCTTTTTATATTATGAAAGACCAAAAGAGTTTGGCATTACATGTTATCCAAAAGATTTCTTAAACCCAACTTTTATCTCTTCTAAAACCAAACGTATTTGAAGAAATTTCACCACATCTGACACGGATCCCACACCCATGTCGGTGCCATGTCATGTCGACACGAGTACTTCACTCTAAAGTGAAGAGTCCGAGTAACAGTGTGTGGGACAGAAGGCATTGTTTCTTTGTTTCACCTTCTGTTTCACTTTCCTCCAGCAGAGTCCCTTATAGGTGGGTCACTCATAGTCCTTCACAATTCTCTCCCCTAATAAAGCACCTGTCCCCTGTGGCCTCTTACTCCACTCTCTTGCAAATAGAGTCTCTCACAGATAGGTCTCCACACGCAGCGCCCATGCGTGGCCCCACACGACTGAGTATTGGCTCTAATACAATTTGTAACGAACTGCATCTACACTGTATAATATTGTCCGCCTTGGGTTTGGTTAGCTGCTTCCCTAAGGATTCACTCATCTTAGTACTGCTCCCAGTAAAACACACTTAACTTTAGAGTTCCGACTAAATTTAGTGCCCTTACGGCTTTAAAATGAGTTGTGCCTTTTAAATGTCGAACATTACATATATGCCACTTCCTTCCTCTATCCAGGCAATGTGGAATGGAGGGCATTGCTTTTCTACTTAACCTCTTGCTTCACTCTCCCATAAGTAGAGTCCCTCACAAACAGGTTCCTCACAGTTGTTCCAAAGATGGTTTTTCGAACTCATTAGGGGCACTATGAATTTTTTGCCATTTGGATTGATAAACGCCCTTGCTGCATTTATAGATCTAATAAATCGAGTATCCAGGGAATATTTGGGTGAATTTGTGATCGTATTTATAAATGATATCTCAATATATTCATGGACAGAAGAAGAACATAGAGATCGTTTGCGAGTGGTGTTACAGTTGCTAAGAGACCATCAATTATATGCCAAACGTAGTACATATGATTTATGGATGAAAGAAGTAAAATTCTTGGGTCATATGGTGTCTGAAGTTGGAATATCTGTGGATCTTAATACAGTTGAAGCAGTGGCAAATTGGGATCAACCAAAGTCTGTAACTGAAATTCGAAGGTTTCTAGGATTAGCAAGATATTACAGATGATTCATAGAGGGGTTTTCAAAAATAGTTGCTTCCATTAACCCATTTAACTAGGAAAGGTGTTAAATTTGAATAGGGAGACAAATGTGAGTAAGCCTTTCAGGAGTTGAAGAAAAAATTCACAACTGCACCAGTTTTGACACTACCCACTCTTGGAAAGTCGTACGTAGTGTATACGGACGCTTCCTATAGGGGATTAGGGTGTGTTTTGATGTAAGATGGAAGGGCCTAAGGTAGGCCACCTATATTATAGGTTTCTTACATGTATGCAACCCTTCACTTAAACCAGCCAAAATACATTTTCTCTCTCTCTCTCTCTCTCTCTCTCTCTCATTCGTACTATCAAAAGCACAAAATGGAAAAGATAAGGAGTGAAAGAGAAAGGAGGGGAAAGAAGAGAACGGGTAGAGAAGAAGAGTTCAACACAAGGAAGGCAAGACCAAGTTCTAGTTTTCTTATAATTTAGGATGAAATTTTCGTGAATATATAGGTTTGCATGTAGGAACTTGCATGGGTAGAGATGTAGGGATTTATTTTTGTTAAAATGTCCAGCCCTTTCTTTTTTTCATAAATCTTGTTCAGGTCTTTGATGATCCATGCAATTGTTGGATGATGTCTAAGATGATTTTTTGGACTTATTTTGGTGTGATTTTATTTCTGATTGTGAAGATACAGCTTTGGGTAATAGTAAAATGCACTTAAAAGGAGAAACGCAAACTGCACACTGCACACAGCCGGGTTCCTGCGACTTTTCTGGCCAACGCTGGTGCTAGAACAAGCCATGGCCAACACCAAATCTCAAAAAGTTACACAATTTGGGCTAAAGAATTAGTCAAAAAGATTTTGAAATGACGAAGTTATGCTAGCTTGAAGTTTCAGTATCAAACTTGAATCTATCCAAAATTTCTTTAGTAGAAATTTCTAAGGTTTAATGGGCATTTGACCTACTTTTTGAACTTCGATTGGCTTGAAAATTTTACTGAAGATACCTGGGGATGTTATACACATTTTGTAATTTTTCCAGAATTTTTCGAAAATAAAATAATTTTATTTAAATTTTATGGTAAAATGGCTTATTTAGCCTAATTAGAGTATTTTTAAAATTTGGGAAAAATCTCGAAAACATCCCATTTGATATATGAGATTTTATTCTGAGTTCATAAAGAAAAGAATATTTTACCTTTCCTTTGTATGCAGACCGTTACGTCAAATTGCCTAGAGTACCGAAATAAGGTTGTTGATTGACATAGTCTGTAGCCTGAGTCACATGGGTTATTAGCTACAAGAGTATACGTAAATTTTGAAGGATATATTTATATGTATTTGAAATAATTACCTGGATTAACCATTTAAAAAGAAATGGGAGGATAAATTTGGGTTTTGTAAAGCTTGATAGTAATTTCAAAGAAATGAGACTTGGAGGTCTAAATGTAACAAATAAAATGATTGGACGTTAGTATGTGAATACGCGCTGAATAGTCATAATTTATCTATACAGAATTTAGCACCGATCAAGGAAAAAAACAACAGAGAAGGTTTCAGGACCCTTTAGGTAGGTGACTCAATTCTTACAATTGAAACTTAGTATTTTTGTGTAAAAGCATGATAAGGAATATATGATTGCATTTCGTGGTGGTTGTGAGATTGTTGCAGAATGTACGATGCTATAGTTTGACTATATGGAGAACTTGTAGTTTGCACTCTATTAGTGTGATGTTACTGGTGGGTATTCGAGAGTTTGTGCTACTAGGCTGAAACAACGGTGTTATAAGGGTGGTGTAGTGATATAAGGATGGAATTGGGGGGGGGGGGGGGTTGTTAATATAATGGTTTTATGCTTTTTATACAGGGAATGGGTTGTGGGGTTATATATGTGGTGAGGTGTTATAAGGTTAGGGATGGAGTTAATTTTTGCATGAGTATTTCATTGTATATTTTAGTTATACTGTTATCAACTGTTTTCACATGATATTTGCAGGAACTAATATTATATATCTATTCTCATATAGAAATATTTGTTGATGTTGTTTGAATATTCTACTGAGCTTTGTAGCTCACCTCATTTTATGGGTTTTACATAGAGGTAAATTGGTAGCAAGAACTGAGGCTGGCAAGAGTTAGCAGTGGACCAAGTTGTCTGTTAAGTCTATGGATAGATAAATAGTTTGCTAATTTAAGGTCAGAGATTTGTGTAATATATTTGAACAGCTAGACTATGGTGGGACATATGTACTAAATTTGGTTATCATGCTTTGGTTCTCCTGTGTAAAGTCCAGAGCGTGACATGAGGTGTGAGCCATGGCCCTATATTTTGAGTTTGCACTTGATCTTGTTACCACTGTTCACTTATTGTTCTTCCATAGCACAAGATTACCTCCAACAAAAATAGAATATTCAGTGGCGAAGCATCTATTTGATGGTCATCCTGCCCAGTTTGCATTTGTATATTCTTGTGCTAAAATATGTGTGTTATTTTGATACAGCAAGCCTTTTACAGGTGCTCCCTTTAAATATTTATGGATTTGAATAACTGCATTCTAGTGACTGGCACGGGGAGATAAGGAATTGACTAATAACACTTATAGCAAATGAGATTGTGGGTTGGGGGGTGTAGGTCGACTTGGAGGGGTCTAGCTTCTGAAAACAATGTTGACAATTGACTATGGCAGAATTACTGGAGTCCGGGGGAGGGATGAGAACCAGGGCAATCTAGAGCGCGAGAGAGAGAGAGCAGTAGGTGAGGGTAGGAGAATGGTGAATGCATGATGCTAGACCTTTAAGAAGATGATATCTTATATAGGTGAGGAGAGAATCTTTTTAGGTGGGAGTCAAGGTCTTGAATCCATTGGAAGGACATTTCGACCTTGACTTGGGACACCATAATGGGATAAGGATTCCCCACTTGTCTCTCTCTCTAGATTGGTTGGGTTAGTCTACAATCTACGGAATCACCAATGATTTTGCAAGTAGTTAACCAGTTGGAGATATCCTTGAACCTTGTTCTAAGTCCAAGAAGAGCTTATGTCCTCGCCCGGGAGGGGGGGTTACTGCTGTTGGTGGAACTTTTGCGTTTGCTTGAAGGCACAGCGGCTTGTGAGGCCATGTGCCGCGGGGACAATGAAGGAATCTTGGGCCATGGGGCCGCGGCCGAGGTTCCTATAGAGATATCTGGTCTTGTCACAGTTAAGTAGTTTATCTTTTCAACTAACCTTTTGTGTTGACTAGGGTTGTCTAATAGATCTCCATCATCCATAGTGAGCTTTGCATTAGGATCTATTGAAGTATCTATGGGTTTAGAACCTGGCATGCATGTCTCAATCAATAAGTCCAAAACATAGTTTCTCTGTGAGAGAGAAATCCCTTTCCTTGATTGGGCTACCTCAATGCGTAGAAAGTATTTCAATGGTCCCAAATTCTTGGTATTGAATTTAGTTTGCAGAAAAGATTTTAGGTTAGTATTACCTTAAGTATTATGTCTTGTGATGACAATGTCATCTACATGGATCAAAAGTCATGTCTTTCCATGAGTTGAGTCACGATAGAGCATGAAATAATGCACACCACATCAAGTAAGACCAAATTTTCCATAGCCACCTTGCTAAATCTTTCAAACTATTCCTTAGGAGACTGTTCCAGATCATATAGACTTCTTAAGCTTGCATACTAATTTAGACTCCCCTGAGCAAAAAACCTAGGAGGTTGCTCTATATTGACCTCTTCCTCTAAATCACCCTACAGAAAAACATTCTTTACATCAAGTTGATGGATAGGCCATTGATAGACAGCAATGAAAGAAATCAAAAGCCAAACATATGTAATTTTAACCACTAGGGAGAAAGTTTCAGATAAATCCAATCCTTACACTTGTGTGTAAACTTTAGCAACTAGGTGGACTTTTAATTGGTTAACAAAACCATTAGGGTGTATATACTCATCAACAACTAACAATTGGCTTTTCGAAGGGGAGAGATACTATGTCCCAAGTAGCATTTTGTTTAGAGCAGACATCTCCTCTTCCATGGTAGTACGCTACCTAGAATGAGAGAATTTCATGCATAAAGTTAGGAATAGGTATAGAAGATAAAGAAGAAACAAGTGTATGATATGAAGATGATAAGACATGATAGAAAACAAAATTAGAAATTGGATGAGAAGTACATATATGTTTACCTTTTCAGAGAGTAATGGGAAGAGCTAAATCATCATCAAATTTTGTATACGCAAGAGAAGAAGTTGGAGCGATAGAAGGTTCTGGAGGAGTAACTACCTGTCATTGTTGGTAAACTAGCAGGCAGGACAAAAGAGGTGTAGAAGGAATTGCTGCACAGAAGGGGAAGGTAGACTTGCAATTATAGGAAGAATTGGTAGAGGGAGGTCTTTATCAAAAGAGGACAGGACAAAGAAGGAGATAAGAATGTGTTAGACTCAAAGAATGTGACATCAGTATGGATAAAGTATCGATCGAGAGGACTATAACACTGATATCATTTTTGTAAACGAGAATACCTTAGAAAGACATTCATGAGCACTTGGAGCAAGTTTGTCTACTCCACTATCAAGTTGATGAACAAACGCGACGTAGCCAAATATACAGGGAGAGACAGGAAATAGAGGCTTGTTAGGAAACATAATGGAATGAGGGGACTTGTCATGTAAAACTAAGGAAGGCATCCTATTAGTCAAGTGACAAGCAGTGAGTATTGCATCCCTAGTAGAATTTAGGAAGGTGCATTTGGAATAACAAACATCCTGCAGTTTCAATGAGGTGTAAATTATTTCTCTCAGCAATTCCATTTTGTTACGGAGTGCGACGACAATAGGATTGTTGAATCATTCCAAGAGTGACCATGAAATCAGTGAAAGGTTTTTAAAAATACTCCTTAGCATTATCACTACAAAGAAATTTAATAGAGACACCGAATTGAGTTGAATTTCAATACAGAAGGATTTAAAGATTTTTTTTTTTTTGAAAAAGATAAGTAAATTTTATTAATAGTAATAAAGACTAATAAGCATCAGAGTGATGCTAATACAAGCAGCCCATTGAGGAGACAGCTACAATCAAACCCATCAATCAGAATTTAAGCTAATACAATCAAGGAAGTTTAAGAAGGAAAATAAATCCATCTCCCGTCCATCATTCACCCATCCATATAGACAGTTAAGAAATGTACTCTTCAATCTCAGTGAAGATCTATTTTTATCTTCGAAGATCCTTCCATTCCTTTCCTTCCATATCAGCCAACACACACAAAATGGGGCCAAATTCCATATGCGCTTTTTGTGTTTATAAAAGGGCTGCCCCCACCAAGCCAATAGAAACTCATGGAAGCCTTTTGGGAAACAAAAATGAATTCCAAAGCATGCTAGGGTCAAGTTCCATATCTCAGTAGCCCACTGACAGTGTAGTAGAAGGTGAGATATAGTTTCCTCCTGATTTAAGCATAAAATGCACCGATTAACAATTGAGTAACCTCTGTGTTTAAGGTTATCCATAGTTAGGATTTTCCCCCTAGCAGCACACCAAAGGAAGAAAAGGACTCTTGTGGGGACATCTTTATTCCAGAGTTTCAGCCATGGAAATTTGTCCTTTGCAGCTCCTTGCAGGAATTGGTAGAAGGTCTTGACAGTGAAAACTCTCTCTTTTGACACTTCCCAATTAAGGGAGTCCTCTGTGTCCTCCAATTAGACATTATTCAGCAGCCCCAAAAGTAGCAAATAACCATCCAACTCTCAATCATTAACATTTCTACGCAGTTGCACTGTCCAGGTGTTGTTTGTGCCCATGCCATTGCATTAATCTCTGACAAATGCTTCCTTATTCACAGCTAATGCAAAAATCTCTGGAAATAGAGCTAATAGGCAGCCAACATTCAACCAGTTATGCTTCCAAAATAGTATCCTATCACCTCTGCCCCACTTTCCAGGATGTACAGGTAGCAAATTTGCTCCAGATTTTCCTTATATCTCTCCATAAGCTTGCTCCACAAGAGTTAGAACAAGGGGCTGAGCACCAGCTGCCTAAATCCTCTTCATATTTGGTCACAATAACTCTCTTCCAAAGGCTGAAATTTTCCTGGGAAAATCTCCAAATCCATTTTCCCAAGAGGGCTTCATTATGCAGTAGTAGCTGCCTAATTCCAATGCCTCCTAAATATATTGGTGAACACACAGTCTTCCAATCCACCAAGCTATGTTTGAAGACCCCCTCACTTTTGCCCCACATAAAATTTCTTTGCATTCTTTCAATTTCTTTTATGACAGAAATAGGGGCCTTAAAAAGGGAGAGAGTATGTAGGAAGGCTGGACAGAACACTCTTTATCAGTGTAAACCTGGCCCCTGTAGAAAGGTATTTCAGCTGCCAAACAGCTAGCCTATTTCTGCATCTTTCCAATACTGGTTCCCAAATTTTTTTGGATTTAAATTGAGCTCCTAGGGGCAGACCTAAATATGTAGATGGGAAAGTGTCAGTTTTGCAACCCAAGATAGCTGCTAGCTCACTTAGGAAGTCGTTATCTCCAACCGAAAATAACTCAGATTTGGTAAGGTTTATTTTCAAACCTGTGACAGCCTCAAATCCCAAGAGAGTGCAGCGAAGATGTCCCACTTGCAGCATTTCTGCACCACAGAAGACAATAGTATCATCGGCAAATAAGAGGTGGGATATGCTTGTAGAATCTCTACCTCTATTCTTGATTGAGAAGCTTTCCAGCAGCCCAGCCTCTTTCACTTTCTGCAGCATTTTACTGAGAACTTCCATGACAATTATGAACAAGAAAGGAGAGAGAGGATTTCCTTGTCTTAATCCCCTGGTCGATGCGAAGAAACCTTCTGGAGTGCCGTTGATTAGAATGGAATATCTAACAGTAGAAATACACCATAGTATCCACTGACACCACCTTCTTCCAAAGCCCATTCTTCTCATCAAATAAATTAAACAATTCCAATTAACATGGTCAAAAGCTTTCTTGATATCCAATTTGCATACAATACCATTTTCCTTTTGTTTAATTTTAGAATCAAGGGCTTCATCTAGAATTTGTCTGCCACCAACAAAAGCATGTTGAGAGACAGAGATTATTAGGTTCATTACTTTCCTCAACCTGGAAGCTAGAACTTTGGCCAGTAGCTTGTAAACAACTCCCACCAAGCTAATAGGCCTGAAATCTTTGACTTCAATTGCACCAATTTTCTTTGGGATTAATGTAATGAAGGTTGAGTTCAGGCTTCTAACAAACCTGCAGCTGCTGTGAAATTCTGAAAAATCCAGCATCAACTCCGTCTTGAAAATATGCCAACATTTTTGGAAGAAGGCTATGGTCCAGCCATCTGGACCAGGTGCTTTATCACCATTAAGTTCTTTGAGAGCCTGAAAAACCTCTTGTTCAGTGAAATTCTGCTCCAAGTTTTCAGCTTCCAAAGAACTGATCTGTGAGAATTCCAATCCATCAACAGTGGGTCTCCAGTGAGCTTGCTCTTGAAATAGCTACTCATAAAAGCTTAGAATTCCATTCTTAATTAGTCCCTGATCTTCGGTGATTGCTCCATCAATACTCAGCCTGTCAATCCATTTTTTCCTCCTGTTTGCTGAAGCTATCTTGTGGAAGAACTTGATATTTCTGTCCCCCTCTTTCAACCATTTAATCCTAGATTTCTGTCTCCAGCTGATCTCCTCCATCTTGGTCAGGTTATTCAATTCCTTAATCTTTATATCTCTGTTGTATCTTTCCTGCTTGGTGAGACATCTAGAGTCCTCAATTAAATCAAAAGTCTGAATTTCCTTCTTAAGCTGCAGCTTCTGGCTCTCAATTTTCCCAAACACCTCCAAATTCCACCTTTTCAGGTCTTTTTTAAGACACTTGAGTTTCTGACTTAGCACATAGCTGGCACTGCCACTAAATTTGTAATTCTGCCACCAGGTAGTAATCATCTCTATGAATCCTTCAACTTGCAGCCACATATTCTCAAGTCTAAAAGGTTTTGGTCCACTCCTAAGACCCCCACCTTCAAGCATCAAAGGGAAGTGATCAGAGATTAACCGAGGCGTTGGTTTTTGAAAAGCCTCAGGGAATAGGTCCTCCCAATCGCTGGATACTAAAAATCTGTCAATCCTAAATTTACTGCGACTATTGCTCCATGTGTATTTGCAGCCATTCAAAGGCAGGTCATTATAGCCTAGATCATTTATGAAGTCCGAGAATTTTTGCATCTGCTTAGTTCTCCTCAAACAATTCCACTTGTCCTCGATGCACTTAACCATATTGAAATCTCCACCCGCACACCAGGGGATTTGCCAGCAAAATACAGCAGCTGCTATTTCCTCCAAGAAACCATCTTTCAAAGAACTATCAACTGGTCCATAAACACTAGTGAAGGCCCAAGAAGTATCCTCGTCGACATTCTTAAACAGGCAAGATACTGAAAAATTCCCGATTTCAAACTCTAGCATGTTTAATTTCCTGCAGTCCCACATCATCAAAATTCCTCCAGAAGCTCCTACAGCATCAAGTGCTCTCCATTTATACCAAACTCCACCCCATAATGTTCTAATCACATTCTCATCAATCTTCCCAAGTTTGGTTTCTTGCAGACAGACAATATCAGGCTTCCACTTCTTGATGGAGTTCTTTATTAACATTCTTTTTTGCAAACTACAACACCCTCTCACATTCTAACTAAGAATTTTAGGCTTCATTGAAAACAAATAGGTAATGGTTCTTCAGGTTTCCTACCTCCATAATTCTGTCCCTGCCCCTTTCTGTCATAGGTGATTTAGCACTGTAGGTTCTTAAGTTCCCTAGAACCTTTTCTTGAAGATCTTGATGGCTTTTTTCCTTTCTCCTCTAAATGATTTCCTCTCTTTTCTTCTATAGACTTGAGAAGATCCATAATTTTATCTTCAAACCCCTCACCTGAAATTCCCAGAATTTTCTTAAAAGATTTCATACGATTAATTACTCATTTAGAAACTTTTTTCTGATCTGCTCCACATTTTTCAAGTAACAGGGTTTCATCAATCAAGTTCCAGTCCTCATAGGCCCATATGCTGCTAATGGTAAACAGTCAATTACATCTTCTGTCTCCTTATCATAAATGTCCATAGGAAGAGTAAATTTCTTTGGCAGGTAATCAGCATCAAGATTTCCTTCTGGAAGGCTGCCAACTTCAATCTCTTCATCAGTCTCCAAATTTAACTTTCCTCCTCTCATGATTTCTCCTAATAGCCGATGTTTCAAGTAGGAAATATCAGCGTTTGGAAAAATTCCAAGGGGTGTGTTAGAATCTTTCTGATTAGAAATTTTCCCTCGGAATGTAGGGCGGAACTTATTCTCCTCCACCTTTGCCAGCATTAAATTAGTTGAAGCTATTTCATCTGAGGCATTAAAATTCTGTTCCTTCGAGGTCTCCTCCTTTAATTCACCATTTAGAGAACCTAGTATTTCAAATTTATTAAATGAAGGCTGTCCCTCATTAATAGAATTTGAAATGCAACTTTTCATCTTAGTTGTATTTTTGTTCCCCACCTTGATCCATCGAACTTGCCCATTTTTCCTGGAGATGTTATTAATGCTTTTCTTTTGAGCCTCCAAACCATTAAATTCCTTGACTCTTTGATTTCTAAAATCAGAAAAATCAAGGAAATTCAATGATGAGGTGGCAGCTTCACGCGCCACCCTCTTCCTCACCTCCGGTGGCTGGCAATCTCCAAATTTTTTCCCATGATTAGGAATCCAATCTACTCATGGACTGCGGTCAACCCAAATAGCGCAATCATACATAAAACTTCCAACTTTAATAGCCACCGAAGCTGGAATATCCCTTCCATGCCCCTTTATCCTTAAACTTGCCCACTTTAGATGAGACTGCTGCATGGTTTCTTCAGCAGTTTCCAGGTAACCACCACAATAGTCATCTATGTTTTCAAAGACTCCAATGTCCCAGAGAAACACTGGTAAGCCTATTACTCGAATCCAAGTGGATTTTGGGTTCCAGCCTTTTCTATTGCAACAGTTCCAACTGTGCCATCTATTCAAAAACAGTGACATTCCATTGAAGAAGGTTAATTCTTTAATTTCCACCCCTCCAGGAACTCTCCATCTTCTGTCAACCCAATTTTTAACTTCTGCCAGCACCTCCTTTGCCTATAGTACACCTCCCAACCTGCCGACTAAACATCTGGTCATTTGAAAGCTGCTCTCCACCGCATCATTGTAATCAACTGACACACATTTTTCCTTGCCTTCAATATACGTACTTCTGATTTCAGTAGGATTCCACTTCGGCAGACTAGCAGCTTGCAGATATGACTTTTGGAATTGAATAGATGGAGAGTTCAACTTACATCTATCCCTCTGCTGAACATCCTTCTCCATTCTCGCAGAAGGATTCCAATGAAATGGAATACTCCTTTTCTCTCTCAGAACAAAGCTGGACACCAGTTCTGTGAAGAATGTCCATCCTTTTCCACTGACTAATTCAGGGATGCACATCTGCCTTCTACCATATGGAGTAAACAAACGAAGCTCCATCTTTCTAACAGTACCAATCTTGATTTTGGAACAAATCAAGGTTCTAAGACCACCCTGAAGGCATCCCAATTGCTGGTAGCCATCAGAAGTACTTCTTTCTTTCCAACATATCTTTTGTAGCCATGAAAGTTCTTCCTCATACAGAACTACTACCTTAACATAATCCCTACCTCTCTCTATCAATCTTACTCCACCATTTCCTTTAACATCATCTTCAACATCAATTGTGACAGCTTCCGTATGGAAAGAACGTCTTATTTTCCTAGGGAATGGCTGTTTCTTTTCTAGTCTCTTTCTCTCTATTACTCCTATTTTGCTTTTCCGGTGCACAATAGCAGGGAACTCTCTACCTTGTACCGAGAGCATACCCATGGGAAATTTCTATCTACACCACCCTATATTACGCATCAAGTCCACCACTTTGTTCTTTATGCATGCTTTAAGAGGCTGTCAAGCTCCTTGGCTGGATAGACTTAACGTTTAGTAGAGATGCAATAGATTAATGCTATCCTATTATAATATTCTCACATACAAAAGGATTTAAAGATAGAGAAGAATTCAGAATGAATTTCAATATATATAACCAAGTAGTTTTTGAGAAATCATTCACAAAAGTTACAAAATACTGAAATCCTAATTTAGAAATGACACGACTTGTTCTCCAAATATCTAAATGAATCAAGTGAAACAGGTGTAAAGCTCTATTATTAATTTGAGAAGGAAAGGAAGCACAATGATGCTTTCTTAACTAACATGACTCATAATCTAAAGACTTTAAATGACCCAAATTAGAAACCATTGTCTTCAATCGAACAAGAGAAGGATGGCCAAGGCGGCACTGAATATCAAGGGGGGAAGAATTGCTGAGCACATAGTAGAGGTTGGTGCAGATGGTACATCTAGGTAATAGACTCCCTTAGCTTCATATCCTCGACCAATATTCTCCTTTGTCTTCATATTTTGAATAATCACAGAATCAGGAAAAAAGGTTACAGAACAGTCTGATTACTGAATTAGTATACTTATGGATTGGAGATTAAAGGAGAAAAATGGTATGTATAAGAGAAGATAAAAATAAAATAGGAAAAGGATGGATTGTACTAGTTCCCCCCACTACGAAATCCACTCACTGCGTTACTAGATCCATTAGCTGTATTAACAGGAGGAATAGATGATGAATGCTAAAGAGTGAAAAACAATTTAGGTGTCCCAAGCATATGATCGGAAGTATTAGAGTCAAGAGTCAAGGATACAGGAGGGGATGTAGAAAGGCAAGTGATGTGATTACCTCTACGTGTAAGATAAGCAGTGGGAGAAATGTCTGATGAATTGCCATGAATAGTTACTTGTATAGATGATCCAGTCTTGCTGCAATTATGTCCATCAGTAGATATAGCTAGCTTGGAGATTCCAGCTTGAGTCATATAAGTTGGCTTATCATATAACTTCCAACATTTTTCATAGACATGTCCCAGCTTTCCATAACAAGTGCACTTGGATTAAGACCTTGTGCCTTTATTTTTATTTCAATCTACCCGAGTATCAGGACTATCAGAAGGAGTATGAGCACCAGTTTGATTAATAAGGGCTGATTGCATGGGCTCAGAATCGCTTGAAGTAGAATTTTAGGATACCACCATTAGAGTTCGAGAATATGTCTCAGATGGAAGAGATGCTCCTCCAAGTATCCGTGCCCATACTGGTTCAAATTCTGGATCAAGCCAGCAAGAAACTTGAGAACCATTTGTCCGCACTATTTCTGCATCCTGTGAATGTCAATTGATAATGGCTGGAGTGAGCTTAGTTCTTCATACATTTTCTTAAGAGTTGCAAATTATTGAGTGATATTTTTGCTAGACTGCTAAAGTTTGAAGAAGTCACTAGTTACATATAGAGACTATAGAGATGATTGAGATCACTTGAGTATAATAGCTAAGCATACTCCTAAATCCCCTTGCTAGTATCCAAATTTGTGTGCAGGTCTACAATTTCAACTTCCATAGAATCCTATAACAAACTCACAATATTAGCATCATCTTGAATCCAAGAGTCATAGGAGGGTTGGGAAGATGATGGTGTAGAGTTTGTAAGGTGTCTGTGTTTGCCAAGTCCAGTTAGGACAATTTTTTTTTTGCCTTAGACCACTGAAGATAGTTCTTCTCATTTAATTTTCTAATTGTCAGACGATTAGGCCAATTTTCAAAGCCAATTGTCTTTGATTCCATGAAAATACTAGTGATAGTAGTCGATTCATAAGTCATTGATGAAGATCAAGGACAATACTGGAATAAGTACCGGTTGCTAATGAAGCTATGATGTTGAGATACGAGTCAACGACGAAGGGAATCGTTAATGACTGATAATCAAGTCGATGGTGAGCTCAACTAATAATCAAGTCGGCGATGATGCTAAGACAACATTGAATTGATGTCGAAGGGAATCTTCAATGGGGACTGAGTTGTTGAGTTCGTCAATTGTTGAGTCGACAATGATGACAATGAGTCAGATTCTTGTAATCGTAATTGTAATCGAAAATCGTAATCAACAAAGGGAATTGATGACAAACTTTGACTAACGATCGTGAATGAAGGCTGACGTTTGACCAGCGACTACAAAGACTGATGATCACGAAGATTGACAACTAGCAAAGGCTGATGATCGATTGGCTGCGACTAGCGGTGTAAATGGTGATCGATCGAGCTTCCTCTACTGAAAAAGATGCTATTGGCACTTACCGGTGAGATTAATAAGAAAGCGTTTAGAGTGACAAAAAATGAGATAATTTATGAGTTTGTAATTCGTGCAGTGAGATAAAAAGTGAATAATTTTTAGAGATTTTCAAAATTTTTCAATATTTTTTAGTGTGCCAAACGCACCCAAATTTTGTTTTCTTCATTTATACACAAGAAACATAGGCAGCTATGTTTTTTTTTTTTTTTTTGATACAGACAAACAAAGACCCTATTATTTTTGCTCTGATACCATGAAAACATTCAAGAATTGAATGGAATGACTTTATTTCATTGTGTGTGTCATAGTATCTATCTATAGACATAGATATCTATACAAATTAAGAAATGATTGCAATCACAATAATCTAAACTAGAAACGGATTAATCACAATACCTACCTACCATATACATATCTTACCTTGCCCAAAAAACCCCAAATATGTTGTTTTTATTTGCATGAGAGAATATATCTATTTATAGATATAGATACCTATACAAATTTAGATATGATTATAATCACAGTAATCTAAACTAGGAAAGGATTAATCACAATATCTATCTACCATATACATATCTTACCTTATCTCTGACGCCCAAAAAGCCCAAAATATGTTGTTTTTATTTGCATGAAAGAATATAGTTTGAGGGTTTGTGCTGCAATTCTGTTGTAAAATGATGTGGACACACTGATTGCAGGCTAAGGTTGTATATATATCTATAAATTTGAAATTGACGGATTTGTCATTGTAATTATTGAAGGTGAGTAACTCAAATAATGTTTTGATAGTTCAAATATGGATCCCTCCTTGAATGTGAGAGATCTACAAGATGGATTACGGTAGATTTGAAATAATTATGTACAAAGTAGTTATTTATTTGAAATTCTTGATGGTAAGGGTTCAAGTTTTACAAAGTCCTAATTGGCGTGCCTGTAATGGTCACTTTGCTTGTATCTTTGTAAAATTCAATGTCATGTTTGAAATTCATATCTATTCAAACGGAAAGTAAAATATTCCTTAAAACTGACGAAGTAAGAATTAAAATTCCTTCTTTCCTTTTGCATTTTAGTTTGAAATTGAAATTATTTTAAAGGAATTGATTTTTCTCATGATTCTCTGAGACGAAATTTTACTGATATAGATTTGACACCCAATTAGTAGGCCTTTTCCTGACTGTTGTTTTGGCCAATTGAAATTTTAATGAAATGATTAATTATGATTTGCAGGGGATGGTTCGGGTATATACTGCCCTCCTTTTTTGTAATTCTTGCACTTATTGTGATCTGGCATAAACATGCAAATAAAGGGAGGCCATTGGAAGCATTCAAAATCACAATTCCTCCGAATAAAAATGCAGTAGAGCAATTGGTGACTTTACAAGAAGCCATCATTCAAGTTGAATCTCTTGTTCAAGTTGGAAACATTATTTTACTGAAAATTAGAGCCCTCCTTTTTGCTGCACTTCCACAGGTATTTGTACTATCTATTCCCAATGATACCATTCTTTTAAGCCATGTCAGCGTATACTTGTTGGGGAATTTCATAATTTATTGTCTTAACTGAAATTCAGATAATTGTCAGGTAAAATATCAGACCCTAACTTTTTTAGTATTAACCCTACGACTTGCAGGTTGCAAAGGAGCAATATTACCATTTCCCTAAGGCTCATAATTGTTCCAAATACACATGCAAAACTAGCTTTTTTTGTTTATTTAATAATAACATTATTCTCACTTTTTTTTTTTTTTTGGGTATATATGTTCGTTTTTACAAATTTATTATCTTGTTAGTAATAAGATTTTTGAACATTCATGATAATTTGTCCAATTTATAATGTCATGATCGCTAAAATGGTAAAACCTGAAAAATATTATTATAAATAAGCATAGTTATAATTTGATTTGTCTACCTTATAGTATGCATTCATATTATTATATTAGAAAAACTTATAGGTATTTGCAAGAATTTGAGATTAACATGAAAAGTTTACACTAGCAATATTGACATTATCAAATTGAACTTCTAATTTATATTATTAACTTTCGATATTTGTACGTGCGCGCGTGTGTGAACATTTATATTTATATTATTATGGAAATAAAAGCAATATCTTTATTTTTAAGGATAATTACTGGATTTTAATTTTTCATATTATTATAAGTCATCATATTTTTACTCTTTAGGTAAATATTTTATTTAAATATAAAATATTAATTATAAGATAAGTTGACGAGTTCAATCATCGATTTGGTCTTGATAGTGGTTGTAGATGTGGGTAGTCAATTCTCCAACACCTGGTGACAAGGGGGGGGGCTGCGGTTGCCCCATTATTGCAGCGGCTGCAGTTGGACAAAACGCTGCCGTTTTACACTTTTTTTTTTCATCAAAAAAACGCGCGCGTTGGAATCGATCTCAGGCCTGGAGAACCGTGATGTAGTACTCCAAAGTCTTGCACTATCCTTGCCACTCTGTTTGGGTAGTGTAATTAGCTTTTTAGCTATTTAATTTTTTTATTTTTTAAAAAATGATTAAATTTATTTTTTTATATTTTAAATTTCTTTTAAATTATAGAGGACAAAAATGTTAAATTAATAAAAATTTAAAATTTTTTTATTCTCAAACACCAAAAAAAAAAAAAATTAATAATAATAAAAAGTTAACTTTTTAATAGTTTGTTATTATCCAATTACCAAAAAAAAAAAATCCTTTTTCTTCCTAAACAATGCTGGCTGCTTAACTGTTTGATATTTTTTTTTTAAATGACTAAACTTACCTTCTTATATTTTAACTTTTTTAAACTATAAAGGATAAAAATATCAAATTAATACAAAATTAAAAGACTAACTATTAAAAGGTTATTTTTTTTCAAATAAAAAAATACTAACTTTTTAATAATTCATTTCGAAAAAAAATTAACTAAACTTTAACTTGCCATTTAGTTTGTTTTCCTATTTTTTATTTTTTTGTTTTTTGTTTTGAACTTATTTGTCATTTTACGCTTTTGAAAATAAGCAAAATAGGTTGAAACGCATTTGGTCACTTGTATTTTTAAAATTTATTTTAAAAAAGAGAAAATAGGTTTATACATAAAATGAAAAATGGCAGAAATTCATTTTGAATATTTTCAATCCAAAACAAGGAAAATCTCAAGATAAGAAAAAAAAATATTTTCTGTTTCTTTGTTTTAAAGTTTTAAGACATAAAATACATAAAATAAAAAATAAAAAAATAAAAAAATGAATCAAATATCACCTAAGCGACTAGGCCTGTCCTCCTTTCCGTGGGCTTGTACCTGTGTGTCCTTGAGTTTTAAGGAGGCAGGAACTTAAGTCGTTGATGAATTATCCTTTATAGTTTAAAAAAATTAAAATATAAAAAAGTAATGTTTAGCCATTTAAAAAAACATTCAAACAGTTAAGCTGCCAGCTTTGTTTAGGAAGAAAAATGATTAGTTTTTTTTTTTTAATTTTTTTGATAATTGGATAATAACAAATTATTAAAAAGTTAACTTTTTATTATTATTAATTTTTTTCTGGTGTTTAAGAATAAAAAAATTTAACTTTTTATTAATTTAACATTTTTGTCTTCTATAATTTAAAAGAAATTTAAAATATAAAAAAATAAATTTAATCATTTTTTTAAAATAAAAAAATTAAATAGTTGAAAAGTTAATTACACTACCCAAACAGATCGGCAAGGACAGTGCAAGACTTTGGAGGACTGCATCACGGTTCGCCGGGCGTGAGATCGATTCCAACGCGTGGGTTTTTCTGATTAAATAAAAAAAGAGTGTAAAATGGCAGCGTTTTGTGCAACTGCAGCCGCTGCTGTAATGGGGCAACTGCAGCCCCTCCTTGTCGAACTCCTGGCACCTCACCCAATAGTACTTTATCGAGGGATGCCTAGTCTTACGACACCCTCCAACTGAATTTCTTTTGTTGTGGATAAGGAATTTCCACCTCCATTGAAGTTCGGTACTGTCCTAACTCTCATCCTCAATACTCTTTCCATTGACGATGCTTAGCATTATTCTTAGATAATCGGAACCTCCAATACAAACCCAACCATCTATATTCTACAAGAAGACCTATACATTCCTCTTGAACTGCACATAAATCTTTTGTAATTCATATTCTAGGAGAGAACTGGCAGCCTCATGGCCCTGGGGGTATGTCATTAGATTTAGAGATAGATCATGTCATCCCAAAAATTCAGTTTTAGTTTAATCTTTATGGAACTTGTTCATGATGTGGACCAATTGTACCAAATAATAATATTTTCTCTTTGACGACTGCTAAGACTGAAAACCAAGTTAAAACTGGGAGTATTGCTGCTATTTACCTTTCTATGCTCGTTAATCCTGGACCACATTATCTCATGGCGACGCATTTCTTTGCACATTAAATTTCTCCAATAGACATTTCTTTGATTGCTTTTCCAATGACTGTCTTCAGTGGTTACTTACGTATCCACTTAATTTCAGGCTACGGACAGAGTTGTTTTGCTGTTGGTTTTTGTGGCTGTGTTGTTGGCACTTGTACCTCTGGGACACTTAATTTTGTTGGTTTTCTTGGAGGCTTTCACAAGAGAGATGCCCCTGAGGAGAGCCAGCAGCGAGAGATGGGTGAGGCGGATAAGAGAATGGTGGGTGAGCATACCCGCAGCTCCTGTTCACCTAACGAAAGCCGATGACAAGAAAAAGAAATGACTAGCATATAAACCGAATGGTAGTGGCTGTGGGTGTCCTGTCCTGTTCCTTTAATAAAATAAAGCTGATGACAAGAAGAAAAAAAAAAAGACAAACTAATAATTGATCCGTGAGGCAATGTCTATTTGCTTGCATGGGAACAACAGCTAATTAAAATAGATAATGATCGCGTGATCCAACCACATATATAGATATATATATCCTGTCTATTGTGGCATTTGTTTGTATATGTCTCAGGATGCTGATTTTGATTTGATTTTCTGCACTCTTTTAACACAATTTTTTTATGGTCATTGAAGATGGCGGTAGCTAGGGTGGGTGTTGGATTGGAGGAATAAGGGGGCTTTGGCACTTGGCAGGCTTATATGGTCAGGGCCGGCATGGTGTTGCAAGGTTAGGAGATACGCTGGCAGTGAGGCTGCCGGGGTTGGTACACCAGGGAAGGAAGGAAGGGAGTAGTACTAGGATGGTAATTGGGTAGGTTAAAGTTAGCAACTGATTTGATCCCTACCCTACCCTACCCTAATAGGACAGGATCAGCAAGAAATGAATAAACGAATTAGGGTACGATTAGGTTTGTGGAATGGTCGGGGTTAGGGTACAATACTCATCCCGTCTTAATTAGATTTAGAATTAAAAAGTTACCCTTGTTTTTTATTATTATTATTATTATTATTATATCGTATTATATACTAGTAATTACTTGTGCTTTCAGGCACAGAAATATAATTTGACATATAAATAATCAAATTTAAATTTATAAAGTAAACTTACATGAAAAAGTGTAAAAATGACCTATAAAAATAAAAATCATTAATCAAAAGAGATTAAGGAATAAAATTTTATTTTTTGTTACAAATATTATCATATTTTTTAAAATATTAATTTAAAATCTTTTTTTTATAAAAGTATTCAAAAAAATGAGAAGAGTGAAAGAAATAGAAAAATAATTCTGATGATTTAGTAAATTCAACTGTTGAAAATATTTCAAATTTCAAATTTTAAACTTCTTTATTATATAAATAACATAGAATGTAAAAGTGTATGCTACATTTTTTAAAATGTTAATTTAGAATCTTTTATATTAAAATTATTAAAAAATATGGGAAGAGTAAGAGAAAAAGAAAAATAATCTTAGCTATTGAGTAAATTTAAGAGTTGAAAATATCTCAAATTTAAAATTTTAAACTTTCTTATTATATAAATAATACAGTGTAAAAGTGTGTGTATTTAAAATTTAAGTATTAAGCATATCAAGATTAAAATTTTAATTGAAATGTTTATTTTTAATAAAATTTTAAAAAATTTAGAATTTAAATATATTTTTTAATAATAATAGATAATATAAGTAAAATATAATTTATATAATTTTACAAAATATAATATATATATATTTATTTATATATTTGAATTTCAATTTTCAAGTTCAAATGATGTGTTTTATTATATAGATATATAATAAGCGACAATGTGACGAAATTTTAGTGATGAGTGGGGCAAATGTCAAATCAAATGATGTGTTTTATTATATAGATATATATAATATATGTATATATAATTTTACAAAATATAATATATATATATATTTATTTATTTATTTATTTGAATTTCAAATTTTAAATTCAAATGATGTATTTTATTATATAGATATATAATAAGTAATGATGTGATAAGATTTTAGTGATGAGTGGAACAAATGTCAAATTAAAGGATATGTTTTATTATATATATAATAAGTTATGACATAGTAAAATTTTAGTGATAACTGAAATAAATATCAAATCAAATGATGTGTTTTATTATATAGATGTATATAGTCTGGCAATGTCACTACACTACGTAAGACATAACTTGTGTTACGGTTGTGACATATGACACTTAATTATAACTATCTTGCGTTACGTAAGACCTAATTTTCGCTACGGTTTTGACACATATATTATTATGACACGTGACACGTAATTATACTTATTTTACTTATCTTATAAATAAATTTGTATTCTATAAAATTACAACTTATTTATAATTTTTAATTTTATTCAAACTAGAATGTTAGTGAATATCGCTTGATATTTTTATTTAATTTATATTTTCTACTTATCACATAATTTCTAATTTTTTAATTTTATTTTTATTTAAAATATATTCTTATTTTTTATTTTTTCTATATTTTAATAAATTATTATTTAAAACATAATAAATATTATTATTGTTATTAGACAATATAATGCAAAAAAATAATTAACCATCTTAATTTATAATTATATAATTTAAAAAGAAATAGTATTATACACAATTACCAGCTATTCACAATTTTAGTCAAATTAGTATGTTCCTAGATATGATTTGATATCATTATTTAATCTACATATTTATTTATTTATTTATTTTAATTAATAATTTGCCATCTCAAGAGTGAACAAAGCATTGATATGTCACAAAATTCTGTTTTCATTGTGAATTGATAGTTTCATTATTTATTTTAATTAATAATTTGCATTCTCAAGAATGAACAAAGCATTAATATTTCACAGAATTCTTTTTTTATTGTGAATTGATAGTTTCATTGACCCAAAAAATAGGTCAGTGAAACAAAAAAATACATAAAAAATTTGAAAAATATTGAGTTCAAAAATATAAATAGAATTTAAAATAAACTAAAATACATAAAAATTCTTTTCTTTACTAATGGAATTTGAACTTTCAATTCGATCAAAATGTTATTCTAATTTAAAGAGTATAGGACTTTTTTGTTTGCAAAATTTATAAATAGATGTCAAATCCTTTTTCCTTTCAAATTTCTTGTCTATTACTTACTTGGTACAACTATTTTGTCTTCGACTTTGCGATTTGTTTTGTATAATAATTTTTTTTCCACTCTGTAATTTACTTGATATGTACTTTAATTTTTAATTTAAAATTTTTTAAATGTAATTAATATATATACATACATATATATATATATATATATATGTTAGTTTTTGGGCAAAGGGATATAAATTTGATTTTGTTAGTTTTATGAAAATATGTTATTTGATTTTTGGGTTTAAACATCTCTCAACTTTCAGGGTATTCAATCTTTCTTAAGCAATCATGCCTTCTATGAGGATTGTGTTCTATCTAATTATTTTTTTTTTGATATATGCATATTTAATAATTTATTTTCCTAAAAAAACAATATTCATTTTTTTTCATATAATTTCATTGGTTTGTTTTTACAATATTCATTTTTTTTTTGTTTTTTTTTTTTTGTAGTTTGTGGTCTCAGTCATCTCTAAATAGAATATTTATATGCTATTCGATTTTTTAATTGAATATTTATATGCTAATCGATTTTTTAATATTGCCTTTGAATTTTTTTACTTTTTAATTGAATAAAAGTGATATAAAATTATTTTCATTATAACTTTGAACTCAAGCTTTACAAAAAATTCATTAATTAATTGGGTTAAAATTACTATGTGATATACTTGAAACACCTCTTCAAGTAGTCTCCGGTTTTTTGTTTTTCATATATATCTACCCAACTGTCATCTCTCTTTATATTGGAAGTTTGTTATTAAACAAAATAAAGTAAAAAACTAATTAGCCTGTTAAATAAAAATTTTAATTTATTAACATAAATTTGTAATTATAATTATTTTAATTTATAATTATATAGTTTACAAGAAATTAGCATTGTACATAATCTTATAAAGAAAATTTAATTTATAATTTTTAATTTTATTCAAGTTAAAATTTTCATGGATATCACTTGATATTTTTATTTAATCTACACTTCTATTTATTATATTATTTTTCTTTTTCTTTTTCTTTTTATTTAAAACATAATCTTATTTTTTATATATTTTAAAAAATTATTATTTAAAACATAATAAAAATTATTATTTAAAATAAATAATTATTATTATTGTTACTAAACAAAATAATGCAAAAAAATATTTACCTTGTTAAATAATGGTTACAATAAGAATTATTATTATTATTATTATTATTATTATTAAAAAATAATGTAAAAAAATAATTAACCTATTAAATACAGAATTTAATTTATTAATAATTATCTTATAACTTCATATTTTTATTTTTATATTTTATTTATTAAAAATATCGAACAATATTAGAACGTAGGATCTAACTCGCACTATGGTTGTGACACGTGACACGTGACACTTAATTATAATTATTTTAAAAATTTTTATTTATTATAATTCTATTTATAATTATTTATGGTATTTTAATCCAAGTAGGATAGACCTTTCCCATATTCTAACTAATTAAAGAATTTTTATTTATTTTATATATTAATTATTT
>CM034233.1:42972749-42977749 GCA_019916065.1 Vitellaria paradoxa | reverse complement strand
TTGAAGTGCCAAGAGTTTATAAATTACCAAATCAATTTGTGCTGATTTTTGAGAAAATCAATTTCAATTGAAGCAAACCATGGATTAAACACACAATGTGCATAACCTATTTTAAGGACAATAGGAGTTCTAATTCTAGCAACCCATATACAACAATGTCATGAGAGTTCTAAGTTAAGCAACACCTATGAACTCATCAATAGGATATACAAATTTGGATTAATCGGGTCTTGAATCAATGAGTTCTAAGACACCCAGCTGCAAATTGACTTGATAATCATAAGAACTCAAAAGTAAATCCATGAAGTTCGGCCACTTGAGATTAATTGGAAGGGCATTACCCTTGTCTTGGCCCAAGAAGACTTAGCCGAGCTTATTAAAGAGAAGAAAAACAGAAATGAAATCTGAATTGAAGACATTTCAACTTGAAAATGAAAGTTTAATGGATTCAGAACGGAAAATCTAATTACAGAAATTGAAATGAATTCAAAATGTAAATCTCCAAAAACTCCAATGCCGAATTGAAATTAAAATGTAAAACTATGAACTCTCAATAAAATTTCTCTCAAAACCTCTCTCTACAAAACTGAATTTCTCTCTCTCCCATTCCTCTGCTTTTTTTTGCGTGTATATATAGGAATGCTCCGTGTGTATCTATTTTTGCTTATTTTTTTTCTCTCTCCTCCTCTAACAGAATGTAGTCCTCATGATAGCTCCTTCTTTCTCCTACTTTTACTGATTTACCCTCCCTGGATTGCAGGTTACATCACATGGAGAAGTTGGGGTCACATGGAATTCGTTGCTGTGAAGAAGCTTATATTTGAATACAGTAAAACCATATTCGAATATGATCCTCTGCTAGCAGAAATTTCCAGAATAGTGATTCTGATCTCTTTGCATTGATTTCAACTGAATTTTCTTCTTCTTCTGAAATAGCTTCAATCCTTTGATGTGCTGTGCAGTATGCTTTCTTCTCAACATCCTCAATGTAGCTTAATTTCTTGTTTTTGTGATGGAAATCAACACATATTCCACTTTGGAGATATGGAGATGAAATCTGCACAAAACATAGATTTTATATCTTTTTATGATGTGTGCAAGTGTAATTTGAATATATAAATATGTAACAATTGATGTCCAATCAATTGTATTGTGCAACAGATAATCTAGTAGTAACCAGAGGGAAACCGAGATATTTAAAGGGGAAGCTGCCACTTTTGAAACTTGTTAGTGCCTTGATCTCTTCTAATTCCACAGTTTTCACCCTAGCAGCAAATAGACAAGACCTCTCCATATTAGCTTTTAGCCCAGAAGTGCTTCCAAAATGTTGGATTATATCCATCAAAAGGGATATGGAAGGGATATCTCCTCTAGAGAAAAGGATCAAATCATCTGCATAGATCAAGTGACTTATCCCCAAATCCTTACATTTGGGATGGAAGTTGAAATCCACATTACTTTCCAATCTTGCCAAGCTTCTTGAGAGATACTCCATACAAAGTGCAAAGAGTGATGGAGATAGAGGATCCCCTTGCCTCAAGCCCCTTTGTCCTTTAAAGAATCCATGTAAGGACCCATTAATGGAAAGAGAGAAGGAGGTGGTGGTCACACACTGCATAATCCAATTAATGAACTTTTCTGGTAAACTATAAGCTTGAAGTAGTTCTTGAATGAAGTCCCAATCCACTGTATCAAAGGCTTTCTTAAGATCAATCTTTAGTAACCATCTTGGAGATATTCTCCTCCAAGTACAGTGTCTTAGCAGTTCCTGGACTAAGAGAACATTCTCTGCCATGCTTCTCCCAGGAACAAAGGTTGATTGCTTCTTATCAATCAAAAACTCTAAGATAGGTAGCACTCTAGAGTTTAAAAGTTTGGAGATGACTTTGTAAATGACATTACAGCACGAAATTGGCCTAAACTCCCCAACTTTGGAAGCCTTTGTAGTCTTAGGTATCAATGCAATCAGTGTGTGATTAAGCTGTTTGAGCAGCTGTCCCGAGTTAAAAAACTCCAGAACAGCCTGTGTAAAGTCTTCTCCCACTATACTCCATGCTTTCTTAAAGAAGCCAGAAGAAAAGCCATCAGGGCCTGGTGCCTTGTCTTCATCAATTGAGAATAAAGTAGCCTTGATTTCTTCTTTTGTAACCGGTTGAGTGAGTTTCAGCTTCTGTTCTTCGTTCACAGTCTGCCCCTCTTCAATTACATTTCTGTCTAACTGATTTCTGTGTTCCTTGCTGCCTAATAGTTGCTCAAAATACTCAACAAGGGTGCTGTTAACCTGGTCTTGGGAAGTAGTCACTGAGCCATCTTGAAGAGTTAAAATAGCAATATGATTCCTGTCTCTATTTCTTTTGGTCAATTGATGGAAATACCTTGTACCTCTGTCACTATTTTTGAGATAATTGGATTTGGCTAATTGAGCACAAAAGGACCTGTCAGCCTCAGCTAGTTTAATAGCTGTTTTGTTTGCAGTAGTTATCTGATCTTGAAGAGAGGGATTGCTAGGATCATTGTGCAGAGCCAACTGTAATTTGAGGAGTTCATTCTCAGTAGCTTCAGCCCTTGTAGAAATGTGACTAAAGTGTTTCTTGTTGAGAGCTCTTAAAGGAATTTTCAAAGATTGTAATTTCTTGCAATGTCTGTATGTTCTACTCCCCCTATAGAACTTGCTCCAGCACTGTTGGACTATTGCCATGAAGCTGTCATGTTGAGACCACATATTAAAATACTTGAAAGGCCTAGGATTGGACTGATCTTCTTCAAGAATTGAAACAATACAGTAAGCATGATCTGACAATATCCCTGGCATGCCAAAATAAGCTACAGCTTTGAAATCTTCCTGTATCCATGCATTATTGACCATAGCTCTATCCAATTTACTCCAAATGGAGTTATTGGTCTAGGTGAGAAAGGAGCCAGTAAACCTGAGATCATTGAAGCCAATGGTCCTACAACATTGGATAAATTCTCTGATTTCATAAACTGAGACAGGTCTGCCATTTGCTCTTTCATCAATATCTAGCAAATTGTTGAAGTCTCCCATGATTAACCATGGGAAGTTTGAGTTAGCATTAAACTCTATTAAGTTATCCCAGAGTAACCTTCTACTAGGCCTAGTATTGTAAGCATATACAAAACTGACATTGAAATTTCTGGAAGTAATTAAACAAAAAACCTTACAATGTATTACCTGATCAGAACAACTAACCAATTCCAAGTGAACTTTGGCAGGGTTCCATAGCACTAAAATCCTCCCAGCAGGATGGTGTTGGAGGTTATCTGTGCATTTCCACTTAGAAAACTTCTTCAAAACAGCATGCCTTACATTACTTTGCTTTAATTGTGTATCTAATATAGACATTATATCTATATTATTCTTCCTTAGGTGACTTAACACACCCCTATGCTTTAAAGGGTTGTTAAATCCCCTTATATTCCAGCAGGAGATCTTCATGACGCAGGATTTGGTGGGGAGTTACCCCCTCCAACTGCACTAGAACCAATTAGAGTCTGCTCCTTGTCTTTGCTTTTAATCTTTTGTTTGCTCTTATGTTTCTTGATTTGAACAAAGCCATCTGGTTCCATAGCTTGATTTCCAGCTTGGAGAGCTTGAACATTCAGAATTCTTGTTTTTGCTGCCTTCCCTGCATGCTGAATATTCTTTCCAGAATCTGTGTGAGAGCTGCTTGCATGAACTGTCTTGGTGTTTTTTGAATTTTTGGGGAGTTTCTGCTGCTCCGGATTGGACTGTGTACCTGAGGTTTCAATGTTCTGCTGTCTACCTTTCTTGTGGCTGTCCTCTGTCCCAGCTTTGTCTTTGTCCACTAATGTCTCTGTTTCATCTGCTATTATGACTCCAGCAGCTTCCTCACCCTTGTCCTAATTCTACTGGAAGCTTGCAGGTGGTTACCTCTTCATTAGACTTGTTGCTGCCATCTGCTATATCATTAACCTGCTTGTTTGAATTTCCAGCATTTCCAACATTTACTTCCACTTTATCCAACTTAGCTTGCACTTTGCAGTTTTGAAGAGAATGGCCTTGCTTTTTTGCAATGGTTACAAAATAAGGGGAGGTTTTCATAAAAAACTCTCTGTGTCAACAATTCTCCATTGGGTAGCAGGATGTCAAAGGACTTTATTACCTCTTGTGATACATCAACCTCTACAAGGACTCTAGCATAGGAAATTCTAGCCCTTGAGGCAGTCATCTGGTCAGTGTACACGGGTTTACCAATCGTTGAACAAATCCTACTCAATGCCATTTGAGACCACAGTTCAAGTGGTAGGTTCCTCAGTTGAATCCAAACAGGGAACTTGTTTACTTCCTCATTGTCAAACCTAAAGAATTTAGGCATAATTTTGAGGAGCAGAGGTCTACCAAATACCAAATACGGGCCTTCTTGCAAAACCTTTACCTGACTGTTTTCATCTTCAAACTTGAATATGATCCACCCACTACCATGGAAATGTACTGCAACTTTGACCTTCCAAGAGTTGGTGAGCTGTTGTAGTGCCATCTTTCCTGGAAATCTTCCAGCAAAGTAGCCAACCAAACAATGATCCCATTCAAACTTTTCTCCCTCCAAATCTGTGTTCCCGATTTTTACTGGTCCTGCCTCAATTTCAACTTGCTGTAGCTTGGCTCCATTTGCAGGCTGTCTGTTACCAGAGAACAGGCTAGCAAAGGTGGCCTTCTTCTTCTCTGTGGTTTCAGCTTTGCTATTAACATTATCAGGCAAGGGTGCAGTCTCTGGCACCAAAGAGACCTCAGCACTGTCTACTGATTGTTCAAAAGGAGACTCTGCAGTATCCTCATCTCCCAAGGATTTGGAACCCAAGTCTGAATCAGACTCACTATCGGAGGTTTCAACAGAGGAATCCTCAATACACTGAGCTACAGATTTCCCTAGTTGCTTAGCTTCCAATAATTCCTGATTAATTTCCATAATTTCTTGCAAATTCTTCTTCTTCCTACTCGGAATACTCTGCAGTTGACA
>CM034233.1:42960249-42962749 GCA_019916065.1 Vitellaria paradoxa | reverse complement strand
TATAAGACACTTTCCTCCCCACAAGAAATTCCTGTACAGGCTGTTTACTTTAAGTTTGATAGCTTCTGGAACCGTAGGATAGATAACCAAAACATTCGACTCCTTGAAGGACTGATTTCACCAGTTCTAATCTGCCAGCATAAGATAAAGTGTTACCTGCCCAAGAGGAGATATAATCTGAAATTTTGTTAAAAAGTGGATTGTATTGTGCAACAGATAATCTAGTAGTAACCAGAGGGAAACCGAGATATTTAAAGGGGAAGCTGCCACTTTTGAAACTTGTTAGTGCCTTGATCTCTTCTAATTCCACAGTTTTCACCCCAGCAGCAAATAGACAAGACTTCTCCATATTAGCTTTTAGCCCAGAAGTGCTTCCAAAATGTTGGATTATATCCATCAAAAGGGATATGAAGGGATATCTCCTCTAGAGAAAAGGATCAAATCATCTGCATAGATCAAGTGACTTATCCCCAAATCCTTACATTTGGGATGGAAGTTGAAATCCACATTACTTTCCAATCTTGCCATGCTTCTTGAGAGATACTCCATACAAAGTGCAAAGAGTGATGGAGATAGAGGATCCCCTTGCCTCAAGCCCCTTTGTCCTTTAAAGAATCCATGTAAGGACCCATTAATGGAAGAAGAAGGAGGTGGTGGTCACACACTGCATAATCCAATTAATGAACTTTTCTGGTAAACCATAAGCTTGAAGTAGTTCTTGAATGAAGTCCCAATCCACTGTATCAAAGGCTTTCTTAAGATCAATCTTTAGTAAACCTTGGAGATATTCTCCTCCAAGTATAGTGTCTTAGCAGTTCCTGGACTAAGAGAACATTCTCTGCCATGCTTCTCCCAGGAACAAAGGCTGATTGCTTCTTATCAATCAAAAACTCTAAGATAGGCAGCACCTCTAGAGTTTAAAAGTTTGGAGATGATTTGTAAATGACATTGCAGCACGAAATTGGCCTAAACTCCCCAACTTTGGAAGCCTTTGTAGTCTTAGGTATCAATGCAATCAGTGTGTGATTAAGCTGTTTGAGCAGCTGTCCCGAGTTAAAAACTCCAGAACAGCCTGTGTAAAGTCTTCTCCCACTATACTCCATGCTTTCTTAAAGAAGCCAGAAGAAAAGCCATCAGGGCCTGGTGCCTTGTCTTCATCAATTGAGAATAAAGTAGCCTTGATTTCTTCTTTTGTAACCGGTTGAGTGAGTTTCAGCTTCTTTCTTCGTTCACAGTCTGCCCCTTTCAATCACATTTCTGTCTAACTGATTTCTGTGCTCCTTGCGCCTAATAGTTGCTCAAAATACTCAACAAGGGTGCTGTTAACCTATTCTTGGGAAGTAGTCACTGAGCCATCTTGAAGAGTTAAACAGCAATATGATTCCTGTCTTATTTCTTTTGATCAATTGATGGAAATACCTTGTACCTCTGTCACTGTTTTTGAGATAATTGGATTTGGCCAATTGAGCACAAAAGGACCTGTCAGCCTCAGCTAGTTTAATAGCTGTTTTGTTTGCAGTAGTTATCTGATCTTGAAGAGAGGG
The DNA here is from genome assembly GCA_019916065.1 of Vitellaria paradoxa. Lineage (NCBI taxonomy): Eukaryota > Viridiplantae > Streptophyta > Magnoliopsida > Ericales > Sapotaceae > Vitellaria > Vitellaria paradoxa. Next base: position 42,961,205 of record CM034233.1, on the reverse strand, counting down.
ATTGCTAGGATCATTGTGCAGAGCCAACTGTAATTTGAGGAGTTCATTCTCAGCAACTTCAGCCCTTGTAGAAATGTGACTAAAGTGTTTCTTGTTGAGAGCTCTTAAAGGAATTTTCAAAGACTGTAATTTCTTGCAAAGTCTGTACATTCTACTCCCCCTATAGAACTTGCTCCAGCACTGTTGGACTATTGCCATGAAGCTGTCATGTTGAGACCACATATTAAAATACTTGAAAGGCCTAGGATTGGACTGATCTTCTTCAAGAATTGAAACAATACAGTAAGCATGATCTGACAATATCCCTGGCATGCCAAAATAAGCTACAGCTTTGAAATCTTCCTGTATCCATGCATTATTGACCATAGCTCTATCCAATTTACTCCAAATGGAGTTATTGGTCCAGTGAGAAAGGAGCCAGTAAACCTGAGATCATTGAAGCCAATGGTCCTACAACATTGGACAAATTCTCTGATTTCATAAACTGAGACAGGTCTGCATTTGCTCTTTCATCAATATCTAGCAAATTGTTGAAGTCTCCCATGATTAACCATGGGAAGTTTGAGTTAGCATTAAACTCTATTAAGTTATCCCAGAGTAACCTTCTACTAGGCCTAGTATTGTAAGCATATACAAAACTGACATTGAAATTTCTAGAAGTAATTAAACAAAAACCTTACAATGTATTACCTGATCAGAACAACTAACCAATTCCAAGTGAACTTTGGCAGGGTTCCATAGCACTAAAATCCTCCCAGCAGGATGGTGTTGGAGGTTATCTGTGCATTTCCACTTAGAAAACTTCTTCAAAACAGCATGCCTTACATTACTTTGCTTTAATTGTGTATCTAATATAGACATTATATCTATATTATTCTTCTTAGGTGACTTAACACACCCCTATGCTTTAAAGGGTTGTTAAATCCCCTTATATTCCAACAGGAGATCTTCATGAC
>CM034233.1:42947749-42950249 GCA_019916065.1 Vitellaria paradoxa | reverse complement strand
TGAGCCATCTTGAAGAGTTAAAACAGCAATATGATTCCTGTCTCTATTTCTTTTGATCAATTGATGGAAATACCTTGTACCTCTGTACTGTTTTTGAGATAATTGGATTGGCCAATTGAGCACAAAAGGACCTGTCAGCCTCAGCTAGTTTAGTAGCTGTTTTGGTTGCAGTAGTTATCTGATCTTGAAGAGAGGAATTGCTAGGATCATTGTGCAGAGCCAACTGTAATTTGAGGAGTTCCTTCTCAGCAACTTCAGCCCTTGTAGAAATGTGACTAAAGTGTTTCTTGTTGAGAGCTCTTAAAGGAATTTTCAAAGACTGTAATTTCCTACAAAGTCTGTACATTCTACTCCCCCTATAGAACTTGCTCCAGCACTGTTGGACTATTGCCATGAAGCTGTCATGTTGAGACCACATATTAAAATACTTGAAAGGTCTAGGATTGGACTGATCTTCTTCAAGAATTGAAACAATACAGTAAGCATGATTGACAATATCCCTGGCATGCCAAAATAAGCTACAGCTTTGAAATCTTCCTGTCCATGCATTATTAACCATAGCTCTATCCAATTTACTCCAAACGGAGTTATTGGTCCAGGTGAGAAAGGAGCCAGTAAACCTGAGATCATTGAAGCCAATGGTCCTACAACATTGGACAAATTCTCTGATTTCATAAACTGAGACAGGTCTGCCATTTGCTTTCATCAATATCTAGCAAATTGTTGAAGTCTCCCATGATTAACCATGGGAAGTTTGAGTTAGCATTAAACTCTATTAGATTATCCCAGAGTAACCTTCTACTAGGCTTAGTATTGTAAGCATATAAAAACTGACATTGAAATTTCTGGAAGAAATTAAACAAAACACCTTACAGTGTATTACCTGATCAGAACAACTAACCAATTCCAAGTGAACTTTGGCAGGGTTCCATAGCACTAAAATCCTCCCAGCAGGATGATGTTGGAGGTTATCTGTGCATTTCCACTTAGAAAACTTCTTCAAAACAGCATGCCTTGCATTACTTTGCTTTAATTGTGTATCTAATATAGACATTATATCTATATTATTCTTCCTAGGTGACTTAACACACCCCTATGCTTTAAAGGGTTGTTAAATCCCCTTATATTCCAACAGGAGATCTTCATGACGCAGGATTTGGTGGGGAGTTACCCCCTCCAACTGCACTAGAACCAATTAAAGTCTGCTCTTGTCTTTGTTTTTAACCTTTTGTTTGCTCTTATGTTTCTTGATTTGAACAAAGCCATCTGATTCCATAGCTTGATTTCCAGCTTGGAGAGCTTGAACATTCAGAATTCTTGTTTTTGCTGCCTTCCCCGCATGCTAATATTCTTTCCAGAATCTGTGTGAGAGCTGCTTGCATGAACTGTCTTGGTGTTCTTTGGATTTTTGGGAAGTTTCTGCTGCTCCGGATTGGACTGTGTACCTGAGGTTTCAATGTTCTGTTGTCTACCTTTCTTGTGGCTGTCCTCTGCCCCAGCTTTGTCTTTGTCCACTATTGTCTCTGTTTCATCTGCTATTGTGACTCCAGCACGCTTCTCCACCCTTGTCTGATTATGCCTGGAAGCTTGCAGGGTGGTTACCTCTTCAGCAGGCTTATTGCTACCATCTGCTGTAATCATTAACCTGCTTGTTTGAATTTCCAGCATTCCAGCATTTACTTCCACTTTATCCAACTTAGCTTGCACTTTGCAGTTTTGAAGAGAATGGCTGCTTTTTTGCAATGGTTACAAAATAAGGGGAGGTTTTCATAAAAAACTCTCTGTGTCAACAATTCTCCATTGGGTAGCAGGATGTCAAAGGACTTTATTACCTCTTGTGATACATCACCTCTACAAGGACTCTAGCATAGGAAATTCTAGCCCTTAAGGCTAGTCATCTGGTCAGTGTACACGGGTTTACCAATCCTTGAACAAATCCTACTCAATGCCATTTGAGACCACCGTTCAAGTGGTAGGTTCCTCAGCTGAATCCAAACAGGGAACTTGTTTACTTCCTCATTGTCAAACCTAAAGAATTTAGGCATTATTTTGAGGAGCAGAGGTCTACCAAATACCAAATACGAGCCTTCTTGCAAAACCTTTACCTAACTGTTTTCATCTTCAAACTTGAATATGATCCACCTGTTGCCATGGAAATGTATTGCAACTTTGACCTTCCAGGAGTTGGTGAGCTGCTGTAGTGCCATTTTTCCTGGAAATCTTCCAGCAAAGTAGCCAACCAAACAATGATCCCATTCAAACTTTTCTCCCTCCAAATCTGTGTTCCCCAATTTTACTGGTCCTGCCTCGATTTCAACTTGCTGTAGCTTGGCTCCATTTGCAGGCTGTCTGTTACCAGAGAAAAGGCTAGCAAAGGGGGCCTTCTTCTTCTCTGTGGTTTCACCTTTGCTATTTACCATTATCAGGCAAGGGTGCAGTCTCTGGCACCAAAGAGACCTCAGCACTGTCTACTGATTGTTCAAAGGAGACTCTGCAGTAT